>CM037879.1:245277796-245618337 GCA_021292165.1 Shinisaurus crocodilurus
TACAGGCTGGAGCGGCGGCAGCTCCGGCCGCTCTGGGCAACTGCCTCTGTGCGGACCCCGCAGGACAGCCGCCCGCTGTTCGCACAGCACGGTGGCCACGCGCGGTAGGGGCTTACCCCTCTACCGACCATGGTCACTTTGCGTGCGTCCCGGGTGCGGCCTTCCCGCGGGGGCACCCTCAGTCGGCATTCACACGACACGGGAACCGTGGGGGACTTCTGCTCCCCCGCGGTTCCCGTGTCGTGCACACAAGCCCAAAGTGTCCCCCCCACCCCATATGCAGAACCCGACCGGGCTGGCAGTTTAATCTTATTTCAACGCTGGCAACGGGAAAGATTCCTCCATCACACCTGTGGGCAGCAGGCTAGCTTAAGGGGTGCAGGTCAGGCCAGGCGACACACACAGCTCTGCCCTCCCAACACCTCGCTGCTGCTCCCTGCCTCCACCACCTAAGGTGGCTGCCTTGAGAGCCCACTGGACATGCAGCAGGGGGCAGGCTCCCAAATGAAGGCATTTTGCTTGAGCAAAGATGTCTAACGTGGGAATGTTCAATGTCTGAACACTCTGTATTTGCAGAGAGAATAGCAGCGGGTTGAAACAAGCTCAAGTCTCCTTCTCCAAAACCAATTCCCTTATATGCGCAGCAGCCGCAGGCAGTGCACAGGTGCCAGCCCTAGGCCTGCAGGAGAAAGGGAACAGTTTTACTTGAGCAGGAAGTGAACACAGCCAACACAAGGAATTACACAGTTCCAACCTTGAAAGGCATGGATGTATTTATTACATTCATATCCCACCTTTCTTCCATCGTGGAACTCAAGATGGCTGCATGGGATTCCTGGGCATTAACTAGACCTAGACCTGCTTAGCTTAGATTTGTGAGCCTTCAGACTGTGGTCTGAGGCTGAGCCCCCCTCTTCACCTCCAAAGCGTGCATGGGGGATCTCTCTTGAACCCAGTTCACTCCTCTCAGTAAACTGATTGCTGGAGAGGGTGACTGGTCCCAGAGAAAGCTCTCTGAGATATCACCACCCCCATGATCAATTTGTTGTCAAGGAACAGGTATAAAACAGCGTGTCCTCCAGATGTTTTGGACTACAGCTCCCAGAATTCCTAACTATTGGCCATGCTGACTGGATGGGACTTGTAATCCAAAACATCTGGAGGGCACCAGGCTGGGGAAGGCTGGTCTAAAATTAGTCATTTGTCCCCCCTTCTCTCCCAGCTTCCCCTCCCCCGCCTACAATTCCTTGTGGATTTCCATTTGTTTATATTCTTTAACCATGTTCCTTCAAGGGTGCAAAAAAGTTCTCATTCCAGTTCTTGTCCAGAAGGAGGCTAGGATGGCTCAAAACAACAGTAAAGAATGGAGGAAAGTAACTACTCCACTGGACAATAACTTTTAGAGACAGAAGATAAAGTCATGCACATGTCCGATATAAACTGAAAGCTGCCATTAGCCATGAATTTCAAGAGACACAAAATGATATCTCTCTAGGAAAGTCTAGGTTATTTTTCAATATGCATGCAATGTACCTCTGGCTGACAGAGGAAATCTATGGGGTTCCACCTTCAACTCAGGTTATCAACCCAATCTGGTTAATATATATCTCTATCTATCTATCTATCTATCTATATTTATGACAGTCCTAACAACGTTGCAGATCTGCATCAGAGAATTGCAGTGCAATTATTTTTTATCTACAATGTTGTTGTAACTTTCTTCCAAGTAAACTGAGCAATGTAGTAACCACAAACCAAGTGCAGCTTGCTGTGTGTTCACAACAAAAAACGATAGTTATCCAGATACATTCTAAGCTACAAAAACCTAGTACAAAATAAAGGAGACTGAAAAGCAGCACAACACTGAACATGCCAAGTATTCCTGACATTCCCATCTGATTAGGAAAGTGCCCAATCCTCTGGAAGGGCTAAACACACACACAAACTCAGGCTTACCTATGCCAACTTTGAATTGATGGGAGGAGGGAGAAAAATACATATGTCTACTAGATCCTGTGACGGTTTTTCTTCCAAGACCAATGAAAGCAGAAGGCAGACAGGGATGCTTCCCCACCCCCATTTACACTGGCACAGAGAGCTAGACCTCAGATCTCCAAGGGTGCCATATTATATAAAACCTGTCGGGATCCGAGTCTCAAGGGCTGGGTTGGCTCAAGTGGCAGCAGGAGGGGCATGCAACACACATCCTGAGTTCTCAGAATTGCTCGTTTTCTGCCTGAATTCTTAGAATTGCCCATTTCTTTAAAAACAAAAATAAAAAGTTTCCATCTAGCTGTCAAATATACACAAAAACCTTAGGGAAACATGTGCTAAAACAAATATACAAACTAAACATGAAGTCACTTTTTTCCCCTTCAAAAACCACATTTTTAGCCAATTAGAAGATTTAAATTGCTGGTTCACGATTGTTCATTTTTGGAATTATTTCCAGAATAGAAATAAGTGCAGCTGTAGTTCGAAATACACACCCTTCATGTAAGTGTTTGCACACAGGAGGTCCCCCCACCTATCTTCACAACAAATTTATGAATTAAATTTGTAGTATTACCTTAGAATAGACCCATTTTACAGGTGGGGAAGCCACAATGACTTACCCAAAGCTATCTAGAGAGTTCAAAGTTCCGCAGGTTTATGAACTTGGGCTGGTCTAGTGTATGTGCGAATGCTACATGCAGTTTCTCACACACACAAAAAAGATTTCCCTTTTAAATTTACTAGATCATGCCCTTAGAAATATCATAGGGTACACCCACATAGGCCACACACACACACACACCTATATACCTATTTCTCACCTGTTCATGTCCGACAAATAGCCTGTGTCCAAAATACACTGCCCAGCTCCTATGTATCTCTATACTTCCACACCACCTCACTGATTACTCCCCTTCCCCCTGCCGATTCCGAAGTCCTTCCCCTGCCCACTTTATTTTCAGCCTGCAAGCCCAAATTTCCATTTCAGCAATCTCAGAGAGGTCACAACCCACACACTGAGAATCCCTTATCAATGACTTTTTAGTCTTCTTACCAATACCACGATATGTACCGGTAAATGTGCTGCCCTCACGCTACTGTTCAATGCCCCCTAGAGGAGCCAGTTCAACAAGCACTGCCAAAGTCTCCTCCATTTTAGTATAAAGAAAACTATATAGTGTTAGAGCACATGCTTTGCATCTAGAAGGCCCTAGGGTGAATTTCCTGCATCACCACTTAAAATCAATGTTTTTCACCGTGAGGCCAGAGAGCCGCTGTCGGCTCGCACTCACTCTTTTTGCAGCAGCAGAGACTTTCTAACTTTGCCTTGTTGTTTGCTTTAGCAGTGGGCTGGCTGCTGTGATCTGGGCTACCAGAGGAGGAGGCTTCAGGGCTCATCAGCTGTAATGGGGAGGGAGGGAAGAGTAAAATACAGGAGCAATCAACCAATTTGCTGTGTTGGGGGCGGAGCCCAAGAAGAGCAACTGGCTAGCTGCAGTGGTGCACTGCACAGGTGCCAGAGGGGAAACTGAATGTGTGTGTAAGAGAGAGTGCGCAATGTGGCTTTGCGCTGGAAGATTTTGAAGCACAGAGAACTCTTGTCAGATACAAGAAAAAGGTCCATCCCAATCCAAGGACCAAGTGAGCCTGTCAGAATTTGACTGCCTGTGACTGATGAGGAAGGGAGAAGAGGCCTGAAAAGGCCTCCAGCTGAGTTCAGTGCACAGTGATGCCACTTGACCAGGGTGGGGGTGGGGAGAGGAGAGGCCCGGCCCGGCCCGGCCCTCCACAGCCTAGGAAAGGCCCTCAAGTGGCCTTGGTGGCAGTGCCTGGAGCCAAAGTGGCTCTTGCTTGAAAAATAGTGAAGACCACTGATTTAAACCTCTCCTCCTGTTTCAGCCCTAATGAAAATCACTCATCTGACAGCACTATTTGCACTGGGAGGAACTCCCCCTTTTGGAGCCAATGGAGGATTTCCTCGCAATGCAAATAGCAACTTCAGAGGAACAGTTTTCATCAGAACTACAGCAGGGGAGGAAAGCAATAAACTCCTCTCCCTTCCTGCTGCAGTCCCAACAACTATCAGTGCCTCAGTTGCAACTTTTTGAAAAAATGTGTGTGTTAAATGCAAAGAAGCATTTATCATTACTTCTTGCTTGCTTGCTTGCTGCCACCGCCACCACCACCACTGATCTCTTCCCGTGGGCTTCTGCCTGACAGAGCTACCTCTAGACTCCTACCTGGCAGACTACCACTCCATGCAGGCCCAGGCCCCCAGGTATTGGACTGGTGTTTGCATCCCTTTGGGTTGCTCCTTCCGGGAGTGACAAGGGCAAGGGCACTATCCCCCTTCTCCAGCAAGTGTATTGTATGTATTGTTATATTGTATTATTGTTCTATTTTATTGTTATATTTATTGTATATGTTTCATATGCCCCGCCCTTTGGTGTGAAGGACGTTAGAAATAAATGTTTATTATTACTTCTAGTTTGGCCCGCAGTATAAGGCAACTTTATATGCATATGCTGCCAATTCATTCAGCATACTGCTTAGGAACAAAAGAAAACAATCTCAGTAAAGTTATTATGTTTTGCCATATTCTGCTGTCCTTTAGTTATGGAAAACATTTTTGCTTAAGTGAGAAAACATGTGAACTGTCTCAGCAATCCTCTGGTGCCTGCCATAATCAGCAGAATGAGTCTCAAACACCAGGATGTATATACTGCATAAACTTTTCAGTAAGTCTAAAAATGTCTGCATTTAATTATGTGTCTGATTTGCATCCTACCTCTTTTCCAAGGACTAGAAGGCAGCATACATGACACTTCTATTCTAGTCATACACTAACCCTATTTGGAAGCCAGCTGAAGAAGCTCCTTTGTTAAAGTTCAGTGTGTTTCACAAGCTGAACCTATGCATTCTGAATTAAGCCCCATGGAATTCAATGGAGCTTACTCCCAGGTAAGTATGCATAGGATTGTAGTCATGCCACAGAAAAAAGTTTAAAGATAGTGCAATCCTATGCATATCTGAGTTCAATGGGACTTACTACCAGGTAAGCGCATATAGGATTGCATCCTATACAAATGGACTTCCCCTTCCATCCTCTCCTCTCTTCCCCCCCAGTCCCCCCCCACAATTTTGCTAAATCCAGAAGTATCAAGAACCAGATCTGCCAGCTGCTATTATGCTCTCTGTCCTCTGCATTCCAGTAGTATTTTTAATCCTTGCAGAAGCAGGAAGGTAAAGTAAATTCTGTTGTCAGGATTATGTCAATTAAAAGCCTGCATATTAGGAATAATTTGCCTAATATAGTCTGGTTGCAAAAAGATCCTGTCAATACTATGATATGGTTTGTTCTATAATTAAATTTGAGGGACAGCAACATTCTGCTTAAAACTTCCTCTGCATTTTTATATAGGCACAATGGAAATCCTCCTTTGGTGACACTCCAATAATCTTTTCAGCAGCTAACTGGAGAAGTTTCTTAAAGTCAGACCAAGGATTATGAAAAACGAATGCAGCAACAGCAGAGAAAGTCTAAAGATAAAGTTTCTACCTAAAAAAGGTTATTAATAAACAAAAATGGATGAACTCACATTCCACAAATGCTAAAGAACAATTTTGTCTAGGAATACATTGCAGAGTTTTTTCACGATGAATCAGAAGGGCTGATGGAAAAGTTAAAAAGTCTAAAAATAGATCACATTAAATCAATCTTTTGCAGCAACAGATTTGTTCCCATTGTGTGGGTCCAGGGTTATATATCCTTGTTTTAATAGTGAAAAACTGTTTCCATTTTAAAAAAACAAAAACCTATGCTGTTAATATTTCAGACAGATGCTGTGCTGAAAGAGCAGTTCTCAGTCACAGTACTACATAAAATAAATTTGACATTGTTGGAACTTAGAAAAAAACACCCTATTCTGCCCACAATCGCTCTAGTTACTAGTACAACCCAACAAGGAGGTAGTTCCTCAGGAATATATATAGAGCTGCTCTCTACAGGAAGGCAAAATTATGTTTTAAAATTAAAGTTATTGAGCTGTAATCTAATTATCACCACATTACAGCTACTTTAAATTATAATCTCCTTCTCATAATGGTATACTTAAGTAGCCAGTTTAAGATGTGTATATCCCATAAGGAATTCCTTTAGGTATTTACACGATTAATGTGGTTTATTTTTTTTTTAGAAAAATGCCATTCTCCCTCATAAAAAACAAAGGTAGCCTTATTGGTACTTAAGAAAACACTACAAAATGCACAGTTGGGCAATATTTTATTTGGACTGGATGAAAGTGTTACAGAATAATGAGCAAGCTTTTAAGTTTTGTTTTTACTCTGCTTTTTGTACCATCCAGCCTGATGAAGCATTCTGGAGAACTCAGTTTGCATATTATTTTGTGACATTTGGTCGGTCCTAATAAAGGGATTGCCCAACTGTGGATTCTCACCAATGCAAACCTCTGATATTCAGCCCATTCCTGTGCAATTTACTCATGGGTATGTTCCAGAGTTCAGTAGTACCTACTCCCAAAGAATTATGTATAAGACTGGGGCCATAATTTGAACACCTGGTAATAAATAGGAGCAGGATATGATTTAGAGAATGTTTATCACTTTAACTAACTAGGAAGAATGCATAGATACCAAATGAGATATCAGAGATTTAAATGTAGCTGGGATATGGCACAAGTGTGTCCACCCCCACCCAGAAAAAAATCAAATAGAACAAAACAAAGGGGGGGGGGCTGGAGTGACTAGAACCCTGAACAGAAACAGCTCCATAATAACTCAATGGCATGGAATGTGGAAAGAGGGGGGGGGGATTGGGGGAAGAACCTGACAGCTGAATGGGAGGGGAAATAGAATGGAGCAGCTGGTAAGAAATAAAAAGGATACAGAGAGAACCATCTCATTGTCTTGAGAGGTCATTTCCTGTGTCACAGTGAGAAGCTATTTTTAAATGTCCCCAGGGACTGAAGTGAGAGCTGCCCAAGATTTTAATGTAGCTGAGAGTAGGCACCAATGTGTCTACCCGCCAACCCCCAAGGATGGCAGCAAAGAACAGAATTCCTGCTCTTTCTCATTCAGTTATTTAGTGTGAAATGTTTTTAAAAACCCTGTTAATGCAAATTCCAAAGCAAATGTAGCTCATTCTCTGTACTGCAAGTTGGAAAGTGGGGAAGAGAGTGATTTAAGACAGCCCTGCAATATAGTTCACACTGAATACTGCAGGTCAGGCTCTGAATAGTTTACAACAACCCAGCAGTGTTGTCTACTGGCATTAGACCCTCCCCCCCCCCATTGTAAGTTAGGGGTTGTGTACTGTAGTGTACTTCACTGTTGTACCTGTATTGCAGCTGGGGGGTTGTGCTGAGAAAGAGTGTAGCTTACAGCTGCCCTGTAATATAGTTAATTGGGACAGAGGTGGGGCTGAGGCCGGTTTGGATTCCCAGTCAAAAATCTTCGATATCTCTCAGGTTGCAGTAAAAGTCAGTCTACTTAAGGGCACAGTCCTATGCATGTTTAGACAGAAATAAGTCATACAACACCCAGCATGGCTGGCTGGGGGATGCTGAGAGTTATAGGACTTATTTCTGTCTAAACATGCATAGGATTGTGCCCAAAATTGTCCTCTCAGACCTCTTCCCAGGCCAAATCAAGCACTCAATTGCATGCAGAAACCTCATGCTCTATTGATTTGCATGCAGACTGGTTGTACTTTTAAATGTTCAAAAACTTTTTTAAAAAAAATTGCACATGAAGTAAGACCCAAGTTAAAGCAGGGACTCTTCTTTGATACTAACCTTTGGGGTGGGGGTTTTAAACCCCACAGGCTCAGGTAACACACACCAGGGATACACTGCAACATTTTGTTACAGGACCCCACTTTGTTAACACCAATATCCTAAAAAACATTTAAGCCCAATTCTGAACATGTTTACTTAGAACTGAGTCCAAAGGAGTTTAATGGAAATTACTTCCTGGTAATTATGCCAAGGATTTGTAGGCTTAATAGGAAGCAAAGCCCCAATGATTTCAAGTATACTGGGATCACAGACTTATAGCTGGGGACTGCTGGGAGTTGTAGGACTTTTTCCTGTCTAAACATGCATAGGATTGCACCCTTACTGATTCAAAATGATTTCTTAGAACAGACAGATACACCCTAATCTAGAACATCAATTCCACTGGTTCTTTAAAAGTTTTAGGGTGCAATCCCATGCATGTTTAGACAGGAAAAAAAGTCCTACACTTCCCAGCATGCCTCAGCCAGCATTTATTTGGAAAATGTATAGCTTGCCCTTTCAATAACAATTCTCAAGGCAAAGAACAAAAATAAAACCAATAAACAGTTCTTTAAAAATCAATAATACTTTATGAAGCAGATGACATTAACCACAAAAGACTTGTCTAACCAAACAAATAGTTGAAGTCCATTTAAAAAGGGCTATTGTCCCAAGTCTGGCGAACCTCAAGTGGTAATTGGTTCCAACAATTTGGGATCTCCCCCCCCCCCCCCAGCAAGCCCTCCATGGCAGCTACCAACCTGATAGAATATGGAACTCTTAGCAGACTATCTGTGCCAGATCACAGAGAGTGGGAGTACACTTGGGGTACACTTAAGTGCTTCTAATCTACAGAGAACCTAGAGCTACCAATCAAAAAGGTATTGTGAAGCTGCTCCATCTTTTCCTCCTTAATTTTTTTCCCTGGTAACAAAAAAAGCAGTGGTGGGGAAACATGAGAGGGCTACAAATTTAAGACTGCATCATGTGGACCCCCTGTAAAATTCTGTGGATGTGGCAGAAGGTTGGCACCATAAAAGCCTCGCCTGGAAGCTTGGACCCTTTATGTAGCTAAAGGGTTATTTGGAAGCGAGTACCACTGATCTCAGTAGGACTTAATTCCGAGTAAAATAGAGTTGACCGGCTAGTGTGTCACACATTAATAAAAACAACAACAACAAAGAGTTCTATGGCACCTTAAAGACTAGCAAATGAATTCTGGTCCAAGCTTTTGTGGAATAGACTAACATGGTTACCCTCTGGAAATTAGTAAAATGATGCTACGTTTAACTCCCACCCATTTCCTTTTATGTTGTTTCCCTGCCCTGGCAGAACACGGTTTTTTTGTCCTGTTTTAAAGGATGAAATGTGTCTTTTATTTTCAGTACCTAAGGCCCCTGATAAATGGCAATAATTATCCCATTTTAATTTTTTGTGTGTGGGGGTTAAATTCAGTGGCCAACTTTGATCCACGTTCAGAAGTATTTTAAGGTAGGAACTCTTTAGTAACGATATACTGTTAACCATATACAGCACTTAACATAACAGTTCCTTGTCTCTGACAAAGATTCTAAAACTACCATAAGCACATTATCAGAAGGATTTGTTTTTAATGCACAACCTTACAGGAAACACAATGATCAGCCCTTTCCCCAGAACGTAATCGTTCCGCACGACGACACCACAACGCGCATCTCGGAGCACCTGCCCTTTATAGCATTCCCGCCACAGAAACCACAAGCACGCACACGGGATCGTTCATTTTCCGCTGGAAACCGTCAGGCAGAAGCACCGGTTGTCCTGGTATGGAGCGGGGACGGCCTGTTATGCTTCCCAGCGGTTGCCTTTACCATTTTCAAAAGGGAAGCAGGCGGGCTATTTTTTTGCAACCGCACGAAGAAAGAGGGAGAGCGAGCGAGGAGCGGCTGCAAGACAAGCCCTATTTAAAGCGGAGGCGCGGGAGCCCGGCCGTCACGTGACGCGGTTCCTGGAAAGTTCTTGGAAAGCGGCCTTTGCATTTTTACCCTTCGAGGGAGCTGCGAGCAAAGGGGGGGGGGAGAGACGGAGGGGTGCCCTCGACTCAACGCCAAAGCAGCCACCAGCTTCGCTTTCGAGGCGTCCCTCTGCAGCAGTGTCGCCCCGTTGCCTCATCTGTGAAGCACGGGAGCCTCTCCCCAGCACCACCACCTCGCTTCGCGGCCAGCGGCGAACAGCAGCAGCTGCCGACCTCCATTCCCGCAGAGGCTTCAGAGCAAATAAATTAATAAAAAGTGGGAGGGGGCGCCCCGCGCGTGCATTCCGCCCTCTTCGCTATGCCTGCCTCGCCACTGCTGCCCCCCTCAGCTCTCTTTCGTAGCCCGGGCGGCGCGCGCGCCAGTGAGAAAATCCCTCCTGCCAGCCAGGACTGTTCGCTGCTGCTGCTTGCTCGGCGTCACCGCGTCACATGAATGTTTCCTGCCCCTGGTAGTAACAACCCTTGCAGAGAATAATAACCTGGGCTCGCCTTCCCTGCTGAGAGCAAGCCAGGCGGTTGCTCTCCCTCCCGTGGACGCGGCGCTGGCTTGCTTGCTTTTGCAGTTTCTCTTCCTTTGCCTCGCAGCAAAAGCCAGCTTGGGCGCCTCGGCTGGACGGAGGGCGGGCGCCCGCCTGCTTCCCCGTTAAAAAACAAAAACAAAACACCCTTCGAGCGAAGAGTGTGTGCGGGGGGGGGGGGGAACCAAGCATCTCCCGTCAATCTGGGCTCTGCTGGCGGGGGCGAAGGTAAGAGTTGGGCTGAGTGCGCGCGGCTCCCTGCTCGCCCCCGGGGCCGCCCACCGCGTGTTTCCTCGACAGCAGCCAGCCCTGCTTGGAAAGTGAGGCGAGCGCGCCGCACCTTGAGGACAGCCTATTAGCTGGCTCTCGACCTCCCGGGCCTGGCCCAGGTGCTAGTTGAGAGGCGCGGGAAGGACTCTTTCCCCTTTCCTGCTGGCTGCTGTGGGGTGGGCGAGCCCCATTCCTCGTCGCGTGGAGCGAGAGCATCTGGACAAAGGAGCGGGGGGGGGGGGAGAGACGGAAATCCTCCCCCCGGGCAACAAAGAGGGGATGCTCTGCAAGTAAAAAACCTCCGGACAGCGGGATTCAAGGGCGCTTTTAACCGGCCGCTGGCTCTCCTCTCCTCTCGGGTTGCAGGTTGCTGCGGGCGGGATCTGGATGGGCTGGGATTGCCGCCAGGGCCTCCTCGGTTAAGGGCACGCTTCGTGCTCTTCCCCTCACGCGGTGATTCCCTCGCCTCTTCCCCCAAATGACCCTGCGCTCGGCTGAATCCTCGGATGGCACCGACAGGGCTGGGCCCCAGTGGGCGGCTGGAGGAGCAGCGGCGGACCCTTCCGAGGTGGAGCGCCTGGACTTGGCCATGCGGGAATTGCGACGCGCAGGTAAGCCAGTGCTGGGGACAATGGGGAGGGGCATGCCCGGCCCCCTGGGTTGCCCCATGGCGGAACAAGAAGATCTCTCTGGGCCTCCCCCCGACCGCCATATAGTTCGCGCGACAGAAGGAGCTGGGTTGGCTTCTGTGGTGGCCTCTGGAACTGGAGTGATTCTTCCCTGTGGCGTGTGATTAAACAGCCGCCCTCGGGGCTGATGGGTGTAAAAAAATATATGAGTGCAATACAAAAAGCTGTACAAAATTCGGTTCCGGAAAGAAGGAGCCCCATATGTGGCCGCCCTGCAGGTTCTAAAACGGGAAGAGAGGGTTGTATACACACACCTTCAGGGGCCACGCAGGGCGGGAGGGAGGGCGCTTGTTTGAATCCAAAATATATCGCAAGCCTCATCGCTTCACCACCCCGCCCAACTCCAACTGTGCACAGTTTGCTGCTTTCCTGCAGGTTTGTGTTACATCAGACTAGTTTCCAGATGGTCCTTCTTTTCTTGCTTCTGAGGAGGTGCAGTGGCTCCTTCGACGCTCCTTCAGGTTGAGATTCTCGACCTAAAATAACAAAACGGAAAACCGCCCCGCGTGTACAGTGGTCATAGTTTGAGGCTTTGTGAATGAGAAGAAAACGAAAAAACCAACTGAGTTTCTAAGCTTTAAAAACGTATATAGCAGCATTCCACAACTTTGTCATGTCCTGACTTTCCAAGTTTCAGATTAAGACACATAATGAGGTGTGGATTATAGGACACAGTGTTGTTTTTTTCAAGGGTAGGTGTGAGTGGCTCTAAATTAGCAGGCTAGTAAAATGTAGGGCAGGCTTCGCACATAATCGTGAGTTGCTGAACATTTTCCATGGGGAAATAAAACTGCTTTGAGTGGGAACCGTTTAATTTGTTCAGTGTAGCAATTGAGCAGGATCTCTCCCTTTGATAAGAAATCAATTTAAAGTCTTGTAGCATCTTTCTTCCATGAAGGCTTTTAAAGAGATTTTACTAGAATTTTGCTACTTTGTCATGGTAATTGTATCGAGTTTCAGAAATAACTCAGTTATACTACAATAGGCAAAAAGCCTATTAGTATGAAATGGTAAAATGTTATAGACAGCAAAAGATAAAGGTATTGCACGTGTGAGAATATTTGAAGTTATTGCATGAATAGTGCTTTTGCCTCCCTATTTATTGACATTTTATTTTGCCTAAGATAAGATAACGTTGGTTTTAAGTATCTCTGCATCTGTAAATATTATATAAAATTGTGCTTTGCTCCCGTGCTTTCACATAAAATTACTTATGTCTGAACATTGTTGGAATACTTTGTTATTACAGTTACTTTAGCAGCTGCTGTTAACAAAGTAAGACTCACTGCAGAATGGGGCAGGCTTAAGTGCTTCTCCCTTCTTTATTGCACTTTTGCAGCACAATTCATAGATTTCATAGATCATAGAGTTGGAAGGAGCCCACAAGGCTATCCAGTCCAACCCCCTACTCAGTGCAGGAAACTAGAGGAGGGGTCTCCCATCCAAGTAATAACCAGGCCTGACCCTGCTTAGCTTTCCACACTGAGACAAGCTGAGTCAGCATTCTATGCATGTTGACTCAGAACTAAGCACCACAGAGTTTCACTTACTCTCAAGTAAATGCATATAGGACTGCATAAGCCTCAGTTTGCAAGTGACCATTGTTTTTTATCCTTGAGGTGGATCACTCTTATTCTCTTTTCCAGAGGGAAACTTACAGTGAGAGATGGTAAGTTGTCTAAGGCCACCCAATAAGTGTTTGGTTCAGCAGTGATTTGAACTGAGGGATCTATTAATGTGTCACAGCGGTTCACACCAAAATGATAACACTCCTTGTGTCTAGTGGAATTCTGTATTTAATGTTAAGATACTTGAATAACTTTGTTTCTCCTTTTATCAGGATGGTACTGGGGTAACATGAGTGTTGCAGAAGCCAAAGAGAGATTACAAGATACATCTGAAGGGACTTTCTTGGTGAGAGACAGCTCTCACTCAGAGTACCTGCTTACTATTTCAGTCAAAACATCAGCGGGACCTACCAACCTGCGCATAGAATTTCAAGATGGTAAATTCCGACTGGATTCTATTATCTGTGTTCGATCAAGGCTCCGGCAGTTTGACAGTGTGGTCCACCTGATTGAATACTACGTTCTTATGTGCAAGGATAGAAGAACTGTCTCTGAAATCCCTTCCAATGGAACAGTCCATCTTTATTTGAATAAACCCCTCTATCATTCAGCTCCATCTCTACAACACCATTGTAGAGTAGTTATAAACAGATACACAAATGAGATCCAGGAACTTCCTTTGCCAACAAGACTGAAGGAATTCTTGAAAGAATATCAATATCAGGTATAAATATATCATCTACTCTGCCTCATTTTAAAAGAAAAAAAAAATCCTGAATGTATGAAATCAAAGCCCTGAGCATTCAGCTGCACAAATATACCATGTAAGTCACTATGAAAATAGTAACAGTTAAGTTAATCATTGGGGAGGGGGGGACTTAGAGGCCTGCATCTAAAAGACAGGTCTACCACATCTTAATGTTTTTTCATGGTGAGAACCAATGGAAACCCTCACTGCATTAACTACTACTAAAAGCCCAATTCAAACATTCTGTTAATGATATGTCTGCCCTTGAAAATCACTTGTGTATGTTGGGGGTAGGGCAATGATGTCATAGGCATTATGTAAAACATGCCCATGAGCATTGTGCCAACTACATTGCCAATAGCAATTAACAATAGAAATCAATACGGTACCTTGGGGAAGATTCCTGTTTTCCCAGAGATAAAATACTGTGGCTTTGAATGCTGGGAAAGTGCAGTGTCCTCACACTGAAAGGGCTAAGGTGAGAGTAGACATCTGGATCCCACGCAGCAAATGACTAACAACTGTGCATTTATGTCACTGCAAACTTTTTGTAAAGTCCCTTAAGGGAACATAGATTTTGGGCAATATATTTCCAGCCAGTATAAAATATTAGCATAGAAGAGGTTAGTGGAACTGCAGGGAATGGATTAACTGCCTGATTTTAAGATATGTTTGATGCTCCTTATGATTTTTTCTTGCAATTGTAATTGCAATTTACTCATTAGGGTAATAACTTGCTCATTTTTCTTTATGACTGAATATCACAGCTCCACAGAACATAGGGCATGTTTTTAATTTCACATTATAGCACCGGAGCATCGTTTCCTTTTTAAAAATTGACCTAGAAGTCCTTGTTGCATGTGAATACTTTATGAAACCTACAGGCCAAACCTTTCATTTTTTACTCAGAAGTGACTTAGGGTTGTAGCCAAGTCTTAGTTGGACAGTCCATGGAGTAGACTTCTAAGCAGATGTGTTCAGGATCAGATTGTAATTCAGCTGTCACATTGAATCAGAACTAATCAATTTTGCCCACTTTGTATTGACCTACAATGATCTCCTTTCTATGGATGGGTACGGTTCTACATATGGTAATCTAGTTAAAAGGAACTTGTTTCAAAACAAATTTAAAAGCTGGATTGAATAAGCAAACACTTTACTATCTTTTACAAGGACCCAGTGAACACATTAGGATAGTGTACCAAAATCTTTAGTTAGCATGTCAAAAGCCTCCCTTTGTGTTATAGACCCATTTACTGCCTATAATAGGCCTCCCTGGAGCAAGACTTTATAAGTGCCCAGACTACGCTCTAGCAGTTGGGCTTCCATGCCTGAACATGGACAGCAGCAATTATGACTACCTTCTACAATGTAGAATTTTTTATTCTTATTTCCTTGAAATGCAAGCAAGTTTGCCTGTTCTAAAGATTGTTCAAAAGTGTAGCTGTCTGATTTCAGATTGTATTCAATAAAGTAAATTGCAGAGGGGGTATGTCCCTAATGTGTTTTGTATATTTCGAGGGACCTTGTACAGTTTTAAAAGGTGCCACTTTTGTTTACTTCATTGCCTTCTTCCTTAATCTCTGCTGAGAAATACCTGTGAAAGATAAAGCTCATTATGTCACACATTGTACAATGATTCATATTCAAAAATATAGTTGGCTAGCATTCTGGGTGGTAGTATTAATCCCATGGCAATTGCTGCACCCTACAATTCTTACTATTTATTCCCACAATATGAAAGTTTAAATGCGTTTTTGAATTTCCCATAACTGAACTACTTCTGCATAAACCAGCCACCCCCAACCTGGCGCCATCCAGATGTGTTGGACTACAATTACCATTATCCTCACCCAGCATGGACCATGCTGCCTCGGGATGGTGGGAATTGTAGTCTAACACATATGGGGGGCGCCAGGTTGGGGGTGGCTGGCATAAACTAATAACATGTGTTGTAGTAGCATTCATGAAGTGAGACCCATGATGCTAAATGGAAGGGTAGGCAGTCTTAAGAACATAAGATGATTTCTGCTGGATCAGACCAAACCTCCATCTATTCCAGCATCATGTTTCCTACAGTGGCCAGTCAGATACTTCTGGAAAGCCCACAAGCAGGCCATGAAGGAAATAACCTTCCCCCATGGTCATTCCCTAGCAACTGTTATTTAATAGCATGCTCTCACTGAACCTGAAAGTTTGACGTAGCTATTGTGATTAACAAGTGTTGATAGACCTCTCCATGAATTTGTCTAAGCCCCTTTTAAAGCTATCGGGCAGTGCAATCCTATGGCTGCTAGACAGCATCTAGATGGCCATAGGATTTTTCAGAGTCCCAGCTCCAACCTCAGAAACTTATTCCGAGGTCAGAGCGCGCGCAGCGCGCGCACACACACACACACACAGCCACAGCCAGCATGGAAAGAACTGCACCAGCTGCTTCTCTGAGGTCATAAATATGACCTCGGAGAAGCGCTTTTGTAGGCGTTCGGTGAGGGGGGGGGGAGAAAAGTGCCTCCACGATACAAGGTCTCCTGGCGGCACCTCAGCCTCCTTCCCTCCATGTCAGAAGCACTGCACTTAGCTGAAATTGGCCGTCTAAGTGTTTTGCATGGCAGGAGGGGCGTGGAAGCAACCTTTGCCTCCGTGCTCTCCCCACCCTGCATAGGATGCCTGTAATCCTCCCGAGTTCGGAGGGCAATGGGCATCTGGTTTGGTTCGCACCCTAAGCTAGTGACCATCAGCATATCTCATACTGAATTCTATATATTAATTGTATGTTGTGTGAAGGACTTCCTTTTGTTGGTCCTAATCTACTTGCTAATCAGTAATTTGGGTTTTAGTATTACAAGTGAGAAAGAAAAACGTCTGTCTCCACTTTTCTTTGCTATGTATACATTTATTTATTTATTTTTATATCCCACCTTTTTTCCTGCAAGGAACCCAAGGTGGATTACATTGGCTGCATATGACATTTTACTGTGCAATCCTAAGCATTTTTACTCAGAAGTAAGTCCTACAAAGTTCAATGGAACTTACTCTGTAGTAGGTGGGTTTAGGATTGAAGCTAAGGGTACAATCCTATGCATGTTTAGACAGAAAAGAAATCCTACAACTCCCAGCATGCCCAGCCAGCGTGGCTCACTCAGGCAAGCTGGGAGTGGTAGGACTTGTTTCTGTCTAAACATGCATAGGATTGTGCCCCAAGACTCTGACTTTTTCCTTTCTAGTCTTCATACATGGGTTTAAATATGTGATGTCAAGGGGGGGGGCAGAGAAATAGGTCAGACTTTACTCATTTTTCTCCCCAGCCCTCTAAAACTTCAGGTTATCTGTAAGAATTGGGCGCAAGATTACACATATAGTGAGCATAATAATAATAATAGTAATAATAATAATAATAATTATATTATTATTATTATTTTTATTATTATTTCTTACCCGCCTCTCCGTCTAGATCGAGGCGGGGAACAGCAAAATTATAAAATACATAAACTAAACAAAACACAATACATACTATTAAAACATCATAAAAACATCATAAAAAACATCTTAAAATATCTTTAAAACATCTTAAAGGCAACCTAAAATTCCGCTGGATAGGCCTGCCGGAAGAGATCAGTCTTTATGACTTTTTTAAATTCCAAAAGACTGGTGAGCTGACGAATCTCCTCCAGCAGGCCATTCCATAATCTGGGAGCAGCAGAAGAAAAGGTCCTCTGGGTAGTACCTGTCAGCTTAGTTTTTGCTGACCGAAGTAAATTCTTCCCAGAGGACCTGAGTGTGCGGGGTGGATTGTATGGGAGAAGGCGATCCCGTAGGTAGCCTGGACCCAAACCATGTAGGGCTTTAAAGGTAATAACCAACACTTTATACTTCGCCCGGAAACTGATTGGCAGCCAGTGGAGTGCTTTTAAAACTGGTGTGATGTGAGCACCCCTAGGTGTACCAGTCTGGCTGCCATATTTTGCACTAGTTGAAGTTTCCGGACTAGGAAACATATAAGCAGTCTTGGTCACTTGTGGGCATGTGTTTGTGGGGGTAAATACGGTATGTGTAATTCAGAGTGATTGTAAATATAGCTGATAGCAATTTCTGAGATTGCTTCTGTGATTTGTTTTAGATGTTGCAGTCATGGAAGTTATTGCTAGCCATATCTGATCACTTGGTTCACGCATTACATTTGTTAAAACCAGTCTGAGGTTTCTGTGGGTGACTTTGTTTACTGTCTCTGGAGTCAGAGGTATGACCCGTGGGGGGTGGAGGGGCTCACAAACAGATCACCCAAGAATCTTTGGGGACATATGTATTGGCTCAGAGTTTTACCACACAAACAGGAAAATTATGCATCCAGTCTGGCCAGCCCCAACGGTGCTAAGTACATCTTAGAATCCACAGCACCATTCAAAAGGACCCTAGGGGAAACTCACTTCCACTGGTGGCTGACCAGACAGGAAGCAGGAAGTGCTTCTCTGGCCTGCCTGAACCACACACAAAGAAAATGTAAAGAGGCAGAAATGGCAAATGTTAAAGCCTGGTGGTTGGTAGTGCTAACCTCGAAGTTTGCACGTGCAACCACAGAAAATGCCAGGATCACTGGTATAGGCAAGACATTTTTAATGAGACCTAGTATCTGGATGATATTATTGTTCTTGTTGCTTCCCACTGCAAAAAAAAACAGTCTTGTAGCAACTTACACACACACGTGCACACACAGGTAGAAATCCATAATTAATAACAAAAAAATCAATATAAATTATAATCAGCACAATAATATAAATAAAAGTAAATGCCATAAAAATGATCTAAGAACAATAATGTGAATGGATATGTTAAAATGAGTAAATTCTAAGTTAATGGTCTAGATCAGGGGTTCTCAACCAGGGGGGAATTCCCCCCAGGGGGGGAATTTTAGGGTTTCAGGGGGGAATTGGGACCACAGATTCAAACTGTTGGAATCCTGATCTTTCTACAAATTACAATTCTACAGATTGTACATAATCTACAGGACATCACACCTTATTGTATGGCACAGATTAAGTCAGACGATCTTGGAAAGGGGAATGACATTCTGACATATGGTGAAAAGGGTGCATGGGGCAAAAAAGGTTGAGAACCACTGATCTAGATAAAGAACGATATTTCTGAAAAGAGCTATGCACGACCAAAATGGGAAGAGACTGATTGTATCATTGAGTTGTCTCCAATGTTGATCCTACTTAGAGTAGACCCATTGAAATGAATCTTATTTAATGTAGACTAACATTGTATACAACCCATTTTGCTGTTCTATTTTTAAAACATGGGCTGTTTCCCAGTTTTTAAGTTCTAAAGTTGGTTTTATCAATCGTTCTTTCAAACAGGCCAAACGTGTGGGAGGAAGGGGCAGAGTAATAGCACACATTAAGAGCTACGTTTCAGCAGGGCCATGCCAATGCGCCCCTCCAGGGGCCCAGGACCATAATTGCAGCATGACTTGCAGAATTTGAGAAAGAGCTATTTTATGGCATAAAGAAGTTTGTAGTTGAGGTAACATCAGGATGACACTAAAGCTGGAGTAATGTAACACTGTGTTTAATGGGTAGCTTCCTCCACTCTTAGACACACTTCCCCCCATGCTGTTTTTTTGTGTTCAAAATAAGTTTGCTGGTTGGTGGGAACACGCAGTATAGCAGCATGCGCAGTACTCACTGACTTCACCCTAGAGCCGGTAGCAGCACCTTAACAGTTGCAGAAAACACATCACCCCTGCTCCAGTTCCCCAGTGGGGAAGGAGAGATGGGAGCAGGTGAAAGGCCTCTAGGAGAGGAGGAGCGGAAAGACTAAGAGTACTGTAGGCAAGGGATTATGTCTCCTACTCTTCCCTGGGTTTTCTAGACTAGGATGGGACAGTCACCACTCACCTTTTAGTGCTGATGACACCAATGCATTTCTATAATGTTATTTTCCTTCCTTTCCTTGGCCTAGCAATGTTGAGAAACTTACTCTCACCTATCCATACAGGCACTGGGAAAGACTTTTAGAAGCGACTGGATAAGTTAGATGTGTTTCTAATAAACAAATGCAGAGTCTCATATTTCACTTTTTTGTAGTTTCCAAACTGGAATGCTGCTCTATAGCAAACTGAAAACTAAACCTAGGCCAAACAGATTAAATTAGATTGCACTAGTGTGTTGTTTTAAAGAGCAGCAACACACTCTAGCTTACATTACCAATCTTAAACATGTAGGAAACCAGAAAAAGTATTTAATGCTAGCACAGTTCTTTATTATTTTGTAAAATTAAAAGTCTTTTTAAAAAGAAAGCATGTTAAGCTATACAGTTTATTTAATGTGGTGAACCACTTGCAATTGCGTAGTGGAATTTGAAAGGCATCTATTATCACTTTTCAAAATTTGGCATTATTACCACTCAATACATGTTGAAAAGATAACATTTTGAGAACGGGCTATTACGGTACTTTGACCCCAGTTTTGACTGGCAAGCCCTGTGCAACAATTCTAAATATTCAATATAGAAGCAAGCACAACTGCTTGCCATTGAGTTTACTCCCACACAATGTATTTAGAATCACAGTCTATTTTACCTCAATCCTAAGGCCTATCCAATGGATGTCCTCTTTTGTTACCTGCAGTGCAAAGACAACACTGATCAGTGGTTAATTCAAGTACATTAAGGAAGCAATGAGTTGTATCCACTGGTGTCATTCCGCTAGTGCAAAGCTTCTACTGCTTGTGGAAACTCCATTTATATCCTTGCACAAGTGTCAAAGTGCCCGCTTGTGTAATCTGTTATACAAGGTGTTTCACAAGCCATTATTCAAGCTGTTCCACAAATTGTTGCACAAGGTGTTTCACAATGCATTACAACTTCATTAGACTAGGTGGTGCTAGTGCTAGTTCTGATAGTGGTTGTGCAACACCAACTCTTGTAATTTTTCCACTAGCATAATGTTAGATATAAAGCTGTTCAGCCTATTTATAAACATTTGGGCTGTAACTTGTAAAAGTATAATTCTTTCAATTTATATACATTTTGTGAAAAGATCTTTATAATCCTGATCTCTCAAGCAAATCATTACCATATTGTTATGCACATTGATCTGAATGAAGCTGAGGGGTGCAACTAGTCCTACTTTGGTTGGTAAGTCAGTGGCTAAATCAGAATTTGACACCAGGTGTAATTTCAGTATTTTCTCCACTAGCTTATGAAAATCCTGTATTGTCAGTTGGTCATTCCATTGCATAACTGCTGTGGTGTACGTTGTGTACTTCCTTATTGGCAGGCCATCAAGCTCTTTGTAGGCTCAGACATTTTGAAGAAGTATTTGGTTTGAAATCAAAGTTACTTATGCTGACATCCAGGGCCAGTGTCAAGGGTAGGCATGGTCAGGCAACTGTCAAGGGCCCACACACCAGCTGTTGACAAGAGCCCCCTGGAGTTACTCCTCTTCACCATTGCAACCTGCTTGTTCACCCACCTCTTGCTCTGGCCCAGACAATGGTGGTGGTAAGGAGGAGGAGCAGTAGATGCCACTGCCTGTTTGCTCTGCCTGTCAAGCAAGCAACCGGTAGCAATGGTGAGGAGCGACAGCAGCTGGTGACAATGGCAGTGAGAAGATAGACTCACTGAGGGAGGGAGCCCATTCAGGATGTCTTGCCCAAGGGCTCCCCAAAATCTGGAGCTGGCACTGCTGACATCCACCATGTTAAGAATATCTACCCCATCTGTTTAGCTTTCTAGGGTATCTAGGCTTGTCTTTCAAGATAGCATTTCTCCAATTTTATTTTATTTATTTATTTATTTATACCCCGCCTTTTTTCCTACAAGGAACTCAAGGCGGCTTACATAATCCTCCTCCTCCTCTCCATTTTATCCTCACAACAACCCTGTGAGGTAGGTTAGGCTGAGAGGCAGTGACTGGCCCAAAGTCACCCAGTGAGTTTCATGGCCGAGCGGGGACTAGAACTCGGATCTCCCGAGTCCCAGTCCAACACTCTCACCACTACGCCACACTGGCTCTCAGCAGTTATTCTCCTTCTTAAACTTATTAGATCTTCTTTCTTCTCAGAAGCAGTACTTGGAGGGGCCAAAGGGGTAGTATATCTGCTGAATTTTTCTTCAGTGTATGACTTTAAAGACCCTTTAAAGACCCTTGGGATGAGTGAGAATATGGTTGGCTCAAAAGCCTCAGGAGTCCCAATTGCCAATCAATTGGTTCTCTTGCAACCAAGAAATGGATTTCCATCAGAAGACTTGGAGCCATGACGGAATTAGTCAATACAGAAACTTATTATTGCTGGTAGGCCCTGGCAGTAGTGGCACATTTGCACCAGAAAGCTTGGTATATTTCTTGTGAATTGTATTGCAGTGTGTGACATGGGATTTTCAAGAATGGGTGGCCAACAAGCATTCAAAACATTAGGTTGGATCCAGGATCTGCCTTCTGCGAGAGCAAGGGCTCTGTTTGCAGGAGGCCCTTCTGCCTGATTTTGGGATCCCACACACACACCACAGTTCATCCCATTCAGCAGGGTTTCCTGACTCTGCGCAGTATTTTCAGGGGGCTGGAGGGGCTGCCATGGGATAGGGGAGGGGGGTAATCAACTTCTGCTAGTGCAGTTGGCCCAGCATAAATCTGGATCCAACCCTTACACTGGTCTTGGTGTAAAAGATAATATTCAAGTTTTAATGAGATGGTTTGGCACAAAAGAGTGTTAACAGTATCATTGTGAGAATACAGAATAAAGATTTCTCTAACATGAAAACAAGTTACTTAAATGTCCAAGATGAATGTGGAAGCATTGCAGGTTTCAGGAAAGCTACCAGTGGTATTGGAGTGATATTGGCTTGTCGGCAGGGCTGTGGAGTCGGTAGATAAATGTTCCGACTCCGACTCCTCAGTTTTTTGTACTCCCGACTCCGACTCCTCTGTATTAATATGCTAATTAATTAATTAATATGCGAGGTAGTTGGGCAGAAGCTGCTGCGTTCTCCTTTTTGTGTGCTGATCTGCTGCTGAAGATAGGGCAGTGGGAGGATCCAGGAGGGGCATTTATTATAAAACATGATTTCCCTAGTAGAATCCCATAGTCATGTTTAAAGTTTAAGCTAACAATCGGAGTTTACAAGTTTTTATAGCCTTAGCTGAATAACAGCAGTTTTTCCAATGGTTATAACTTTTTGTGAATTAGGACATTTAAACTTGCTTTTTTTAAAATTCCAATCTAAATTCAGTAGGAGTCGGAGTCGGTGCATTGTTTGCCGACTCCGACTCTGACTCCGAGTACCCAAAATTTCCTCCAACTCTGACTCCTTGACTCCGACTCCACAGCCTTGCTTGTCGGAACCTATATATTTGTTCCCAGTTCTGCTGTTCAATAATTTCACCAGCTGCACTAATAGTAGCCCAGATGACTAAAGCCATTTAGATGGTAGGAAGCTCCAAACCTTCCACACCCCCACAGAATTGCTTTCTGGGTGGGACCCTTTGGGTATTAAAAACTGCATTTAGCAAACCTTGATGAATGCATTTCCAGCAGCATATCCAACAGTATGGCTTTCTTGTGATCTTCACAAGAAGTCTGCCTATATTTCCCTGTGTCCCACCACCACCAAAATGCTCAAAGATAGATTTTGCCAGATAGATTTTAAAAAAAGAACCCTTTCTTTTGACAGCTGTCAAAAGTAAGCGCTCACAAAAAAGGGGGTGGGATGTGGATCTCCCCTTTCTGGAGGCTTGGGGAAGGGTGAAAAAGGTGGAGGACACTGAGAACTGTCAGGGCAATATTTAAAAACTAGAAGATCACACTGCTAAGGGGAAGATATACTCACCACCCCCTTTTGGGGTAAAAAAAAACAAAACCCTTCACTGCTTTACTTTTCAATTGACAGCTCCCAAATTGACAGCTCAGCTGACAAGCACACACACTAAGTAACCCACATGCAGCCTCGCTTAGTCAGTGTCCATGAATATTGCTTACTGCACTTTGACTGCAGACACTTACCAGGACACTGGCCAGGGAAGACTCCACATTTTGGGCAGCTGTAAGTGTGTACCTGCGCAAGTCCGATTTTTTTTTTAAAAAATTACTCCCTCAATTGCGTTACCCACCCCAAAAAAGGGTGACGAGCCAGTGATGGTCGCTCCAAAATGCAACTTGGGCATTGGTGGAGTTGCGGTCACTGGCAGAGGCATGGGGCTCCAGAAAGAAAGAAAAAACACAAACGAAAATGGGGTCGTGATTGGAGCAGGGAGGGGACGACAAGACAGGTTCTGCCACGCAGGACCCTGGGATACCGTCTGGAGGACCAGAGGAGGGGGAAGGAGGGGGTGAACAACCCATGGTACGTCTGGTCATCTGTTGTTCTATGAACAACCAACACTGCGTAACTTATTCGCAGGGTGGGTTGCTGTGTCATGCCAACTTGCACAATAGCATTTACCCCCCTAATCTTTCCGCAATTCCTTGATACATTAGTTTGAGTTGAGCAAGTAAGTGTGTTTAGCTAGAGGCAGGGTACAGACAGAACCCCTGGCCCACAGGTCTGATCCAGTCTGAGGAGGCTCTGCATCTGGCCCATGGAGACTTGCACCACCTCTGTGAGCCCCGCCCCCTCCACAATCTTTGCCCCTACTGGAGGCTGTGGAGGATGAGGGGAGAACAATCCACCCATTGTTTCCAATCACAGACCAGAGATAACAGCAAAAATTCCTCTATGCTGTCACTTCACTGTGCATGGGTCTTCCCTGACCAGGAAAGCCCATGCAAAGCAATGCTGGGGCATAGCCAGCCGCATTTCCTTTGCTTCTATTGGAGTAGCGTCACTGCATGCAGACTGTACCAGTCATCCAGCCCACCACTCTTTGGTTCTGCACCTCTGAGCTACAGCAAGTAGTACTTGATATGACGCAGACATGTGAGATTTGACACATTTTTGACATTTGATACATTGGCTAGGGAGCACACACTGCCGTGAATTATAAAAGGAAACAGCATTCCCTCATCCTGTGAGTCATGGTTCTGTAGTATATTAAATACTACAATTTCAAACAGAAACATAAAGTGACTCCTATTGGCTTACACCTTTTGTCCGTGTGTTCAGGCGAGCCTTGGAGATCTTCCTCTTCAATGCTGCCTTTAACGGAGCTTGTAATTAGCTTTGTATTTTGGAACATCTCGGTATACCCTGTATACTTCTTAATGCTGCTCTGGTTTTTGTACACTGCTTTGTGAGGATGTAGCCCTAAAAAGCAACTTTAAAATACTTTAAATAAATAAACAAAATAAAAGGGTAGGGATGAGATCTAATCCTGTTTCTGAGAACTAGAAACATTTGTGTATCCATGAATTGGTATGGGGTTCTTCTAACAATAGTATGTAAACTGGACAGTTTCTATTTTCATTCCAGTTATTTTGAATAGCCACTTCAGGCACTTCCATTACTTTCAACATGCATTTACCGTAGTTTCCATTGTAATTAGGGCCACCATGTTTAGTTGATTAATTGGTTAATCAATTAAAAACCTTCCGATGGACTAAAATTGATCCCCCAACTAATCAGAATTTTTTTTTAGAAACACGGTTAATTATGTTTAATATAAAAATTTATAAAAACTGTAGATGGCAGGCACCACCTTAGAAGAGAGAATTCCCTCTTATAAAGCCTCTACAAAGTCAACTGGAGATGGCAGAAGACTAGAGATATTCGTAAGAGGTAGTAGTTCACAATATTTCTTGAAAGCTTAAGAAAGACAAACCAGAAAATGGGATTCTTAAAAGTCATACCAGATTTTATTGGGGAACACTTCAACCCTGATAAGGCAGCTTTTTCATGTAGTAGAATGGATTACAAAATTGAGGTATTGCATAGAAAATATTTCTCAGGCACAAGAAACTGCTAATGTAATGATTTTAAAAATATCCACAACATTTAAATAGTAGTTTACATTTTAATATGTAACTTCAGTTCTGTAAATTGTTTTGCTCAAGAATAAAGCTTTGGAAGACTGCAGACTTACAGTTGTTACTTTAAATTCACATCTAATTAAAGTCATGATTTTGTGCTACGAATTACAAAGACTAGCCCTCAGCCCTGCTCACCGCTGTTTGCAAACCCCGACAGAAATCACATTAATATAACTCAATATTATCAATACAGCACTAAAGGTCACATCTCCTTTAGGCCACCTTTTAAAATCTTTCCTCAAAACCCATCATTTCTGGGAAGTGTTTGGCACAACCCCCTTGTTCCATGCCCTACTCCACCTAAGCATGGGCAACAAGAGAAACAACTGCATATTGCTTCTCTGTTTAGCCCTGCCTCCACTTCCTCTGTTGTTTCCCCACGTTGAATTCTAGATTGTAAACTGGTTGAGGCAGGGACCTGTACTCTTTCTATATGCTGTAAAGCACCATGCACGCTAATGGGGTTGTATCCGATGTTAGTCGTACTTAAAGTAAATCCATTGAAATGAATGGAACTTAAGTTAGACTAACAACAGAAAAAAGCTGTGATGCTTTTACATCATCATCATCCAACAGTATCTGGGAAATATTAAATTGCTGAGCGGCACTGTGATACTATGAATGCAAATTTATATGATTTCCACATTGTGTTTAGTGGCCTTTTCAAGGGACTCAAAGAACATGGCCTTGATAATGAATTCCCAGAGTCATACATAATTTCATTGATGAGATTCATTTCATTTTATTTTTTTTAAAGAAACACTATCCAAATTAGATGCCATCATGTTGCTAGGAAGCATATTGTAAAACTGGACAAACCAACAGCATATTAAAATTGTTCACAAACCAGCAGTTACTGGCTTGGCTGATTCTTTTGAACCTTTGGAAGGCATTCACTTGAAATATCCATACTGTAACTGTTGATGCTGATCGCTGATGTTTTATTTCACCAATAAATAATGAGAAGTTGACAGAATTGTTGTGACAGCCTCAGTCCACATCTGATATACGGATATCATGATACAGGGCGGTTGTGATGGCCCACATGTATGCAGATTCATGCACACACAACATGTTTGGCTAAGAACACTGTGCTACGTTGTAGTCTAAGTTACTCTCTGTTTCAGTTTCATCTCCAACCCACAGTATCAACACAGCGGACTACATTGCAGGGCTTTTTGAAGCACTCTCTTTCAGCCTCAACTCCCTTCCTCCCCTGTCTGCAGTGTGGTGATAACTATACTTGACTACATTGCAGGGTTGTTGTACAGCCTTACCTCCAACAGAGGACTACATTGCATGGCTATTATTCGTAGGCCACTCTAAGTGACATCCCCACTCCCTACTAGAAATGTGAGGATAACCGTTATGGACTATTTTAATTATATATATTTTAAAAATCACATTTTTCACCCGAAATAACAAGAGTTTGAAAGCGCTTCTGTATTCGCTTCCACCTTTGATGGGCGGGACACGTTGCTGCCACTCACAGCCACGCGAAAGTCCTGGATTTATCCTTTGTTTCCTATAGGAAGCTGTTACTTTTATCCCGCAGGCGAAGGGGAAAATAGCATCAAAAGTAACCAGGAATCTCCGACTCCAGGCAAGAGTCTGCTTCAGCGGGCGTTGTGTATGTCCTCCATTTAGATTTTGCCCGTAAGAAATATGGGAGTAGAGCACTTCCTGTCCGGCGATTTTGCCTTCAAGAAAGATGGTGCTGAAAAAGCAGTTTGGGCCGCTGCCTGCCTTTGATAAATGATCTCTGCGCTTAATTTTGTAAGTATTTTCACAGAAAAATCCCCCCCCCCTTCTGTATGATTATGCAATTTCCCCCGGAGAGCTCTCGGATCAATCCATGCCATTTTCTTGTGTTTTAAACCTTCCTTTGTGCTCTTCCGTTCCGTTTCTTAGTTTTTATTTCCGTGCAAGCTGCCAGCCATTTCTTTTCTCTCTGTGTGTGCTTGCGTTTTGTTTGTTTTTTTAAAAAATTTAAATCCCGTCATAGAGAGGCAAAGTAAAGGCTTTCTATTGTGCACAGATCTTTTATTTTTATTTTTTGCAGTTTTTGCTGCAGTGCTCTTGCTGCTGCGTATTCCTTTGCAGACAGGTTTTCAAAGATAGATTAAAAACACGGTGAGTGCTAAACCTCGAAAGGTATAAAAGAGTGTGATTAAGCAAAAAGCTTGTAAAGTTGTGTAAACAGGTTGCCAGTCTGGTTCCCCTTCGGATACATTGGACTATGACTCCCATTATCCCCCACAATGGCTGTGGGATTATGGAAGTTGTACTCCAACACAGGTTGGGGGAAGGCTAAATGGACTTTGCCCCTCACTTTCTGTCTCAAACAGGACCTCTAATATCAAAAACAAGACAATAAAAACAGTGTACCACAAAACTGATAATTTCCAGAAAAGCAGGAGTAAAAATCAACGCTCATTGTTATAAAGCACTCAAGCTCCGTCACTGATGGGGCTGGCGAGAACTCCCAGGGGCAGGGAATTCCGAAGCCAGGGTACCACAATGGAGAAGGCTTTGTTTAATGTACTTACCAACCAGTCCTGCTCGGGTGATGGGACGTGGAGCAGGACTTTCACCAATGACCCGAATGGTGAATCAGGTGGGGAGATGTGCTCCTTTAGGACTTTAAGGGTCCAATCCTATGCAAGTTTAGACAGAAAAAAGGCCTACAACTCCCAGCATGTCCCAGCCAGGCATGCTGGGAGTTGTAGGCCTTTTTTTCTGTCTAAACTTGCATAGGATTGCACCTGAAGAACCTTTGGCTGGGGTCTCCAACATAGTGCCCATGGACATCTCTCTTTGTGCCTCACAGGCTCTCTGCCGCTCCTGAATTTTTATTTTATTATATTATATTTTTACCCCACCTTTTTTCCTGCAAGGAACCCAAGGCGGCTTAGTCCTCCTCCTCTCCATTTTCTCCTCACAACAACCCTGTGAGGTAGGTTAGGCTGAGAGTCAGTGACTAATGGTTGGGCACAGCAGGAGTCTGGAGGCACCACCTCTCCCCTCAGTCCTCTGGTCAGTATCCTAGGGAACACCGTGGGAACACTATGGGGAGAGGAATGGGGATGACAGCTAGCGAAAAGTGTCCAGGCGGCACTATTTGCCAGCTGTCAGTGGCTCTGTGCTCTTTCTCGGTGGGGCCACTGCTCAGCTGAGCAGCACCCACGCCAAGAAAGCATGCCCCCCTGGCTGCCTCCCCACTCGCTCCCCCTCACCCCCAAGCCCCCAAGCCCCACTCGCCATCCGCCGCCACCAGCGTCTGCTGGCCGCCCCCTTCCCAAGTGGGAAGAGGGTGTGTGGCAGACTAGACTGCCACCAGCAGGTGTGACGGAGGTCTGGCACATGCGCACCAAACCCCTGTTACACCTGCTGCCGCGGAGGTGAGACTTCCTCACCCCCCTCCAGCCTCCCTTCTCCCACTGTGCTGTGGCGCCCGTGAGCACCACAACACAGCAGCAGAAGGGGGCCGGAGCGGGAGCTTATTCTCTCTGTCACCACAGCTCGCATGATCTGCAGTGATAGAGAGAATAAGCCCCCCCCAGTGCAGGAGCAGCTCTCGGGGGGGGGCAGGGCAGTAGGGGAGGAGTATGCGCCATCGCCGCCACAGCTATCATTTCGGCCGAAAAGATGGTGGCGAAGGCGGCGGGGGTGGGATTCAGCCACACAGGCCTTGTTGCCACCGCCAGCTGGATCCCTCCCTTACCTTTCACCCAAAAGGACAGCGGCAAAGGCAGTGCAGGGGATCCAGGCACCCGGGCTCGCTTGCTCTCGAGAGCAAGCAAGGCCGGGCGCCTGGATCCCCAGCTGCCGCTGAACTGCTTTGGGGCTTCCACCCACGCTCCAGCCAATGCCGGGAGAGCATGATTTCTCCCAAGCAATCCCACTCTCCCCACATCTGCAGGAGCGCACTGAGGAAGCTGATGACAGCCGCGCTAAGTGCCACTTGGGCACTTGGCCGCCTGTCATCAGCCAGAGCCCTCCGGCCAGAGCTACGGCCCTTGTTTGCCACTCTGGCCAAGGGACTGTATGCCCCTTTTGGCTTGTGAGAGGGTTAGCATGTCATCCGGCATTGGACGACACGCTAAACCTCAACAGGATAAGTAAACCCTACTACAAGCCATGGTTTAGTAGGATGGTTAAGGAGACTCTCCTCAACCACCCTAACTAACCCTTCCCAGGTTTGCATGACTCAGTAAACCTCAAAGATTGAGGCAGCCATTTTGTAAGCGCACCCACAACACCCTCTCAAAATTCCAAATATGCCCACTGACCCAAAAAGATTGGAGACCCCTCTGCACAAATGTGTCCTGGAAATGGTTGGAATATCATTGAAGAAGGTTTTAAATGTCTGAAGTGGCCCTTAGTAGTACTATATATAAGTTCATAGGAACATAGAGTTGGAAGGGGCCTACAAGGCCACCGAGTCCACCCCCCTGCTCAATGCAGGAAACTAGAGGAGGGTCTCCCATCCAAGTAATAACCAGGCCTGACCCTACTTAGCTTTCCACACTCAGACAAGCTGAGCCAGCGGGTGCCACAGGCCTGTTATGTGGTGATTCAGTCTACTATACATGTCAATGACAGCGAAGAGATGTGAACGTATTACAGAAGGATTATGAAGGGAGAAGGCTTTCCAGTCTTTAAACCCCCCAGTCTTTAGTTTCTTCAAAACTGTGTTCATGGTGCTAAAATTAAGCTGGATGTTTTTAATCTGAATTTAGTTTTGAAGGCTTTCAACAGTAAAATGTCCTTCCTTGGTGTTATAAGATGAAGGGGCTTTAGGTTCTCTTAATTTCTTCTTCCTCAGGATGGATGCCAGAGACAAGCAGGTTCTGCGCTCGTTGCGCCTGGAGCTGTGTGCAGAACTGCTGGTGGAGGGCCTTATCATTCAATACCTTTACCAAGAAGGAATTCTAACAGAAAACCATGTGCAAGAAGTAAGGTCCCAAGTCACCAACCACAGGAAAACCATGATGCTTCTTGACATACTGCCTACAAGAGGGCCCAAAGCTTTTGAGACCTTCCTAGAATCCTTACAAGAGTTTCCATGGGTGAGAGACAAACTTGAGGCAAAGCGGAATGAAGTTATGCTAGTGGCACCTGCAGGTAAGATTTAAACTATTAGTGGTTTGGGGAACTTCATTCTTGCTATTGATCAAAGAGCTGCACTCATAGCTAAATCAAATGTCACTTATGGTGTGGTTAGTGCAACCGTGCCTAGTTTGTTTGTTTATTTGTTCAATTAATACTTGCCATGTCCTTCCTAAAATATTAATCAGGACTACTATACATTGTACCAGGGGGAGCTTTTATTATACTGTGAATTGCTACACATTGGGGGAGGGGGGTGCTGAATTTATCACAATTGTGGCTGAGGAGAGAAGGGTTTAACCTTTCCTCCCTGTGTGTGCAGTCCTGAAGAAAATCACACACATCCCCACTGAGTATTTTTTTTAAAAACACACAAGCGTGGTTGCTAACTATGCCCTAAAAATAACATCTGATTTGGCCCTTAGTCAGAAGTGCTAAACCTGTGCCTGGCCTGCACCCCTTGAGACTGCATATTGGGGCTCACATGATTTAATGTTCCTCCTTAAAAAAAAAAAAAAAAGTTCCCTGCACATAGAATGCTAGATGTCTAGGGTGAAGGTTGTAGCCTGGCCAAAATGACATCTAGTTTTCGATGTTCAGGGTATCTATTGTGAGTAGAAGTATTTTCACAATATATTAGGCGCCTAGGCTGTTGAATTCTCTGGCCCCGGAGATCTTTCTAGCCCCCACTGTGCTGTGCTTTCTCCGTCTCTTTGAAGACCTTGTTTAAGCAGGTATTTAATGTTCTTTAGCTGATTATTTTCTACATTGTTGGATTGTTTTCTGCTGCCTCAGTCGTCTTTATTTTTAAATTTTAATTGTATGTCTTGTGTTGTTTATTGATGGATCATCTTATTTTTTGTGTGAGCTGTGCAGTTGAAAGATGGAAAATAATCTTGTTATAAAAATATTCAGTCAGATGAGCCCCTGCTGCAGTCCTACTAAGGGGGAGATCTTGTTGCCACCCGCTTTTGGTGCACTTACCTTTTTCCCCTTTACCAGTGATTTTCAATTGACAGCTCGGCAACTAGATGCAAATGAGCCTATATGCAGTCTCGCCTTGCCAATTTCCATCTATGTTAACAACTGTACTTTGCTCCCTTTGACAGCTGAAACTTACAAGACATCGTCCAGGCAAGACTGCATATATCGGACATAAGTGCGCACTTGTGCACCTCCGAAGGACCAACCAACCCCCCCCCCCCAAATTACGAAGACATTTGTGCACATTTCTGGGGCTGAATTTTTTTTTAAAGGTGGCAAACCAGTGATGGTTACTCCAGAGTACCACTTGGGCATTGGTGGAGGGGCTGTCACTGGCAGCGTCATGGGCAAGACAACAACTCGTCAGTGTTGAGGGAGGGAGAGAGAGAATAGCATGCTTGGTGTTATTTCCTTCGTGGTGAGAGTGTTGGACTGGGACTCAGGAGATCCGGGTTCTAGTCCCCGCTCGGCCATGAAACTCACTGGGTGACTTTGGGCCAGTTGCTGACTCTCAGCCTAACCTACCTCACAGGGTTGTTGTGAGGATAAAATGGAGAGGAGGATTATGTAAGCCGCCTTGGGTTCCTTGCAGGAAAAAAGGTGGGGTATAAATATAATAAATAAACAAAACAGTCAGAATTCAGCAGTCAGAGCTTAGGAGCTGCTTCATTTGTTGCAGCCTGTTATCATTCATGTAGTAGTTTTAAAGTTACAAATGGTAAATCTCATATATTACATTTCCAGGCTGGTGTTAACGGGCTAAAGCCTTAAAGCATTTATCAGAATCTTTATTTGTGTAGTAGTTCAGCTACATATCTATTCCAATCAAGTTTTTGGTTCTGGAATGACCTAAATCAATTTGTTGCCAAGGGCTTTGATTAGATCAAAGCTTTTTATTTGGCCACATACAATTAGAAAGTTCCCAAGGGAAGCATCTAACTTAGTCCAGCATCCAGAGTTTTCTGAGGGAATTAACTATGGGGCATCTATTTATATGTTCATACTCTTAGATCATAGGATCATAGAGTTGGAAGGGGCCTACAAGGCCACCGAGTCCAACCCCCTGCTCAATGCAGGAAACTAGAGGAGGGGTCTCCCATCCAAGTAATAACCAGGCCTGACCCTGCTTAGCTTTCCACACTCAGACAAGCTGAGCCAGCATGAGCCACAGACCTATATATTCTTATAATAGTTTTTATTCTAGCTGAATTAATCAATCTCTTTCATTTCCTGTTTATGATAACATATTTATTGTGTTTGTGTGTCTGTCTGTGTGTATATATTATACACTAACAATTTGTATAGACATAACTCTGCTTTAGTTGTTAACTGCAGTTAATGGAAAGTTCTGAAAGCTGGATTTGCTTAGACTCCTGAGCCATAGTTATTCCCATGCTAGTGTTCTATTCCCACTGACTGTCAACCTTTTCAGAACAGTGGGGAAAGACCACTCTCTCTGTGTGTGTAGCCTTTCCCCCACTCTTCTGAAGATGTTGACAGTCAATGCAACTAGAACACTAGCACATTCTTTTCAAAAGATGTTAGAGATCAAGATTCCACACTTCCATGTTTCATGAATCTTTGTAAACTGCCCAGAGAGCTTTGGCTATTGGGCAGTATAGAAATGGAATGAATGAATGAATGAATACATGAATGAATGTAAACATCTCTTATCAGACTTTACATGCAGCTCCTGTGCCATCCCTGCCCTAACATATGTTGTTGGTTATGATCTCTCAACAAAGCATCTATACTGTAAAGGTTTTTGTTTTGTTTTTTTAATGTGAAAGGTACCCTTTTTCTGTGGATTTAAATAGTAAATGTGCTAATTTTGGTTTCAATCAAATACAAAAGGAAATGATGTCAGCTAAGCAATAAAAAATATATTGTTAGTGTAGAACAGCCTTGTCCAGTGCTCTCCAGGCTGGGAATGATGGGAGTTGTAGTTCAACACATCTGGAGGGTGCCAGGTAGAAGAAGGCTGGTGTAGAAAATATTCTTTCCAATTCGGGGGAAGTGATATAACTGAAAGTGGAACGTTTAATTTCCTGTTTTGTATTATTTGCCAATGAAAGAAGACATCACTTTACTTAGGATGTGGGTGTTTGCAAAGGAGGGGAGAAACCAGGGCTAACCTTATCCTCTCTCCCCTTTTTTGCATTTTCCATCCCTGCCAATCTAAAAGAGTCTCAAGGCCCAGGCTAATATAAAGCTGGTGGAAATGAGACTAGCGGGGAAAATCAACCATCCCATGTGCTTTCCCCCCCTGTGTACCCACTGAAGCTTCATGGGTTAGACACGTTGTTGGGGGGGGGGGGATTTTGTGCAGGATTTTGGTGAAGCTCAGTTCTTCACTTTTTAAATTATTATTAAGCAATTAACAACTAACATAGATAGAGACCCAATGGTGGGAATCAGTTATATACCCAGTATATTTTGAAATGTAAAATAGTTTTTCTTTAAATCTGTTTCTAAAACCCATACAGTAATTTCTAAAGTACCACAATCCTCTCCTTACCTGAGTCTTCAAGGACCTGAAACTTCTTGTCCAAATTCAGTGAATCCATGTTCTGAATACAGCATTCCTGTTAATGTACCTTTTGATTATTTGTTTGGCTTGGATGACCTCCCCAGGCTGTTTAGGTAATAGTTCCACCTTTTCTGGACTGCAAAATACATTCTGTTGACTTCAATCGGCTATGAGCAAGATTGGATGACCTTCAATAATAGTAAAGTTGCCAATGTTCCTTATTTTAAGGGTGAACTTGATTCTGAACCATATCCAGTCTGATCAGTCTATCAGTTACACTACACTGGCTCATTACCTCACAGCCAGGAATTCAGAACTGTAGGCTCAGACTCAGCAGCATAGTGTTGCCTGGAGTGCTTCCATCAGTCCAAGCCAGGATGACCAGTGATGAGGGGTGATGGAAATTGTTATCCAAAACATCTGGAAGCACATGATGTTGGGGAAGGCTGCTGTCAGTCAGTCAGGTGATCACTCGTGACCGAGTAAGATTGTCTTCCAGGATAAAAATAAAAAATTACAAAAAGGAGATTTTTAAAAGGAGGAAAATTCTAAAGAAAATTGTGTAGACTCTAGCGATGGGTCCGTAAGTGACTGTGGAGGCCAATCTAGATCCACACAGCTTCCCACAGTGAGGACACAGGTTACCAGATGGAAGATGGTCTTGTAAAGGATTCATTTGACGTGCTTTTCGCTTAGCACGTTTCTCCCTTTCACCTTGCACTCGAGCTTCTTCAAAGTCCATAGAACCTTTGTGAAAGGCCAACCTCCAGTTAGATCGTTCATGGGCCAGAGCTTCCCAGTTTTTGATGTTTATATTGCATTTTTTTAGATTAGCCTTAAGAACATCTTTAAACCTCTTATATATTGACCACCGATATTCCGCTTTCCATCCTTGAGTTGGGAATAAAGTAACTGCTTTGGGAGACGGCAGTCAGGCATTTGAACAACATGACCGGTCCACTGAAGTTGGTGTTGAAGGATCATTTTTTCAATGCTAGTAGTCTTTGCTTCTTCCAGTACACTGACATTTGTTCGCCTATCTTCCCAAGTAATTCGCAGGATTTTCCGGAGGCAACGTTGATGAAATCTTTCAAGGAGTTGGAGGTGACGTTTATAGATAGTCCATGTTTCGCAGGCATACAATAAAGTTGGTAATACAATGGCTTCATAAACCAGTGTTTTGGTCTTCTTACAAATATCCCGATCCTCGAACACTCTATGTTTCATTCGAGAAAACGCGGCACTTGCGGAGCTCAGACGATGCTGGATTTCACTGTCGATGTTAGCTGTAACAGAAAGATAGCTGCCAAGATAGAGAAAATGATCGACATTTTCCAGTGTTGTCCCACCAAGCTGGATAGATGGCATCACCAAAGGGTTAGCTTGCACTTGCTGATGAAGCACTTTGGGTTTTTGATGTTAAGTGAGAGACCAAGTTTTCCGTATGCTTCTGCAAAAGCATTTAGGATAGTTTGGAGATCATCCTCTGAATGTGCGGAGACCACATTATCATCAGCATACTGAAGTTCCACAACGGAGGTTGTAATTACCTTACTTTTTGCTTTCAGCCTGCTGAGATTAAAAAGCTTTCCATCTGTTCGATATATAATTCCCACACCATTGGGAAGTTTCCCCTCGACAAGATGTAAAATCATGGCGATGAAAATAGCAAATAATGTTGGGGCAATAACACATCCCTGTTTAACACCTGATCCCACTTTAAATGGAGCACCATGAGAGCCGTTGTTGTCCAAGACCGTAGCCGTCATGTTATCATGGAGAAGTCGCAAGATATTCACAAATTTATTGGGGCATCCAGGCTGCTGTATAGGATATGTGGATCCACAGTTGAAAAATCTGTGGCCTTCACATAATCATTGGGGATCACTTTGCTGGGCCAGTTATATTTTTGTGAGCTGTTCACTTATTAACTCTTCTGTAGAACTGTGCTTCCATTTTCATAGAATGGAATGATAGTCAAAAATTGGGGGGAAGAGAAATAATGACCTTTACTATGAAATGCTAGGATGGGAACTGTCGATAAAAAGGGGTGAGGTGTCAGATGGAAGTGTTGCAGTGAATCAAAGGAGTTGCAGCATCCATATATTGGAGTTCTATGAACACCTTGCTGGATCAGACCAAAAGTTTATTCTAGTCTAGAATCCTGTTTCCAACAGTGGGAAGCCCATAAGCAGAGTGTGATGGAAACAGTCCTTCCACTTTGGTTATCCTCCAGCAACTGGTATGTCTCTGAAGCTCTATTTAGCTACCATGCCTAATAGCTGTTGATAAAGATATGTGCATTTGTCTGACCTTATTTTCATTTTTTATTTATTTATAAAATCACACCCTCCGCCTAGCAGGTGCTTTAGCATCATCTATAAGAACATAAGATTTGGCTGTCTTAGTTTCTTAAGTAATTCTTGCATTTAATTAAGTGTCTGACTCCGTTGGATGTAACAGCCTCATGCTGAGGTTCTGTACAGTCTGATGAAAGGGTGTGTACACAGTGTTTTCTATTTTAATGATATTCCTGGAAAACTTGAGCAGACTGTTGTGAGGTATCTATAGCAAGAGAGCTGTATACAGAAAGTCATTCCATCCCAAAAGATTGAAAAGGAAAGGAAGGTTCCGATTCCATCACTACGCCAGTGTGGCGTAGTGGTGAGAGTGTTGGACTGGGACTCGGGAGATCCAGGTTCTAGTCCCCACTCGGCCATGAAATTCACTGGGTGACTTTGGGCCAGTCACTGACTCTCAGCCTAACCTACCTCACAGGGTTGTTGTAAGGATAAAATGGAGAGGAGAAGGAGGAGGATTATGTAAGCTGCCTTGGGTTCTTTGCAGGAAAAAAGGCAGGGTATAAATATAATAAATACAAAATAAATAAATAATGTGATCTATACAAGGGATTCCCAAATTTTGTCCTGAAACCTTTTCAGATGACAAAACCCCTCCACCCCTTTAATTTTTGATTAGTGCTATATACTTGCCTTGTTGCTGATCCATTCCTGGTTACATGGTAGGCTTTATGCATATATGGAAAGGTGCTAACCTTGCTGTGGGGGGATAGATGTTTCCCCTTTCACTGCCTTAAAGAAACCGCTGGAGGACAGGTGCCCCCTGGTGAGGAGTAGCACACCGGAAAGACCTAAATTTTAAAAGAGAGAGACAGAGAAACAGTGTTCATGAGATGGTGATACTAAGAATGGTAGGCTTGGTGGTATTTTTGTCCCTTTCTTGTTTAAGGACTATGTGAGCACTCTGCACTTTAGTATTCCAGCAGGAAAGTGCTTGTACTTTACAGCATTGTTCCCCCCTACACACTTAAAAAATGTATAGTTTAAATGGTATAAACATTGCAGAGAGAGGAGGGAACATCACCACTGATGGCATAGCCACTACTAGGCATGTGAGAGTGGCTACCTTTGAGAGTGGCGATTGTATGTCTCTGGGGTGTGCATGTATGTGTTTATCTATCTATGGAAACTGCAGTATCCCTACTACAGTGCAGGTGCTTCCTTGAGGCAAGATGTCTGGATTCCCCCACAACTCCTCAATAACAGCCTCACATTTATTGTGCAAAAGTCTAGAAGATTACAAAATAAATAAATACCCAGATAACATAACAAATAGCCACTACTAGGCACAGACTGCGAGCATAGGAGCATAGCTAGCATTGTTCGCTCTCAGCCTCGTTGCAGGAACAGATAGAGAGGTGGGGGTGGGGGCAGCTTTTTAAGGTCTGTGAGGGAGGGACACAGAAGGGCAGCAAAATATCTCTCTGGAAATGTGGGAAGGTGCGGAGGAGGTCACTGGCCTCCAGGACTAGCAATGAACAAAACCACTGAACGTACAGAATTCCTTGGCTCAATACAAGAGGTGCTTTTGATGATCTTGCTGCATCAGATGCAGATTTGAGCTGCATCTGCTGCAGGATCCACGCCTTCTTTAAGGAGAGCTGCATGTGAAATGCAGTATAGTAGTAATTTTGCTCTATTTTATCCAGATTATAACTTATATAAGATATGTTATAAGACAGTATTTATATTGTTTCTGTAACCGGTGATGTTCCAATCACTTAAAGTGGCACAACTGGATTTAAACCAGCTTAGTCCCATTGCAATCAGTTGAACTTGGCTGGTTTGAAACTATGTTCTGTTAGTTAAAGTACTTCAGTTTAGCCGATGTCTGTGAGACTGGTCTGTTCCTGTGTTGTTTGTGTGAGCACACTATAGAGGAGATGATTTAAAAACTACACACACATTGACCTGGTCTGCACATCATGCTAAGCCATGGTTTATGGAACCCATGGTTAACACATGGTTTGTTGCCCAGGGTTTGTCTGGCAGATAACTGAACAAGCTGTGGTTTGTTTTCTTAATCCCTGGGGTTGTTTCCCACCTCCTTTGCCCACTTTCTCCCTGTATCCCAAATGCCTTTGCGATACTGTAGTAGCGGCATGTAGAACAGCTGGGTTTTTTTTACCACTCTTTCTTGCTGCCTATATAGCCTGGTGAAACAACCCACGAACAATGCACGTTCCTGACTTTGCACATAACAACGACCCATGGTTTAAACAACTTAGAGTTCACAAACCAACAACAAACCGTGGGCTCTCTTTCTGGGCCAGTTCAAACGACTCCAGGGGAGGAACCATGAGGTCATCCGCGGGGTCCGGCGGGGCGCCGCACACGACCGGCGCCCCGCGCGCGTGGGCAGACCCCGCAGTCTCCGCACCGCAGTGCGGGCCTCCCGGTGCTAGGGGGCGGGGGCCCCGGGATGCCCAGAGGGGCCGTTTGCCCCAACAGACTGGAGCGGCGGCCGCTCCAGCCACTCTGGGCTGCTGTCTCTGTGGAGACCCCGCGGGACGGCCGCCCGCTGTTTGGACGGCACGGTGACCACACGCGGTAGGGGCTTACCCCTCTACCGACCATGGTCACTTTGCGTGCGTCCTGCCCGCGGCTGTCCCGCGGGGGCACCCCCGGTCGGCATGCACACGACACGGGAACCGCGGGGGACTTGCGGTTCCCGTGTCGTGCGAACAAGCCCTCTGAGTAATTCGTGGTTAACAACCCATGGTTTGTTAGCTCCGCTGGGTTTGCACAACATGAAAACCCAGAATTGAGCAACCTATACCATGGGTTTGTGTTATGTGCAACCCAGCCACAGTATGATTGTTCAAACAACAAAAAGTAGCAAAAAAAAGTGTGATAGTTGAAATCTTGATTTCAAGTTAACAATTCTGATTTTGATTATAACAAATCTGTTTAGAAAGACTATGGACATAAATGAGAGAGAGAACCTATGAGCCATTTCAACCCTGTTTGAGACACATCAAGCAGATGCATTTACTTTGTGACTGTAAAAAGCATTTTCATGCCAAATACTAACCAACCACACAGTAGGATTTCTTCCTGAGAGAAGATTTATTTTCAATGTAGGCAATCCTGACAAAGGCATAACAGTCTAAAAGCCTCTGTATAATGTTTATAATTCTTAAGAAAAGCTATGGCTCTTGGCAAGAAAGAGCAGCTCTTTCTAGGAACAGCAAGCTATTACAATCATGATGTGTGTTTCTACAGAGTGGAAAATTTGTGCTATGGGAGGGAATTGGATTTTTTTCCTGGGGGTTTTATTTCGGGTGGGGGGGATTCCTGCACATAGAAAGCTAGATATTGGGGAGAACAGTTCTAGCCTGTCCCTGACAGATTAGTTTTCTGCGAGTGTGAGGGAGATGATGATGATGATGATGATGATGATGATGATGATGATGATGATGATATTTTTTTTATTTTTTTATGGAGGAGCATTCAGTCATATGAACCCCTGTGATGGATAGCCTAAGACATAACAGGTTGATCCCTTTCAGAAATCCTCTCCTTGCCCAAAGGTTCCCTGCTCCATTAGAGAAAAATGGATGTTAGGTCCTGCACATTTGCTGTTTTCTTTATTTGCATGATGTTCTAATGATAGAAATTGATATTTTTACTCACAGAATTATTTTCTTAGGAAATTGTGTTTGGATAAAGAATTTTAAGGTCAATCTATTGCACAAAGTGACTATCAACCCAGCCTTGGGAACAAGTCTACAAAATCCCTTCATTAACCAGTGAGCTGTCACATACCTATGTTAGTATTTATGGCACATCAGAAGAGGGGTGAAGAACCAACTCAGTCTAGTAGTATGCTAACAACTCCTTAGCTCAGTCACCTGGAGTTGATTCTTAGTCACCTGAGGCTATCAGCAGAATGGCTGTTTATAAGTATAGAACAAGTAGCTGTGTCCATATTTGTTTTTCACTTTAAGCAGCAAAAGAGTTGAATACTCTTTCTATTATTAAGCCAAACAAATGGAAAGAACTAATGGTACTTACCAACACAGGGGAGGAGTAGTGGGTGGTGGTGTTTATAGTAGAGTAAGTTTGAGGAGGAGGGTGTATTTCCTGATAATAAGTACAAACCTTCACACAAATGCACACACACTGTGTGCATACAGTAGCCCTGAACTCTGAACTGAGTCGCCCTTCTAGGTCATTTGTGACGTAGAGTTGCTTCTACAACTGTTGGATTCAGTGGATGTTGGCTCAGTTCCTACAGTTTTAACCAGGAGTTCAGATGTTGTTGGTGAGTTGCTTATAAATACAAACATAAGTTTTTACTTCTGTTAAGAAGTTTCCTTCTTCCAACAACAGCATCACCTATGCTCAAAAACACTGTTGGATGCATGTTAGTTCCTTTTTCTCTTTTTCTATCTCCTCCGCATTGGGTATGCCTGTCTTGGAACAGACTGCATAACCTGTTCCTTTCCATAAAATCCTTGTATTCCTAGCAGTACCTTTTCCATGCCCTTTCTTTCTTGTTCATTTTCGCTCAAAACAGTTGCATATGAACTAATGAATTCATGCCAAAATCTAATTTGAGTTGTGCTGATATCTGTGTTCCTTCTGGGGAAAATTGGGAAACAGCTATCATTACTTGCTGTCAGTTCCTTGGTTTTGTTCTTCTTTTTCACTGGATTTGTCCATAAAATGTTTGGATAGTCATCATGTAGATAATATCCCTCTTTTCCAAGAAAAATGACAAATTCATGCAGCCACCTGTTCCAATAGTCTAATTAAAGCAGCAGGGGAGATTGAAAAGTTTTGACATAATATTAAATGTTAATGTTATTATGTAACACACAGGCAAATTTTTGGTGCTAAATTCTTCAAGAGGTCAAAATGAATAAATAGGTTTCCTGCCCATAAATGCTACTATGATTTAATCCTTTGGTAATGCCAGCAATGCTAGACCATAACTGTCTGATATTCCTTTCATGGATCTAGATTTGCCTTCATAGTGGCCAATGGCCAATAATTATGTATTTTGGCATTGCCATTGGCTTATCTCCCATTAGCTTTTGATGGTGTTCATTTATGGTTGCTTTCTCAGTGTTCAGTGAAGTTCTGCTGATACTTTTAGCCCTCCCCACTCCAAAATACATCCAATTGGAGGAATATACAATACATTCAACTGGAAAAAAATAACATCCTGGGAACAGTTTTATTTTTTAAAAAAATCATGTACATATGGAAATGTTCAGTCTCCCCCCCAATACTCTCTTTATTAAGTTGTGATTTCATATTCCCAGCACACCTGTACCGAAGAGTTGAAAACAATATGTTTAGTTGCCAAATAAAGAATATTATAGGCCACACCACTGCAGACTTTGCCAAACAGCCCAATAAGGCAGATTGTCCTTAGTCAACATTTCAAATTAAGGGGCATGGGGGATCAGTACACCAGATATGGTCTATGACATTTTGCCATCCCAAGTTGGCTGTACCACACAATCCGAGAAGTGCATCTAATACCCTTGCAGTGTTGAGGTGCAACTCCTGGGTGCATGTGGCTGCACCTGATCTATGAGTTTGTCCCAAGATCCTTTGCAACACTTAAGAAATCCCATGGCAAACCTCCTAGGTTGCATGTCTCACTTCATGGGTGCCCTTAAAATCATTCCCACTCTAAGCAACTTGGAGAGAGAGTGTTGGTCTGGGACTCGGGAGATCCGGGTTCTAGTCCCCACTCGGCTGTGAAACTCACTAGGTGACTTTGGGCCAGTCACTGACTCTCAGCCTAACCTACCTCACAGGGATAAAATGGAGAGGAGGAGGAGGATTACGGTATGTAAGCCACCTTGGATTCCTTGCAGGAAAAAAGGTGAGGTATAAATATAATAAATAATAAATAAATAAAAATAACTGCTTGGCTTGTTTGGGCAGGTGGGCTGGCCCTGCTGGAGTCTCCTCTGTGGTGTTCTTCAGACCTTTAGAGTTCTCAGTATTGCTACAAATCCTATGAAATAACATATGTTTGAGCCAACAATGTGCTAGGGGACAACTTCATTAAAATTAAGGCATGTTCTGGAGCATTATGCATACATAGAACATAATAGTTACCACTTTCTTCATATCTCAGATGTCCTTATAATATCACAGCATACCTGCCTATATTGAGGTGGGGGATGAGGGAGTTCTAGTTTGTGTGTCTGCTACTGTGTTCAGATAAAGACTGAATGTTGTTGTTCTTTTCGTTCAGCTTGGAAGAGGTTGTGCATGAAAATAAGTACATAAGACTATTTACTTTGCAGCTGCCTTCACTTTCCTCTGGGTAAATAGAGGATTCATGTTCCCCCTTGTGCTGTCAGTCTTCTGATCTTTCTAAATAATATTAAATGATTCTGAAAATTTCCCTTCAAATTAAGTGTAAAATATGTCAAGCATTTGAATTAAGTGAGAACTGCAACAAAATGTTGTAGTGTATGCCCACCCCCTAAAAGGAATTAGTGTTTTCAAAAACCCCATTTTCAAAGGAAGCCTGAGCTTTGACAGCTGTCAAAGCTCTGTGCTCCCATAAAAGGCGGTGGCTCGCACTTTCCCACCTTTCTGAGCACCTAGAGTCTCAGGAAAGAGTGGAAAAGGTGCAGGACACTGAGAAGAGTCAGGTCCAGCCAAAAAAAAGTAGAGCATCTCTCCGTGAAGGGGGTGATCTAGTGGCCACCCCCTTTCATGAGCAAAGACCACTCGCAGCTTTGCTTTCCCTTGACAGCTCGCCCTTTAACAGCTGTCAAGGGAAAGCAAAGTGAAAAATAAACCTCCTTGCAGCCTCTCTGGGTCAGTGACCTTGGGGGATGCCTGCTGCACTTTGACAGCAGATACCCCACAGGACATTGCCCAGGTGAGGCTGCCCATTTGAGACCCACGCAGGTGCGCACTTGCGCAAGTTGGACTAGAAAATTTGTTTTAAAAATTATGAAAATATTTGTGCACATTTTGGGCACAAAAAATAAGTGGTGAACCAGTGACAGCCCCTCCAATATGCCATTTGAGCACTTTAAAAGGGCTGTCACTGTCAACTCAGAAATCACAAAAGACAATCTCTGGGGAAAAGGGGGGGAAAGGGGAAAAAAGCAGTGAGCGAAAAAGGACTTGCGATGGCAGCGGGGAAAACTGAGCCAGTAATGATCACTCCACCGTGCCATTTGGCATCAGTGGGGTGGTTGGCACTAGTGGTGGCCCGGGCAAGATTGGCAAGAGCGGCAAGGGTTTTTTGCCACTCTTGCCAAGCGGCTTGGTAGCCAGTTGGGTTCAGATGACACAATAATCCATTGTGGGTACAACAACCCCCGCTACAACCCATGGGTTATCAGGGTGGCTTGTTCCCTCAAACAAGCCACCCTGTGGGAATCAATTCAGGTTCACATGACAACCCATTGTGGGCAGCAACCCACGATGGGTTGTTGTGTAGTGGGAACCCAGTCATAGTGTTAAAAGGCTGCCAGACCCAAACCTGAGCATTTTATTGTTACATTGGGAGTGGTGATTCTGGATAGTAGGAAAGAAAAAAGGCTGTCCCCTTTCCTTCCTTTCCTTCTGAAAATATCCCAGTATAGTGCGGGGAGGGTAATGGGTTTTTTTAACTAATCCCCCCTTCCTCCAGGATACTTGCTGTAAGCTGTTAAGGGCTTGAGCAGACCAATCATTTCTCTCTTCCTGCCCTCCATTTTTATTTTTTTATTTGTATCAACTTGATAGACTCTCACAAACTGCCCAATTTCTGCTTCTTTTTCACAAGACTTCCCCCACCTGGTGCCATCCACCATCGGCCCTGCTGTCTAGGAATGCTGGGAATTGCAGTTCAACACATCTGGAGGGCGCCAGGTTGGGAAAGGCTGGTTTACACCATTGGTTTTCAACTGGTGGGTCGGAACCCACTGGTGGGTCGGGAGCCACTACTGGGTCACAGCCTGACCTAAAGTAGGTTGCAACGGCAGTACTCCAACTACGTATATGGAAACAAAATAAGAAGCAGGTGCCCAAATACGGTACATGGGCCCCAGGTCTGAAAAGGTTGAAGACTACTGCCTCTGAATTTGACCATTTTTGTTTCTATTTTTACTGCAGCAGGGCACAGACTACTTTATTTTCCTAGTCTCCCCCCTCCCCCAAATAGGAAAATAAATTATCTAAGAACCAAAGAGAACCCAACATTTCCCTTGAGCAAATAAGAATCATTCTTAGTTTTAATTGGCTTGAGCAACAGTTAACCTTGACACAAAATATTCTATTTTGTAAAATTGATACTTTAAGGAAGCAATCCTATGGCCCTAGGACATTGTCTGAGGGGCCAGCACTCTGACCTTGGAAGGGGGAGTCAGAGATCCGACACCCCACCCCCTCGCAGCCCGCATGGAAAGAACCACACCAGCTGCCCTCTGAGGTCTGGAAAGCAACCTCGGAGGGGGAGGAAAGGGGGCATTTTGGTGGGCAGGGAGGGGAGGAGACCGGGGAGGCCAGGATATGAGCTGTCCTGAGGCCTTTTCCAGCCTCCTTCCCTCCCCCTCCAAAGTGCCCATCTAGTGAAAAATGCCGGGCGGGAGGCTGGGAAGGCGAATATCACCTCCGCTGCCCTTCCCACTCTGCAGTGGATGACTGGAAGCCTCTGAGTCCGGGGCTACCAACCTTCAAGGGCGCAATCAATAGTTTAGAACTGATGGCCTAAAGCAACTTTTTAATGGGTTGGTTCCAGATTTACATGGGATCAACTGCACTGGTGGAAGTGTACTTCTCTACCCCCTCCTTCCCATGGCAGCCCCTGCAGCCCTCTGAAATTCTACACAGAATGTCAGGAGACCCTGATAAATGGGGTGAGCTGTGGTGTGGGGGGGAGGAGGTAGGGAAGTCCACTTTGTCTTTGAGGGTGCAATCCTATGCATCTTTAGACTGGAAAAAAAGCCTACAACCCTCAGCACTCCCTAGCCACCCATGCTGGCTGGTGAATGCTGGGAGTTGTAGGGCTTTGTTTGGTCTAAACATTCATAGGATTGCACCCTAAACTGCAATAATCTCTTGGGCAAAATTGTAAACTGCTTTGAATCCTTAAAAGCTCAAATTTATGCACAGAAAAGATACGATTAAAATCAAAATAAGGGCAAACAGTTCTCAGACTTTTTGGAATGGTGCAAGTGATTTTAAAAACACACCCAGTGATGAGTTATGTGGAGTTTGTGAAGAAGCTGTATAAAGCTATTATATTAGTGAAAGAAGATATGGAAGCACAAAAATAATATATGTCCATATTGAGTCTTGGGTAAATGTTAATTAACTGTCTATATAAAGTAATATTGCTTATTTGGCTAAGCCATATTTTATTTTGGGGTGTTACTTGAATATTCAGTACTTTTAATAACTGGGCATTATGGAATCTGTCAGTAAAAAGTGCAGTGCTCGATCACAAAACAGAGAAATACCCTATCACATGATCTCTTGTAACTTTTGCATTTGGAACACACACAAAATTAAGCTTTGCAGCACTCAAATACCCTCTCTCAGTGAGACTAGATACTTTGTAAGAGAACTTGGAGATCAAACATCAGTAACATTCTCTAAATGTTTCTCAGAAAATGTATTCAAACCATTCTGTGCTGATTTGTACAATTGTATTGCCATCACTTACAACTTCATTTCAATGTTTTATGGCATTATATTGTTGTTAACTCTGAATATTTGAGTTCTTTTTGAGTTCTACAATGAATTACATCATGCAGACGTCTGGTAGTATTTCTTTTTAATAGTGACCTTGCCTCTGGAGTTGAGCATTATGCTGTTCTGTTTGGCAAAAATTGACTTCCATAAAACCGAACATTTTATTTTCATTGTTGAGTTGTTTGTGGTTTAGTCTCTCCCTGTTTTATTTAAAGCCTTTGATTTAAAAAAAATGATCCTAAGAAAAACATTAACACTTGCAAGAAATTATTTGAAGAGTATTTCACTCTAGCTAGGAATAATTTTTTTAAATTCCCATATTCCAAAGCAAGTAGAACTCCTGCCAAGTCTGAATGGCCAAATTGCACTGAGTAACATTTGGTGCACCCGTGGGCATTTTAATTGCTCTGTTTGTGCTCTTATAATAACATATTGGAGACCATCTATTAGCACCAGCCCCCAGCAAATCACATCAGTTCTGTTAAAAATGAGACAGGCTTTTATTAGATTCCTGAGATGAGGAAATGCATTCATGTATGTGCTTGTTCGGGGGGGGGGAGCGTGCACCAAATCTTTGTATCACATAATTTTTATTCTTAATATTTTGAGACTGCAAATTAATACATATCATCACTTGTTTCAAAGTAACAATGTTCAGTGAGGGCTTCTGAAAGTAGATTCTCTCTTAGCTTCTTGGATGCAAACTGCTCTCTCTCAAAGAATTTTATTCAAAACTGTTTAAAGAATGGAGAAAATGAGTCAAGTTAAGTGAACTTTATTTTAGTGGCATACTCATGAAAGAAAGGCACTAATATCAAGAACTTTAGGAAACCAAAGGTGACCCTTGTTTCAGAACAGCTGTCACAACTGATGGAGTCATGTTTTCATATTTTAAATCATTGCTTTAAAACAGGAGTAGTCAACCCAGTGCCTTCCAGATGTCTTTGGCTAAAACTCCCATCAAGCCCAGCCAGCATGGCCAGTGGTCAGGGATTAATGGAGATCTGCCTACCCTTGCTTTAAAATAATGTTTTAAAGGTTATTAATACTATAATCTTCGGTATCTCCTCTTTGTTTTCCAGTGCTGAAATATTTAGGAATATTTTTGTTCTTGCATATCTTTGAATTGCTTCCAGAATATAAACAGAGACAAAGCCTGACTGTCACCTAATTTTTCTGGAATTTGTTTCTGTTACTAAGTGAAGAATGTCATTCATTATTGATATATCATTAATTATTCTCTGATTGTGTCATTGTTTCTGATAGTGAAACCAATGTCGCCTTTCTGGTTGCCAGAGTTAAATTGTCTTGATGAAAGAGATGCATTTTCAAAAATTAGTATTCTTATATAGGCTGTTCAAAGGGTTTCATGTAGCCCCTCTCTCATCAGACAGTGTTACTTGAGATGAGTACCCTCTTCCTTCAAATTTAAGCAGTTCTTCACCAAAATGGGGACACTGAGAGTGGTTTCAGTGGAGAAAAGCAGGGCAGGGCATGGAAAATGTTTATAAATAAATTTCACAAATCTCAAATTTAGTAAAACTATTCCTTCTTTGGAAAAAAAACTTTGTTAATGCAGTATCAACTATTGTCTCTTGCATGCATGCATGCATGCATCTCCCTCTCTCTCTCTCTCTCTCACACACACACACACACTCCTTATTTGCTTTGATAGCACTTGACAAATGAAGGTCAAAGAGATGACTACCATCAAAATTTGTTGAGGGCAATACAAACATGCCCTTCTTAAAGGAGGAAAAATCTTAACCTTAAACATGATATAATCCACCAGCTAAAAGTACTCTTACTCTAGTCTATGTATACTTACTAGAAAGTAAGTCCCATTGAACAAACTTGTGTGCTTACTTCCAAGAAAACATGCACAGAATGTGGCTACTGTAACCACTAGTTCTTTAGTACCAATTAATACTTTTGAAATGTTGCTGTTGTGATTAACACAAATGGTAATATATTTTCCAAGACATTGTTTTGTCAATGTCCAGTCCATATTTGTGTAAAGGCTTGCAGTTGTCAAGAAACTGTTTCGTGCAGGTAAAGAGTGAGTTAAGTATAAAGCTCTCAAGTTCAAGGGGCAGAAGCTGTCTTAATGAAGAGCAGCTTCAAAGGTTTTCAGTAACGATTAAATTCCAGGAAAGGTGCTACATGTATCTATACTAAGAATTTTCTGCTTTTCTATTTCTAAGAAATACTAATGTCATCAGGAATGGCGACGTTTCCCTCTCCTTGTTTGAAACAGTTTTATATAAGAACGAGTGAAAGATGTGGGCGTAGTCCAGGACTCCCGGAGGTCACTGGCAAAATTCTCCTTGGCTTTTGATGGTACTGGCTCTCGTCCTCACGCTGGTTGCTTAAAATTTAGAGTCATGAACTAAGAACAAGACACCTTCCAGCTGTACCTATTTATCTCTCTGCATGCTTCCAGGTGGAAACTTTTGGGGTGTTGGATTAGGATATACCTTGAAAACCACATAAGACAGTGACAAGCTCCATGCTGATCCCAGCTAGTCCAAATGGCAAACCGGACACATAGCATAGGTCAAAACATTCATTTCATACAAGCACCACGCTAAGGGGCTGACTAACACATGACATTAACTGTGTTGTTTGCAGCAGTGGTTTTTAAAATTAGAACAAAGCATGGGGGCTCCAGATCCTGATTGGGACCACACTGAATGGGGCGAGGAGGTTTAAAGGGGAGCCCCTTGTGGCTGCCCAGAATGGTTTGATTATATTTTCCTAGAAACATTTAGAGAATGTTACTGCTGTGGTTACTGAGTTGTTGTTGTTTTGTCAGAAATATTTGTGGAAATTTAAAGGCAGGGAAGTAAATGAAGGGGAAATTGGGGCAAATTTAGAGGCTTGGCAGTAAACGGAGAATTTTGCGTAACTTAAGTAATTGCTCCAAAAGGGAGCTGCAAAAAGTGGGGGAGCCAATATCTCCCCTTTTTCGACTTGCTGGAGACTCGGGGAAGTGTTGAACGGAAGTAGGACAGTGATGAGTGTCAGTTCAACACCTAAAAGTGAGAGGATTACCTTGCTAAGTGGGAGATATTGCTCCCCCTTTTTGGTGCACCTACTTCTCCCACTCCCCCCCCCCTTTTCCTCTCCCTTAGTATTACTTTCCCCCTGGTCCTTGGCAAGTGTGCACAAATCTGTCTACATGCCGTCTCGCATTGTCAGTCTTCCTGCATGTTACCTACTGCACTTTGTTCCCTTTGACAGCTGAAACTTACAAGGACACTGAGAAGGCAAAACTATACATATTGGACAGCTGTAAGTGTGCACTTGTGAAAGACTGACAAAAAAAAATAAAGAATAAAATTCCAAAGACATTTGTGCAATTTTCTGGGACCGAACAAAAGGGGTGGTGAACAAGTGACGGCCCCTCCAAAGTGCTGTTTGGGCATCAGTGGAGGGGTAGTCCCTGGCAAGGGTGGCTGGATGCAGCACGGGCGAGGTCACAAAGAGTGACACGGTGTTTTGCTGCTCTTGCCATGTGGCTCTGTAGCATGTGGCTCTGTGGCACTGCCTCAGGAGCTTGGTAAATGAAACCAGCATTTAATTGAGAAATACAGAGCCATAGCTTGTATACTGAATTGAGTGGAAACTACAGGGCCACTGAAGAAGGCCGTTGGGCCGAAACGTGTTTGGCTTCCACACAAGAGAGTAAGAAAGCTTACATGCTGTGAGGACCTTTCTCTGGAAGCATCAAACAAAAAACATTGGCATTAACAGCACTTCATCTAGAGATAAAGGTCCTCAAATCTGAAAGGACATTTATTATCATCTTCAGCCTAGAGAAGCTGTATTTTACATGTCTAATTGTCTCTGTCTTATACATGTTTTATATATGTATATTTTAAAAAAATATTTCTGGAAATTTTTATATTACATTATAAAATTTAGTCTATTTCATTATATTTTCATGGTTATATTTTATATATATATTTTTCTTGACTTTTAAGTTTCTATGCTTTGTTTTTGTCAGGATTTTAAACATCGTCCCTTGTTTTATATTTCTGTAGCAGATCCCAACAACCCACAATACAATTGCTCACCTGGGTTCAGACAACACGACAACCCATTGTGGCTAGCTGCCCATGATGGGTTGTCGTGTCATGTGGACCTAGTCACTGAATGTAAATATTGTACTCTAGCTTTCCTGCTAGTTGTGTCTGTCTGACTTGCAAAATAAAATCAGTCTTATTTAGGAGCTCAACTGAATCACTTTACTGGTGTATTGAATTCTGAAAACTTTTAGTGTTTAGGGTTTGAGGAGTGAAGTATGAGATAGCAGAAATGTAGTTTTTACTGAACATGGGGGTTTTATTGTGGAAATATGTATCTTTAGAAGCTACTATTCAAAATGTCTTTCACAAGGGTTGCCATCAGTCCGAATGGAAGTGGCTCACTTATGGGCATGTAACTAAACTAAGTTACAAAGCCTGAATACATGTACCGTAATTTAACTTGCTCTTATTTAACTTCTTTCTTCTTCCTCTGTCTCCTCCACTGTTAAATTTTTAGATTGTAAGCTCCTTGATGGCAGAGTTCTGTACTTTGTGGCTGTCTCACTTTTCAAGGTGCCATATGTATCTCTGGTGCTGCATAAATGACCTTTGCCTTGTTCACTATCAAACCCAATACATATTTGCTTAGAGGTCTCTTTATTTCAATGGGACTCAAAGGTGCGTAGAAGTGCAGCCTTTTGTCCCTCTTTTTCTCTGTCAAATACCGGAGAGCATGCAAATGCAGATCTCCAGAACTTCGTAATAGTGCATCCTATGGTAAAAGTGCTTTTTCTTTTTTTAAAAAACCATTGTGTTTGTAAATGAAAAATAAAATTCTTCTGCAGCCACCAGTCCAGTCGTATAATTCAGTCTGTTTAACAGTGAGATTTTTCCAAGAAGACAGGAAATGGTAAAAGGGCAAGGCTTTCAAAGCTCTCCTGTTTGGTTTACAAAACCCTTGTGTTAATGTAATGTTTCTAAGGAACTAGAACTCTACTCTCCCCCCTCCCTTTTCTCAGAATCCCATCTCTAGGAAATCCAGAGTGCCACAGAACTGTGAAGCTCAGATAACTCAAAGTCTCTTGCCTGAAATAATCCACTTCTCTGAAAAAGCCAAGGCTAAGGACAACAAACACCCCAGCCGCAGCCCCCAAACATCCTTCTCGGATTGTAAAGCCCTTTATTTCTTGCACATCACACACACAGAGAAATTGCTTTGTAAAGTGATTCAATAAAGGTAGCTCTGGATGAATTGCAAAACAAAATACAGGAATTTGTGGTTAGAAGCATTGAGATTCTGTATTGTGGGACTTGGCTGAAAAATTTATGAAGATTAACATCTAGACAGATGTGTGCTTAGAAGCCTTCAGTGACACCGTGCCAATTAAATCTGGGTCTGTAAAGTAGAACGATTAATATTAATAAACAAGTGGACGTGCCCATGTCCTCCTGCTCTCTTCCTAACTTTTTACTCCTAACCCATTTTTATTTTAGATCTAGTGGTCTCCAGAGGTTATAAATTGTAAAGCAACATGAATTAGTAAGTGTTTATATGTATATTTGCCATAATTTAGCTTTGAATTGGAAATGTACTATTTATTTTATTTTATTGTATTATATTTATACCCCACCTTTTTTCCTTCAAGGAACCCAAGGTGGCTTACATAATAATCCTCCTCCTCTCCTCCTCCTCCTCCTCCTCCTCCTCCTCCTCCATCATCTCCATTTTATCCTCACAACAACCCTGTGAGGTAGGTTAGGCTGAGAGTCAGTGACTGGCCCAAAGTCACCAAGTGAGTTTCATGGCTGAGTGGGGACTTGAACCTGGATCTCCCGAGTCAGTTTCAGTATCCTAGCACCTACAGCAGCTATTGCTGTGTTAAACACTTGATGAAAGTATCAAAAAGAAAGATTTAACCCATATAGACCAATAATCTAAAATCTCAACCTGGATGTTTCCCTCTATTTCAGGGCTCTCCAACCTTGGGTCCCCAGATGTTGCTGGACTACAGCTCCCAGAATCCCTTGCCATTAGCCATGCTGGCTGGGTATGCTGGGAGCTGTAGGCCAGCAACATCTGGGGACCCAAGGTTGGAGAGCCCTGCTCTATTTAGATTAATTTCCCAACTGGATTTTTGCTTTATTCAATTTTCCTTTGCTGATTTGTCAGTCAAGTTTGCTCTGACAGTGCATACCTAATACAAACAATTTGTTTTTAATTTGAATCATAGAATCATAGAATAGTAGAGTTGGAAGGGGCCTATAAGGCCATTGAGTCCAACCCCCTGCTTAATGCAGGAATCCAAGTCAGTGCCCAGCTTATGTAAAACGTGTTAAACTGACATAAAGATGGAGCATGAAGAGAACGTTTGCTAGTCGCTTGTCATCCATACAATTCAGTCGGTCTGTCTCAACGTTTCGGAAGAAACTGATTACCGTAAATAAAACTATGGAAATTGCATTTACTCAGTAGTAAGTCCCACTGTGCACAGGATTGTGGTAGAGAGGATGGTAGCCTTCATTTGATTAGTCAATACAAATTGTACAAACTCCAGGATTAAAATAATAATAATAGTAGTAGTAGTAGTAGTTGTTGTTGTTGTTGTTGTTGTTATTTATTACCCACCTCTCCATCTAGATCAAGGCGGGAACAGCAAAAAATATAAAATACATAGACTAAACAAAACACAATACATACTATTAAAACATCTTAAAAACATCATTAAAACATCTTAAAATATCTTAAAAACATCTTAAAGGCATCCTAAAATTCCACTGGGTAGGCCTGTCGGAAGAGGTCAGTCTTTATGGCCTTTTTAAAGGCCAAAAGACTGTCTAGTTGACGAGTCTCCTCCGACAGGCCATTCCACAGTCTGGGAGCAGCAGAAGAGAAGGTCCTCTGGGTAGTACTCGCCAGCCTAGTTTTGGCTGACTGAAGTAAATTCTTCCCAGAGGACCTGAGTGTCCGGGGTGGATTGTATGGGAGAAGGCGATCCCGTAGGTAGCCTGGACCCAAACCATGCAGGGCTTTCAAGGTACATAATAACCAACACTTTATACTTCACCTGGAAACTGATTGGCAGCCAGTGGAGTGCTTTTAAAACTGGTGTGATGTGAGCACCCCTAGGTGTACCAGTAACCAGTCTGGCTGCCATATTTTGCACTAGTTGAAGTTTCCGGACTAGGTACAAAGGTAGCCCTATGTACAGCGCATAATATAAAACTCAGTGGTACTGATTGCTAGAACAGCTTCTGTTGTTAGGTATATATTGAACTTTCCCTTCTCTAGTCTCAAGTGCCCCTTGCTGTCAGGGTTACCGCTGATCAGAACATAATATTTTTGCCACTCCAATTGCCAGTGCAAGCCATGTAAGGCTTAACCCATACAGCATCCTTCCCCAATATGGTGCCCCTGTGGGTGTTTTTGACTACATATTCCATCACCCTCACTGTTGGTCATTGTGGCTGGGGCTGATGGGAGTTGTAGTCCAACTACATCTGGAGGGTACCATGTTGGCACAGGCTGCCATACAGGGATAGAGAATCATCACAATGTATCAGTAGAAAATGATGGCAACTTTCCATTTAATGCCGAAAATTCAGGCTATGTAATTCTAGTCTTTCTCCATCTCTGTGCTGTCACTCAGTCTGTAGGTTACTTGATTGCTTGACTTGGTAGATCATAAGCAGTTCTACTAGCTCCTGTAATACACCTGCAGTTCCCCATCCTGGCCAGTTTATTACGATGTTGCAGGAAATAGTCGATCACCTGTTTCTCAAGGTCCAGGGTTCAAAACCCACATTGGCTGATAGCTACAGACCATTAAGGTATCTAGTAAATTTATGGTGCAACAGCATCAGCTGAAAACAACTATTGTGGTTGCTTGGAACAGACTGGGTTCAGACAACACAATAACCCACTCTCAAGGGTTGAGTATGGCTTGAGTGTGGGTTGTCGTTGAACCGTGGGTTGTTGTTGAAATGTGGGTTATTGTGTTGTCTGAACCCAGCTGCACTAACAAGCCATCATTTGTTAACCATGAACAACCCATGAAGAGAACCCATGGTTTGTTCTTGGGCTATGAACGGTCGGTTCCTCACCATGGTTTGTTATCTCGGCTGAGTTCAGACAACACAATAATCCACGGTTCAACGACAGCCCACACTCAACCCATACTCAACCCTTGAGTGTGGGTTATCGTGTTGTCTGAACCCAGTCATAAGGAGAAGCTCAGTACCACTGCTCACTTGCTTGTGCAATCAGCTACCTCATTTTTCAGTCTATAATTTTTTAAATAAATAATTAAATAAATACAGTTGTTTGTATGTGTAGCAGAATGAGGTGGTAGAACCCTAAGGGGGTAGAGGAGCTGTGCCACTTGAGACTGTAAGTGTGGAGTGCCATTTCTGAATGTTCCCCCATGTAAAAAAATAAAATAAAATCAAAGACCCACAACTCTCTGCACGTGAAAAAACAAACACATTGGGGAAAGTTCTAGCCAGTGTGGTCCGTACTGTGCTAATTTTCTACTTACAGGGTCTTGTTGCTGTTGTTGTTTTACATAGGAGTTATTTCCCCTACCTACAGAGTATTGGTCCATCTACTACAGCTATCATCACCCACCACCCCCATCCAGCATAGCCAGTGGTGATTATGGTGGTTGTAGTCAACACACATGGAAGGCACCAAGTTTGGCAAAGCTGATTATAGTTCACATTGTTCTCATTTAGTCTACTCCTGCACACTAATCAGCCAGCTTGCTATTGAGGTAACACTTCTGGGGCAAAAACCTTACATGCCTTTTCCCCTGTGCCTGCCAGCACTAGGATTACTTGCAGATGTGCATACTCTGTTTTAACCACTTGCCAAATAGACAGGAAGTAGATATCTGTGGGTCATTTTTGTAAGAGGAAGCAGCTAATGAGAATACATGAAGGACCCAGGACTCCACATTTGCATGCTCTCAGGTTTCATTGCAAGGAAGAACTTGGGCATCCCTGTGAGGGGAGCGCAGTGTAAAAGACCTGTAGTAACTGGTAAACGTTGCACTCTTCACAAATAATGAAGTAATGTTTATACCTTGGTAATGACGCACGCAGCTTGCTTTTACAGGCCATGATTTATCTCAGTGGTGTTGTCACAGTGTATCCTTATGGGGGTTCAGCTGTAGAGTCGAGAGTCTCTTAAAATCTATATTCACTTTGTGGCTTTGTAGTTTCTTGCTTGTCTTTGAATCCCTACAGGAACCCCTGTACTGGTTAATTATTTATAAGCGGTCAATACTATACTAGGTTTACAGTGAGTTTATTTTGGACTGCATTTTGCATTCGCTAATATTGTTTTGTTTCAGAGTCTTGAGTGCTGTGGGAGTATTTTCACAGCAGGAACCTGGTTTGTTTTGTTTTTTTGTATTGGGATGTGAACTTGATATACCTCCAGCAACTGCATAAGAACTTGATACACCTCCAGCATTGCATAAACACAATGCAAATGGTCGGAAAGTCAGAGATCCTGACATGGATCAGGACTTCTGAAATTACACACTTTGGGACATATTTTCCCAGCCTTAAGGGCTAGAAACGTTGTTGTTGTTGTGGGGGGGGGGGGAATCAGAAATGTTTAATGTTGAATTGTGCTCCCAGAATGAATGTTTGGCACTGCATGGTGCAGCCTTGCCTCCGCATTACCTAAAACCAGCCAGGTTATCAGGGTGTAGTTAAATGGATTTCCCTTCAATCCATTCCTTCTGTAATTTTGTCCAGTAAGGCTTCTAATAGTTGGCTTCAACTTCTGGATATTCCTACTGATGATGAGCGACAACCTTGGCCCACCTTGCATTCGTTTTGCTAGTCCTCTTTTTTGAGCTTCACCCTCATATGCTGCCCAGCTGGGCCAATTGTCATTTAATAGGCCTTTCTTCCCAAGTAATACCTATATGGCAGGCCCTGTGAGTGACAAGATCAGTGCTTGCCTAGAAGGCTTACCACTGTATCTGTTGTTTTTCTCTCCTGGCCCTGGCCTAGCACATATAAGTCACTTCACTGCCCATAACATCAACAGATTCCAGGACTGGTTACACCCCCTGCCATAGTGTGGCATCCAGTGGCAATTGTATCCTTTCTGTATTCTAAATAGAAAGTTAATTCCTTAAGAGAAACATTTTGTAAATGGGAGGAAGGAACCTTATACTTCAAACAACATTTCATAGTGAAACATAAGGAGCAATTCTAGGAAAGTTTAGCAAAATTGGCTATCAGGTTTTCAGTTTGCTGCAGTTTCCTCTTTAATCTAGGTTGGTCTTAAATGGATTTAAGTGCTTAGTATATTTCTGAATTTTCCATCTGTCCGACTCTGTGCCTTAACTATTTAGCATCTGCCACTACTGAATACTCCCAGTAAGGGGAAAGGAGGATGCTTCTTATTTATCCATGCCAATTATAAAGTTCCTTTGAGGAGATTTCTTTATTTAGGGCTCAATCTTATGCATGTTTAGTCAGGGGGGAAAAGTCCTACAAGTCCCAGCATTCCTCAGCCAGTATGGCTGGCTGGGGTAGGTCTTTTTTCTTTCTAAACATGCATAGGATTGCATCCTTAGTGGCTAAATGATAGGAGTACATGGCACAGGCAAACTCAGGTGGCAGCTGGAGCATTCCAGCCACTGCCTGGGTCAGAGCAACTTTGCCAGGGCTGCACCTTCCCACTGCGGAGGACATGGCATGGAGGAAACAGCCCCAACTCAGGCGACAGCTGGAGCCACTCCTCCAGCCTCTGCCTCAGTTGTCGCAGCTTTGCTGCATGCAAGCTTTCCTCAGCTAGAGAAACATAGTGAAGTCAGTCCCCGGCCAGGGACCAGATGATGTCAGGGGTGTGGTGGGCTACACCTCTGATGGGATGGTGGGCACAGCCATGCCCCCTGATGTCTTTTGGCCCATGAAGGCCCTCCCACCCCCATCCAAAAAGTGTTCCCTCCATCTCTGATTTAGTACATTTATATCCTGCCTTTCTTCCATCATGGAACTCAATGGCATATGTAAGATCCCCAAGTGTTCTCCCACTCCATTCAACCAAACCTTTGTATCAGCAATGTAATTGCATCCTGTGCCCTCAGACCATGTCCTGGTAATGTGCCATGGGTTCACACACTTGCCCTCTGCTCCCCTCTTGCACATGAATTTCCTCCCCTTCCATCTATGGTGTGTTTTAACGATGGTGTCGTGTTATACGTGAACCATCAACACTCCACGTAGTTAGCATTAACCAGAATTGCCCCTTGTAACCTGAGTTTGAGACCTGGGTATGATCACAGTTCAGGCCGATGCACATGCATTGCTACGTCATGGTTAAAGCAAACTACAGAAATGAAGGGGAAATTTGCTGGAGAAGGCGAGGGAGAACACAACCCTACAGCAAGTTCCCAACCTTCTAAGCTTGGCTAGGAAAGGGTAACATTGTCTGCTCTGGCACTCAGGGCCCAGTTTGTACATGATGATAAGGGTCCCCGGGAACCCTGGATTATAATTTACGAGCAGTGTGGTCATGCACACTGCCCAGTCAAACCACGGTTTGGTTACTGTGGTGTTGAAATCAGAAACTGCCTTGTCTCTCCCCTGACAAGCCAGAGTCATAAGCCATGGTTCGTTGTTTGCAGTGGGAGCTTATCATGAACGAGCAGGCTGCCTCGTTCATGATAAGGTGGAATTCTACAGAATTCCGGCTTATCATTACGTGCAAACTGGACCAAGATAGCCCCTTCTTTTGTTCTGGGGGCAGGAGTATTGGAAATGATAGGCTGTTGGGCTGCCTTACCTGTTCCGAATATTTTCTCATCATTTCTGGCGTCCTTATTTGGAACACCAAGTGAGAATTAGGACTGTTCTCATTACCAGAGGATAACATTAGAAATTACTGCATTCCCACACATTATTATCTTGGCAGTGTTTTATGCCAAACCATTGTTACCTCAGTTGTTTCTGTAAGAACTTTCAGTATCACTTTGGTGGGAGTTTTTAAAAAAAATATCTTGGTGTATATGGGCAAGTACCATAATCTGTCTCTGTAGTACACGGAAAAATATTAATGATACTCTGTAGTATCGGAAAAATATTCTGATAAAGTTTTCTTTTTTAGCGGTTTTTCTGCCATTTTACTGGTGTATTTATTAAAAATAAAAATGAACAGTTAGAAAAATTCTTTTACTTTGAAACCTTTTTTTATAGTAACTGGATCAAGCATTATTTGATTAGGAGGTCAAAGTGAAAGTTTGAGGAAACAACACTTTAGTACAAGGTTTTAAGAAAAGCTTTTAAGCTCCTACCATGTGACATTCGTTATCTGGATCAATCTTAAGACCTTACAAGCAGTAGAAGATGGATAATTAGGTTCAGACCTGCAATTCATAATGATGAGGCAGATGCTTTTGTCCTAACAGAATTCTGGTAATCTCATTGGGCCCTTGAAAGGTACAAGCATGTATGTATGTAGTATGTATATATGTGCATATGTGCATTTATATTCCACCTTTCTTTCAATGAGCTCCAGGCAGTGTACATTTTATCCCCACAACAACCCTTTGAGTTAAGTTAGGCTGAGAGAGTGACTGCCCCAAAGTCACCTAGAAAGCTTTGTGGCTGAGTGATAGTTTGAGCCCGGGTCTCCCTAGTCCTTAGTCGAACGCTCTAACCACTACAATGCACTGACATCCTCTCCTATTCCATCTTGCAGCAGCTTACTAACCCATCTTTTTTTTTTTAAGGATTTTCTTTTTATTTCGTAAACTCTGCTGTATTTCAGCTTTGAATCGTTTGCTATGAATGTTGCATTTCAAATTATTACGATGTTTTGCCTAAACCCCTTGTAATCTACCATACTACAGCCATTAAGCTGCAGGAAAAACAATATACAGTAAAACCTTGGATTGCAAGCATAATTCGTTCCGGAAACATGCTGATAATCCAAAGCACTCGTATATCAAAGTGAAATTCCCCATAAGAAATTTGTACACATATTTTTAATTTAAGCTGCAATGAAGAATGATAGTGTAAAGTCTTCATTTTTCTTGACCGTACTACAGTACTTGTATTGCAAGACGTCGCTTGTTTATCAAGTTAAAATTTATTTTAAAATTTTGCTTGTCTTGCAAAACACTTGCAGACCAAGTTACTTGCAATCCAAGGTTTTACTGTAGTAAACACTTTTTGTAAATCCTGTAGAGTTGCATGTGGGGATACTGCATGGATGTATTCATATGACATTGGAGAGCAACGTTTTTATTTCTTGTTCTTCCTCCGATATGCTACATGAATGCAGGCAAGTCCATTGTACTGTATATATTTTCTCTTTCCTCTTGCCTGGCCTTTGGAGTTTAATTTATGTCTCTTTTCAGGACTCGCCTTTTGATTTTTAACCCTTGACCTGGAAGTGAATCCCACTTTACACTTGTGACATTATTACCAACATCCCCCCTCCTGCATCCTGGCAGAACCTGTACAAGGTTCCTATCCGCTGTCCTACTGCTTGGCCCACATCTCCTACTCTGTAAATCGCTACAATATAGACTCATGTTGAAAATGCATGATTAGCAAGCAGTGTGGGGCTTCCAGGTAAGTTGCATGTGGTTCTTTATTCCGTAGTCTTCCTTCTGGATGAAAACAAGGGATATAAATCAAATAATTGCATACATTGGAAGGGCAGGAAAGAAGCAGAAAGAATTGAACTTGAGAAGCAACAGATGACTGGAGAGAAACGTGACACAGTTTTGCTTCGGTGTCAGATATGTGCTGTCTCTCAGCCAGAAGTCACCATTGTGGGATCTGCCTTGCAGCCCAGTTGCGCTGCCTCTGGCTGCATGTTGATTTCATGGAGGCTGAAAGGTATCATTTAAAAAATAAAATAAAAACAGATACTAAAAATGCAGTGTTAGCAACCATGTGCAGTCCAACCTTGAAAATCCCACATGCCTGGCTGGCTAGTGGAATGGTTTGGAAACATTGTTGTCTCAATTAATTTGGCATTTGTTGTTCCTAGTGATCAGAGAGTTTTTTGTTACTTTTTTTTTTTTTTTTACCCCTGAACTGTTTTGAGTTCCAAGAGAAAGGCAGTTGTCCCATTTATTTATTTATTTAATACATTTATATACCGCCCAATAGCCGAAGCTCTCCAGATAGTTTACAATATGCAGTGCCAGTGCCAGGTTTTAGGTGTCCTTTGGGCAAGATGCTCTTATTGGGCACCCTCCTTAAATGAGTCCACCTCCTTCCCCCTGTCTCCACTGCCTCTTCACTTGCCCTCTTCCTTTTGGGCCCAGTCAATATGGCCACCAAATGGGGAGTGGGCAAGATGAGCAGAGGCTCAGTGTTAACCTGACCTCTCCGAGCAAATGAACAGGCAACAACAGCAAGGAGATGCAGCAGCTAGACCAGGGGATTCATGAGTCTGCAGTGTGCCCCTGCTGGGGTATGGGCCTTGGCGAGTGTCCACTGATGCTAACCCCTGATGCTGGTCCTGGTCCCATTGCTACCCTGTCCTCGCCAGTGCCTAAAGAAAAACCAGTCTTGGTTTTTGGTGAAACAAAGTGACACCACTGTGTCAGACGCTGAGAACAAGCTATAGAACAAGCTGAAAACAAGCTGTCTGTGCTGTGCCCTGCTGGTTAGCTTCCCGGAGAGATCTGCTTTGCCACTGATGAAATCAGAGCACCAAACTAGATGGACCCTTGGTCCAAGTAGTTATGCTTTTATGAATGTTGTCTATAAGGAAGCTGATATAATCAGATCTAAATATAGCTGTTTACTGTAATCGGCGAGATTAACTGCGTTATATAAATGGCCTCTAGTAAATGGCAATTATTTTTATTATTGCAAGAACAAACAGCTATATCAGAAATTCAAAGTCCATGACCTCAACTGTTTCCATACTGCTGTTTGTGTACATTTTCTTCTTTAGAAATGACCATAATGAGAACTCTTCCCTGGCCTGTAGGGTGGTGGTTGCTGCTGCTGCTGCTGCTGCTGCTTCACAAATATCCTGTTAATATGATCTGACAGGTTTTACATGGAGGAAAAGGATTGAGATGACAATGAAAGCTCAAAGGTTACCATAAAGTTTATGAGATAAGATTTCACGATGGGATGCATGGAAGCAATCGTATTAAGAACTTGTTCACATGAAGTCTCTCAGTATGTAATAATCAACCAATTCTCATATGCCTAGATTCTGTCTTGCCCTACAACTCTCCCGCTATTTTAGCCAAATCAGCCAGAATTTTTTGAGCCCTAATTTGGAGGAAACCTCTCTTCAAATCATCCCAAATTAAAAACAAACAACCAACTGCCTTGTATTCTTACACCATACATGTCTGTGGAAACTAAACCTGAAGCCAAGGAAGCAGGAATCACAATGGAACTTTCTAGTAAAATTTCATATAAGCTTCTATATTTTTATATAAGAACATAAGAACAGCCATGCTGGATCAGACCAAGGGTCCATCTAGTCCAGCATTCTGTTCACTCAGTGGCCAACCAGCTGCCCATGGGATCCCACAAGTAGGACATGAGTGCAACAGCACCCTCTCACCCATGTCCCCCAGCAACTGGAGTACATAGGCATACTGCCTCTGATTCTGGAGGCAGCATATAGCCAATCAGGACTAGTAGTCATTCATAGCCTTCTCCTGCATGGATTTGTCCAATCCCCTTTTAAAGCCCTCCAAATTGGTGGCCATCACTACATCTTGTGGATATATTTTACCTTATGGCAGAAATGGAGAAACTTTTTTATGTCAAGGGCCGCATTCCCTTGCGGTAACCTCTTGGGGGCTGCATATTGGGATGGGTAGGGCCGAAGAGCACAGCCACCCCATTTCTTCTTTCCCTCTGCCACCCCATGTTCTCTCTCCCTTTTCCTCCTCCACAAAAATCGAAGTTGGGAGGGGAAGAAGGAGTTAAAATTTTGTGAAGGGTAAGGAGGTAGGGTAAGGAGGTAGGCTCAGCCCAAAGACTGATTGCCCTGGGTTAACCATGAGTTCAGAGGCAACCTCCTAAACCTCCAAGTGTATGAGGAAGTAGAAGGCTGCGGTTGATCCCACTGCGCTGGGGGAAAGAAGCTCTGCATATGCTCAGAGATACTGGAGACTGGAGAGCCTGCAAAAAATAAGGAAGTGCAGTGAGTTGTTAAAAAAAAGAAAACACTTTTTTGGTGAAGAGTTGTTGGAAGGAAAATGAGAGGGAAACTAGAAGTGGACTGTTGTATGGAGGGGAACAGTGTATTCTGGTTGTAGTTTGCTGGCAAAGGAGATGAGGATCCGTGCTGAATTTGAAAAGGGAGGTGCTAGGGTTTTAATCTGTGCAGAAGATTATCATCACTCCGTAAGCCACCTGCTTCTTATTTTTAAGTGTGTGGAAAGGGGAAAGGCTGAGGCCAGTCAGAGGTGGGGGGAAAGCACTCTGCATATACTCATACACTCTGTATTACTTAACTGTTGTATCTGCTTTACAGGCCTGTGCCATGGATTCACTGGCTGATCTTGGGCTAGTTGCATGGCTGTTCTTCAGTTGTGTGGCCATGCTGGCTGTGGGATGATGGGAGTTGTAGTCCCAACACATCTGGAGGGCACCAGGTTGGGGAAGGCAGCTCTAAACAAGAAAATTGCATATCTGCGTGCAGTATAGACATGCGTTGTAGTTTGGCTTGCTGGAGCCATCTGCCTGTGTGCCTTCTTAGCCTCTGATTTCTCTTTGTGGCAGCTTCGAGTTTGGGTTGGCCACTCGGCCACACTGCCAGCTCTCCTCCAGCAGTGGCCCTTCAGATGATGTTGCACTACAGCTCCCTTAATCCCTGACCATTGGCCATGCTGGCTGGGGATCATGTGTATTGGAATCCAACAACTTCTGGAGGGCAGCAGGTTTCCCACCCCAGCTATGCCCCGAGCTCCACCACCCATTCATATGCAGGAGTGTCCCTCTTTACATTTGTGACCCGGTGGAGGATATGTTACCTTCAACTTCTTCCCCCTGCCCACCCACCCACATGTGCCTTGCAGACATGCTGTGCTTGAATTAAAAGAATATAGTTAAAACAGTGGGAAAGCATTCCTATTAAACATACCGCTCCGGCCCTTTTAGGAGCTGCCTGGTTTCAGTGGAGTGGAGTGAAGACAAGTCCAAAATCAGTGTCTTTGGTGATGTGTTTTCTGTTATGGCTGTTGTGAAATACGCAAACTGTACAGATCTGTTGATAGAAAAATGTCTTCCTTTACATGCAGTGGATTAATGAAGCCAACAACTGTTTCAAAGGAGATCTTGAAAACAAACTGGACAATGGTTATTTTGAAGGCGATTTCAGTATGAATTCACTCATCTTTAGCAGCGTGTTAAACACATTTCAGTGTGAGCCAGTGTGGTGTAGTGGTGAGAGTGTTGGACTGGGACTCGGGAGATTGGGAGATGTGGGTTCTAGTCCCCGCTCCGCCATGAAACTCACTGGGTGACTTTGGGCCAGTCACTGACTCTCAGCCTAACCTACCTCACAGGGTAGTTGTGAGGATAAAATGGAGAGGAGGAGGAGGAGGATTATGTAAGCCGCCTTGAGTTCCTTGCAGGAAAAAAGGCGGGGTATAAATGTAATAAATAAATAAAATAAATTTCGGCCTTGTGCCTTTGGGCTGTCAGCTGCACCTAGCATTAATCATCTAATCCTTATGCTGTTGTTTATGGGCTTAATTAATTTCTCATGAGAGTGACTTGGAGGCACAAAATATAGTCTGTTCTTTAAATTTAGATATCATATTTGCTGATCTGCATATTCTTCATCTTGTAGTTCTGATTAGCTCCTAATATCTGATTAGCTCCTTAAACACCCCTAGTGAGGAAAGGCATTCTTTTTTATGCTTTTGTTATAAAGACTTCTATTTTTGAGGTACTAGCACTTTACACACTCAAAGACAGTTCTTTAAGATGTAATCCCATACTCACTTACCTTGGAGTAAGCCCCATTGAACTCAGCGAGACTTACTTCTGAATAGACATGTATAGAATTGCAATGTCAATATTCAAGGCAGATTTTTCATAAAATACAGTGGGTGATTTTGATATGATCTTGTTGAGGGAGATGAAAGCATTCAACCTTTCATGGCTTCTCTACATATTATCTTCTTATTTATGGGGGGGGATGCATTAGTGACCATACAAATGCAAAATACAAAAGAGAATTAAGGCTGCAATCCTATGCCCACTTACAATGGGACTTACATTTGAGTAGACATGCATAGGATTTCTCTGTAAGTAGTCTTTTAACTTAAGTCTGTAATTTCATAATAAAAGATTGTTTTTAATTTGTAGTAATTATTAATAATTATTATTTCAGTTGGAGATCGGTTTAGTTAACTTGCTTAATACCCATGATTTCAAAGTGATGTTCCCCATATGAAACTCTAGAAACTACAGTCATGGTAATAACAGAGCAAACTCTGCAATTCCTATCTAGGAGAGTTTATAATCGAATAAAAAGGCATGAGCAGAACCAGCACAGAACAGTGCTTTCCTGGAAACAAAGCCAGTGGTGAGCGGTTGCTATGGCTGCCATGCTTCGAGGAACATATGGCCTTTTAGGAATCACTGGAGAGGTTCCCACTGTGCTCCATTAACAAATAGTTGCTGTAGTCTGAGCATAACCTCTGCAGCTGTCTGCTTATTCATTCATGTGCCTTGCTTCTGGAACTGCTGCCTTGATCACAAGCAGGAAGCTAGAGGTAAATGCCCAGAGATAGGCACAAGGGGTTATTTCACTCCCCTCCCCCCATAGAAACCTCTTCACTAAATATATCGTGTGGTTTTCTCTGTCTGTCTCTCTAATAGAAAGCAAACCTTCTGGAGCTACTTAAGAATGTCTACCCCCTAAAAATGCACTTATGGTTTACAATGTAAGCCAGACTTTCACAGTGCATATAGCAGCCTTCTCCAACCTGGTGCCCTGCAGACGTGTTGGACTACAATCCGCATAATCCTCAACCAGCATGGCTGTTGGGGGTTGTAGTCCAACACGTCTGCAGGGCACCAGGTTGGAGAACACGCTGACATAGAGTACCGGTATTCATTGCTGCTTCTGTGCCAAGTTGTTGCTAGTCTGAATGGTGTATGTGTATGTAGCTGGATAGGATTACGGTAAGTCTCTACCACTAATACTTGCACCTTATGTTACTTCACTTGCATTTTTCTATTTTTATTTTGGGCACCAGAAGGCCTGATCAACAGGGTCTTCAGCTCTGCACTTGTCTGTCCCCCATGAAAGCATATGCTTACCATTATGTGGGCCAAATACCTGAGGGGAGTTATTTGGTTTTGGGTGGAGTGTCAACAAGGACAGAACCCAAATGAACAATTTGCAAGAAAACCCTTCAAAGGTGCAGCTCTAAGGAAAAAGAAAAGAAGAGTGAATTCATCAAACCATTTCTCATCTATCTGATGGTAATTTTATTATATAGTAAAGCCTCTTACCTGGGTGATTCCAAGTTATTGCTAAGCATTTCTGGGGAATTTTGGTAAACAAAGTGCTTTAGGATCTTTCCCTTAGGTGAGGAACTAAGGCTCAGTGGGTTGTATCCCAGGTTACTCCTACTTAGAGTAGACCCATTGAAATTAATGGGACTTAAATCAGACCAATGTTGGATACAACCCATTGCCATTATAGCCAAAGACACCCATCTGGATCTAGAACTCCAAGCCCAGTACTCTTCTTTGCTAGATCACGCATGGTTTTTATGTGCCATTTTACTACACAGCTGTTCAGTGATGTCTGTTTCATACAGTGTGATGATGATCATGTGATAAAACTCTTGTGTGATAATGGGAACCAGCACAAGATGCTGTTGTTTGTGGAATGGATCGAATATCCCATTTCTCCATTGTGTTCTTTTCCTGGATAGATTCCCTTTTCCCTTCATTAAATTATCAGTCCAGCAAAATGCAAAAGAGCATAACTACACAATACTTAGCATAGAAAATAACAAGATTGCCTTTCTGACTTATAAAAATGACTGCTTGCTTAAAGAGAACTAGCAAAATACTAAATCACAGAATTCTGATAGCATCTTGAAGGGAGCTAGGATAAACCCCTTTGAGATACTTGTGGTGGTGGGTGCTTTTGTTTTTTGTCTTTGTGCATGTGCAGCCCACCATGAAGTCCAAAAAGAGGGGAGCAGCCAGCAGTAATGTATACTTTAAAATGTAACAATCTAACCGTGCAAAAGATTAAACCATTTAAACTTCTATATTCACTTTTCGAGCAAGAGCATATTTGTTTGAAACGTGTGCACAGTGGACCTTTATGGGCAGAAGAACATAGGAAGAATCCCTCTGAATCGGACGAAAGGTCTGTCTAATCCAGCATCCTGTTTCCGCCAGTGGCCAGCCTCCAGCACTTCCTCTGTACATGGAGGCTGCATTTAGCCATCATATCTAGTAGCCAGCCACAGCAAAATACAAGCCACCACCTCATCTTGTGGCAATGAGATCTATAATAATTATGCACTGTATTAAGAAGTACTTGGAATAATACATGTGTGGAATAATACATTTTTGGCTCAATGTGGGTTGAGCAATGGCACACAACATTTCAGCTTCCGCTCATGGCAAATAAATCCTATAAGCAGAGAGCAGCCTCACCGGCATAAGGAACAAACATTTCTGCTATGGGCAGAGCAGTTGTGTACTCTCTGGCCTTATAGCAACCTTCCCCAATCTGGCGTCCTCCAATGTGTTGGACTACGACTCCCAGAAACCCCTAGCCACCGAGGTTGGGAAAGGCTGCCCTATAGGATATTATATTCTGAAAACTACCGGTAATTCAAGGTATATGCACACTATAGTCTAGTCTGAGGTCACCAATTCAGTTTTTCAGGATGATGACTTCCTGGCTTGGATGCAGAACTTCAGAACAGGAAGCATATGTCTGTGCCCTCCAATTCAGCTTCAGAGCCATCCATATCTTTACATTTGTCGCTGCCTGGATTCAGACAACACGATAACCCACACTCAAGGGTTCCGTATCGGTTGAGTGTGGATTGTTGTTGAACCATGGGTTGTTGTTGAAATGTGGGTTATTGCGTTGTTTGAACCCAGCCGAGATAACAAACCATGGTGAACAACCCACAGTTCACAACCCAACAACAAACCATGGGTTCTCTTCATGGGTTGTTCATGGTTAACAAGCCATGGTTTGTTAGCACGGCAGGGTTCAGCCAACACGATAACCCATGTTTCAACAACAACCTACGATTCAACTACAACCCACACTCAACCCATACTCAACCCTTGAGTGTGGGTTATTGTGTTGTCTGAACCCAGTCACTGAAATAAAGGGAGCAGAAAACGCTGCAGTCAGTAAAAAAAATGTATTGTATAACCTTGGGGTCCCCAATGTGGTGCCTGTAGGCCCCTCCCTTGGCACCCACCAGGCTTCCTGCCTCTCCTGATTTATTTTTATTTTTTTAATTTAAAAAAATTAACTGGGAGGTAGGTATGCTGCAAAGTGCTGCCTCCAGCACCATCTTTATTTCCTCACATGGGCCCCAGGGGCATGCTTAGAATATAAACATGGCAAGAGGCTGCACCTCTTTTTCCAGCCAGACACATGGAAAAAAGAAAAGAAAAGGGTATGCTGGGGAGAGTTTGGGGTGGGGGTGTATTAGAGCAGAAAATAGTGGGTTTAAAACAGGAGTTTGTGTTTTGGAGCTCAGATCCCACTTTTAACTTGAACTTAGCTTTTGGGATGAATTACTCTTCTTTTAGCCTCATCAGTTTGCCTTCTGGAAAATGGTTATTTTGTGGCTGGCCATGCCCACCATTTTGTGAGAACAGCCATAACACACTCTCAAAATTCCAAAATGTGCTCAATGGTCTAAAAAGTCTGGGGACTCCTGGTTTAACCAGTTAGGTTATTACAAGAGAGAGAAGGCTTCAATACAGCTCTAAAATTAGCTGCCTGTTCCTTCTAAAGATCTCTTTGTAATGTGCATATATACCATCTGTTTTGAATGGCCCAAACCATCTGCTAAGCCTTACTTTTATCTGTCAGAAAAAGTGCTTTCAAAAAACTTTTGATGGAGAGTAGGGAGTTGTGTTTTGATTATTCCTTTTGTGCCGCTTTGATGGGGATTGTGGGTATGATAGTGGGGTTCTGAAGTATGTTTCACACTGAGGCTATTTTGTAAGGAGCTGCCTGGCTTTCTCTCCCCCGCTCCCCAGCATTCATATCCTATGGTTATAATTAGCATGCACTGAATGTTATTTGTCTCCATTTTTGATACAATTTCCAAGGCAACAGAAGTAAAAGACCAATTCCTGTACAGCACTGGTCCTGTAATTGGAAAGGAAGCCAATACTATCATTAACTTACGAAATGCTGAGCTTCAGGAAGGCTTACAACTTCTAGATTCAGAGATAGTGGTAGCGATGCAACTTGGAGGGGCTCTTTTTTCATCCTCTCAAAATGTGCTTGGCAATACTTCTATTTACTTTGAAGGATTTTCCCCCTTTGCCACCAGCGCTAACATATTCAGGAGAGCTGGAGAGCTGAACTTGCATGCAAGGGATGGATGGAACATTTGGTCACTGCCCAATAACTCTCTTGATGCAGCCTTCCCGAACCTGGTGCCCTCTTGATAATTTTGGACTACAGCTTCCATCAGCTCCAGTCAGTATGGCCAATGTTCAGGAATGATGGGAGTTGTATTCCCACAATATTTGGAGGCACCAGGTTGGGGAAGGCTGCTCAAATGCACTTCCGTACTAGCTTAAATCAGAAACAGTTGAAAATCTGCCTCTGGTAACTGATAGGCAACCACCAAGTGTTTATTTGGGCATTCATTCATGCGTAATGACAGTTACCTGTTTCAGAAAGTTTGCATTGTGGAGGAACTTTCTGGGCTCTGTTTTGGGCCCCATGTCAGTTCTGGCACCTAAAGTGCAGATATAAACAGACCTTTTTGCCTCTTGGAGCGCAATGCATAATGTTTAGACAGAAAAAAGTTCTACAACTCCCAGCATTCAGCTGGGGAATGCTGGGAGTCGTAGGAGTTTTTTCTGTCTAAACATGCATAGGATTGTGCCCTTAAGCTGTTGAATGGAATTTATTTATAACACCTACCCAATGAACTGTTCCCTGACATTGGTTTAGAGGTCTGCTCTGTAGTTCTGTTTTCTTCCTATAGTTGAAGCTCCAAGACTGCATTAAAACTTACTACCTATTTTTCCCCTTTTCTTCAGAGTAATGTATCTGTATTCTTTTCCCTTCTAGATGATGGGATATCCGGAATTCCGCAACACACTTTGAAGAATCCACCAACAGATCAGCAGATTAGCAAGCTTGCTAGGAGACTTGGACCGGAATGGGAGTACATCGTATTGTCCCTGGGCTTGACCTACACTGACATTTATCGCTGTAAAGCCAATCACCCAAACAATATCCAGTCACAGATTGTGAGCGCGTTCATTTCATGGAGGCAACGTTTTGGGGGAAAAGCTACCATGGCGAGCCTGTGTGCTGGTTTGAAGTTGGGAGAAGTGGATTCTTCTGTGATCCAACAGATGTTTCAGTGAGCCCCTGCTATCACTGGGGGCTCTTGACCTCTCTATGGAATTAAGTCCAGCAAATGCACACAACTTTTGTCAGGGTGCAGTCCAGAAAATCCCTCCAAAATGGATTTAAGCATGCAGTGAAGTGCCAAAGGCTGCAATGGGTTACGCCAGCCTTCCCCAACCTGGGGCCCTCCAGATGTATTGAGCTGCAATTCCCATGATTTCCAGCCAGCAAGGCCATTGGGAGTTGCAGTGCAGCACATCTGGGGGGCACCCGGTTGGGGAAGGTGGGTATACACAGTGGCCTGGTTCACACAGAACAACCACCCAGGGTTTGTTTGAGTTACATAGAAGTCCCATTGAAATCGGTGGTTCTTACTACTGAATGAATGTGTCTGATTGGGCTGTTGATCTCATTGATTTTAGTTGAATTTAAGAATACCCAACTTTCTCTGGATTGCACCCAACATTTCTAATAGCTTTTAATGTAATGATGCAATCATAACTTCGATCCAGATAACTGCACCATTTGTTCAGTCTGTCCAAAGAGGCGTGGGACTTAAGAAGAACTCTGCTTGATCAGACCAAAAGTCCACCTAGTCCAGCACACTGTTTCTGTCAGTAGCCAACCAGATGTTTCCAAGAAGACCACAAGCAGAGCGTGGAGTCAGTAGCCTCCTCCTTTCCCCACCACCCTTGTTTGAATACCACTTGCCTGGAAACAGAGATATACGGTCTCTAAAACTGGCAGTTTCATATAGCCATGGTAGCTAATAGCCACTGACAGATGGGTCCCCATGACGTTTTCTAGTTCCCTCTGAAAGCCATCTAAGGCATGCATTTCGACATGAGCTCTCATGCCATGTTGCAAAACCACCATTGAAACAGGAGATTATCTATAGCATTTGGGGGTACTGCACGGGAGCCTGTTGGTTGGGGTAGGGATTTATTTAAAATGAGTTTAAATTATTTTTTTTAAAAATATTATTAGGCTGCCTTTAGGAGAATGAGAGTCAAAAGTGTCACTAGTTATTATGAGCCCTTGACTGTGCCTAAAGCAGCTCTTTGGTTCTTGGCCTTAATTGTTTTTATTAGTAGCTGCAGCTTCTAACCAGTTGGCAGCCATGCACTGTCTTAGTGCTGAGTTTAGCCACTTCTTGCCTTCACTGCTGCCTCGCATCTCCCTGCCACTGAGGTTATGGAGGCTCCATTCCCACAGTCAACACACAGCAGTCTGTCTCACTGACTGCTAGTGGGGCTGTTAGCCCTTCTACTTTCTAACTTTGAATGGGAAATATTAACTTTAGTTAGAATCGCAGATAAGCTTCCATGCATATTTTTAAGACTACAGAATTATTTCTTTGTGTTCTGTATTTCTTAAAAATGGAAAACAATACCATCTGTAGGTGCCAAAACATTACATCTATATCAAATGGGGAGTTTGGGAAACTGTCTTAAGCTTCAAGTTGCCATTTAAGACATATATTTACTGCATATTTTTTAGAGTATGCTGCCCTTAAAAAAAAATAATTTAAAAAAGAGTGCATGCTGGGAATTCTTACCAACCTACAAAAGATGGCAGACACTGAGAAACAAACTAAATGTTGATATCTGTGTTCTTCCAGGTTTCTTTGCGGTTTGAGAAAAGGCAGGTTTTGGCCTTGATGGTCTGCATGGTAGTTGTTATACTCTTCTGTTCTGGAATCTATAAGGAAAAACAATTCTGGTAGGTGACTTCTCATGCAGCCTGATCCTAGGCAGAATTAGACATGCCTAAGCTTGTTCAAATTAATGGACCGGTGTGCCTAACCTGCATAGAATTGCAGCCGCAGTCTACAGAAGGTTGTGTGCTAAAATCTACCAAACACTTCTAGTTGAAGATTGGTAACTGTTGCAAAGCATAGTTCAGTGTTTTCAAGTTTTTAAGTGTATTTTGTATTTACATTTTCTTAATTACAGTATGAATTTATCATTTGATAAAATATTGTCTTAAATAGCTTGTGTGTGTTTCATTCCTCAACCTCCCTCCTCCCTTTCCCATCAACACAATCCTTGCAATTTCAAATTCATAGAATCATAGAGTTGGAAGGGACCTCAAAAATCATCTATACCAGCCATCTGCTGATGCAAGAAATCACTACTACAGCACCCCTGATACGTTGCAATCCAGCCTCTGCTTGAAAGCTTTTAAAAAAGGAGACTCCACCACCTTCCAAGGCAGGGTGTTCCACTATCAAACAGCTTGTACTGTCATGAAATTTCATCTAAACCCCTTTTCTTGTCATTTGGACCCACTGGCTCAGGTCCTACCCTCTGGAATAACAGAAAATAAATTTGCTCCATCATCTGTGTGAAAGCTCGTCAAATATTTGAAGATGACCATCATATCACCTTAATCATCTTTTCTCCAGGCTAAGCATACCCAACCCCTAAGCATACCCTTTCCCTTGTTCTCCAAGTCCTGAATAATCCCCTCACTATCTTTGTCACCCTCCTCTGGACATGTTTCAGTTTGTTGATATTTCTTAAATTCTGGTGCTCAGAATTGGACACAGTACTCCAGGTGAGGTCTGATCAAAACAGAGTAGAGTGGTTCCGTTACTTTTTGCAATCTCCAAGTGTTTCTACCCCCTGGTTCACACCTAGTATTTCCTTAAATTCATTGAAATTGGCTTTCCTAAAGTCCAGGTTGCCCATTTGACTACAGCCAGCTTTCCCTTCCTCAGTATGATGAATCCCAAGATGACATGGTCACTGTTCCCCCACACCAGGTCCACACTACTTTCACCTCATCAACCAGTTCTTCCCTTCTGGTAAGGATTACGGTAGGTCTAGGATAGCTGATCCCCTTGTCTCATCCTTCTTAGAAGATGAAATTGTCAGCAAGGCAAGTCAGGAATTATTAGGCATTTCATTTTTAGCAAAATTTAATCTCCCAACAGATATCAGGATCCGATTACTACTGTGTCTCTTCTCTTTGCAAATTTGGTCATGTGATCTAGGAAGGTGTTGTCTAAGTCATCTGCCTAGCTTGGTGGTCCATAGCAGACTCCCACAATGATATTAATTTTTGTGAACTGCCCAGAGAACTTTCATATTGGGCAGTATAGTAATGTGATAAATAAATGAACAAACAAACAGTACCTTCTGAGTTCTTCCAGACCTGGCATTATTAGGCATTGGCTGTGGCCAGTGCTTTTGCTCAGCTTGGCTGGTGCTCCAGCTGCATCTGTTCCTAGTATGGGCAGACATAGTCATGGTCCTTACATGCATGAGTTACATCTCAATTGGACTACTGTAATATGTTCTATGTGAGTCTGTCCCTGAAAAATCTCAGAAACTTCAACTAGTGTAGAGTGCTGCTGCTAGAATTTTGATTGGGGCAGAGTGCTGGGACCACATGATCCCTTTATTGTATCAGCTGCCAGTTTGTTTCTGAGTTCAATTCAAGGTGCCGGGTACCACCTTTTAAAGCCCTAAACAGCTTGGCTACTTGAAGGACCATGTCCTATCAGATGAAGATCAGCTGTTGTACCTCTCTTGCATATTCCATTGCCTCTAAAGCAGTGTTCTCCAACCTTGGGTCCCCAGATGTTTTCGGCCTACAACTCCCAGCATGCCCCAGCTTCGCTGGCTGGGGCATGCTGGGAGCTGTAGGCCGAAAACATCTGGGGACCCAAGGTTGGAGAACACTGCTTTAGAGGCAAGTTGGTGGCAGCATGCAACAGGGCTTTCTTGGTGGTCCCCCCCCCCCCCGGGTATGTAGAACACCCTGCCCTAAGAGGTTAAGTCATCATCCTTTTAATCTGTTCATCCAGCAAGAGGAGACATTTCTCTTTGAACAAACATTTGACCCTGCTGTTGCCTAATTTTATTTATTGTCTATTCGGAAGGTGGGGTTGTGTGTTTGCTGTTGCTTTTAGTTTATTAATGTGTTGTTATTATTGCTTTTATGCCATTATACTTTGTAAGCTGCTTTGAGCTACTCTTTTGGGGGATGGGGAAAGCTGGGGGGAAATCCCTTAAATTGTTATTTCCCCGCTCCCTCTGTTTTTACACCAAAACTCTCAACTAACCTTCCACACTCAGCTTCATGGATTTCTTCACATGTGTATACATCCTTTACATATAATACTACTCCTTCTCCCTTCCCGACAAGACCGAGGTACTTCTGGTGGGGGACAAGGGAAGGTTAGGGGATGTTGACCTGGTGCTGAATGGGGTACATCTACCCCTGAAGGACCAGGTCCGCAGCTTGGGGGTCATTCTAGACTCCCAGCTGTCCATGGAGGCTCAGGTGGCAGCTGTGAGCCGGGCGGCGCTGTATCAACTCCATCTGATACGGCAGCTGCGCCCCTACCTTCCTAATCACCTGCTCCCATCAGTGGTTCATGGCTTGGTCTCCTCTCGCCTAGACTACTGTAATGCGCTCTACGTGGGGTTACCCTTGAAGACGGTCCGGAAGCTTCAGCTGGTACAGAACGCGGCAGCTCGCCTGATTAAGGGCAGCCGCCGGCGTGATCACATCACGCCAGTGCTTAAAGAGTTGCACTGGCTACCAGTTGCTTGCCGAGCCGAATTCAAGGTGTTGGTTTTGACCTTTAAAACCCTACACGGCTCCGGCCCAGCTTATCTCAAGGAGCGCCTCCAGCAACATCAAGTAGGCCGCTCAACAAGGTCTGCCACGGACGGCCTTCTCCTTATCCCATCAGCCAGAGCAGCCAGGCTGGTGGGGACTAGGAAGAGGGCCTTCTCTGTGGCGGCCCCCACATTATGGAACTCCCTCCCTAGTGACCTTCGCCATGCCCCCTCCGTGATGAGCTTCCGCCGTGCATTAAAAACATGGCTGTTCAGGCGGGAATATGGGGTGGGTTAGGTTTTTAATGAGAATTTTTTATATTGTTTTAATTATTATATTTTATTGTGTTTTATTGTATTTTAATTGTACATCGCCCAGGGTGGCCGGGTGACCGGCCAGATGGGCGATTGATAAATGTAATAAATAAATAAAATAAATAAATTTGGTCTATTCCTTTTGCATAAGTGATACCCTTCATTCCCGATGTTCTAATCATTTTCCATAAAGGTTCTTCTCAAATAATGAAGAACATCTTCATCTTTTAGTAACAAGGATGACTAGTTTTGACTGCTTTAATCTGCCAAAGCTTTAGTTAATTAACTTGTGGAAGGCAAGTTTAATTTGTGAGGATGAACAGGCAGACCAAGAGATCAAGGGACACTATTTTTTTAATTGTTAAGCTTTTTTTTTTTAGCTTAGAGATATTGCTGCAATAAGGAATGAAAGTATTTTGCTCACAAAGAGCAATGGGTTTTAACACCTGTGAATTGGGATGAAAGTCGTAAATGTAGGGCCAAAGCAGACATTACTTCACAGTAATTGCTTTCCTTTTTTACTGTAGGGTAGGCACAAGGTGGGCAATCTGGATTGGAATCCTAGTGTGGGGGGGGTTGGGGCCTCTGGATCATGGCCCCCACACCTGCAATTCCTATTGCAAAATAGGGATCCATTTGCATTATGGATCACTATTTTTCAATAGAAACTGCAGGCGTGGGCCCCCCAATCTGGATCGGGTCTATAGCAGAGGGTGGAAGGGTTAAAGCTCACCTACATTCCACACTAGGGTCCTGATCCACATTGGGCCACCTGTGCCTACTCTAGAGTAAAAATGAAAGCCAGACACAGCTGCTAGCTATGTCTTTCAAGTAATGTATATTTTGGCCCTTATAGTCAGAGCCATGTCAGCAGTGAAACAAGCTGGCAAGGAGGGGGAATCAACTTTGTTGTGGGCAGGTACCTATTATGGGTGCTCTAAAATAATGAAGGACATCCTGCCTTAGGGCAAGGGGGCGGCGGCATGCATTCACACTCATTAGGCTTCACTTCAAGCTGTGGGAGTCCAGATTAATTTACTTTAATGCATATATATGGTGACTTTTTTAATGGTCTTTCACAAGTGTGCAGGAGCACACATACAGCTGTTCACTATTTGATGTCCTCCCTGGTCAATTTCCTTGTCTGTTTCAGCTGTCAAAGGGAATGGCAAAGTGCAGTAGGGAGCAGGTTGACAAGGCAAGACTGCATATAGGCAAATTTGTGCACTGTTGCCAAGGACAATTCCCTAGCTGTCAACTGAAAAGCACCAGTGAAGGAGAAAAAGCAGCAAAAGAAGGTGAACCCAAAGATCTCCCCCTTGTCAATGTGATCCTCTGAGTTTTAAGTGTTGAACTGATCGTTCTCTGTGCCCTCCACCTTTGTAACACTTCCCTGAGTCTCCAGGTACTCCAGAAAGGTGAGATATTATTTTTATTTATTTTATTTATACTCCGCCGTTTTTCCTGCAAGGAACCCAAGGCAGCTTACATAATCATCCTCCTCTCCATTTTACCCTCACAACAACCTTGTGAGGTAGGTTAGGCTGAGAGTCAGTGACTGGCCCAAAGTCACCCAGTGAGGACTAGAACCTGGATCTCCCGAGTCCCAGTTCAACACTCTAACCACTACGCCACACTGGCTCTCCCCCACCCCTTTTGGGGGCTCCTTTTTGGAGCACTGCTGTGGTTCAAGTTTTAAGTTTGAAACTTGCTGTGGTTACTGTGGTTCACTGACAGTTCTAGCCCCCGCCCCCTGCAGAAATATACACAAATTTAAAGATTGGGGAATAAATTAAGGGGAATTTTGCATACGTACATTTAAGGGCTGGGTAGTAAATGGAGGGGAAATTTGTGCACCTGCAGTAACAGAGCAGTTAATGCAGGTGTACAAATTTCCCCTCCATCTACTTCCCAGCACATAAATTTATGCAAGATTCCCTTCCATTTATTTCCCAGCCATGAAATTTGCATATTTTCCCAGTCCCCCCCCCATGCTCAAATATTTCCAACAGTGTTTTTGTTTTTTTTACCTTAAGGGATGGCAGAATGGGATGGAGCAAATGGGGCACCGACACCAATGCTACCTGCACATCCCCCCTGATAGAGCTCCATTCACTCCATCTCATTCAGCCGCCACCTCAGGGTTTTTTGTTTGTTTGGTGTTCTTGGTTTTTTTTAACTGTTAGGGAACTGCTGTAACTGCAGCAGTAAGTGCTCTGAAAAGGGTTGTTGTGTCAGGTGAACCAGGTCACACAGTAGCCTTGTCAAACCCCATTGGCCCAGTTCGCATGATCACCACAGCCCACTGTGGCTTAAATAACTCTAAAGCAACCCATGGGTGGTGGGTGGTTTGTTAACCACACCAACAGCCCACCCTCACTGGGTTCGGATGTCACAATAAACTACAATGGCTGTCCACTGCAGCTTAAATATTCAAAATGGCTACCAGCATGCACCGCAACTCACCCGGGGCTTCTTTAAGCCACAGTGGGCTGTGGTGATCATGCGAACTGGGCCAATGTGGTGATCATGTGAACTGGGCCTGTGTCTCAGCCTAAGCAAACAAATGCAGGCCACATGCTGAAGCTAAGCAGGTATGAGCCGGCCGGCTCTGTGGTTGGTTGGTTGGATGGGTGACTGCCTGGGCTGCCCACTTCTGTTCTCCTGCATTAAGCAGGGGGTTGGAGTCGATGGCCTTATAGGCCCCTTCCAACTCTACTATTCTAATATTTGCTTATCTTGAAAGGTTGTTCTAAATCTGCTGGCTGGGAATGATGGGGGTTGTAGTCCAGCACATTTGGGGAAGGCTCCTCAAAATATTACTGAGATAATATACATGTAGCACTTCAACCACTTAATATTTATATAGGGATTTTCCTAAGTAGTAGTAGTGTTAAATATTAATAAGTATTACGGTAATTCCCTGACTGAATTGTTAGGAAAAGTTGAAAAACAAGGCAAGCTTTTTGAGTATTAAAATTGAGTTTAGAACAGTTCTACAGAATAAAATGACAAACAAAATTCAAATTCATGCATGGAGTTTGAACATAATGGAACAACCCCATATGTTGTAAGAATAGTTTTCTTCTGGCATGAAGATGAAGGAACAGAAGCTATTACAAGGACACTGAGCAAATATTGATTCCAGCTTTGTGGGAAAGTGACAGAACTCAGTAAAAATAAATGTTGGGGTACGTCTTTTATGAAAATCTAATAATAGTGCATCTTGCTGGTAGTCCTGAGCCCTTAACTACCTGTTCTCCAGTTTTAGAACACCATTCTGCTATTACTCTCTCAGGACATTTAAAAGGATTATTGTAGAGGGAAAACAATACGTCTTCTGTGTAATTATCTGTGAAACTCTAGCAACAGTTGCTAAAGCACTCCATGTCGAGCTTTGCAAATTAATTAGATATGAACTGGATCAGGTATCATATACATGGGTCCATTGTATCCATGGTTCTCAAAGAGTGAGGCTAGTTTCTCGAAGGGAAATTGCAATGAGAGGCTCAACCAGAGGATGACTGGGTTCGCACAACACAACAAACCATCATGGGTGACAAGCCATGGTGGGTTGTCATGTCATGCGAACCCGGACCAATTTCCACAGGGTGGCTTGTTCATAGACAAGACAACAAGCCACCCTGACAACCCATGGCTTGTTCTTGGGGTTGTTGTACCCACGATGGGTTGTCATGTCATCTGAACGCGGGCAACCGACTCCATCATGGGTACCAAGAACTGGCTAGCGAGCCACTTGATAAGAGCGGCAAAAACCCCTTGCTGCTCTTCCCAAGCTCTCCCATGCCACCACCGGTGCCAGCCACCTCACAAGTGCCCAAGTGGCACTTTGGGGCAACTGGCACGGACGGTGTCCCCCACTGCAATTGTGAGCCTTTTCACTTGCTGAAAACAAAAGGCTTGTGCCAGTAGGTGCAAAAGAATGTTTCTGCCCCACCCACCCCTAGTCTTTTTCTCTGTATCCAAAATGCAATTTATTATGAGAAATAGTGAAAGCAGCTCCTTTAAAATAATGCCACATACCCTTGAAACACATTGGGCCCATGGAATTACTTTATTATTTCTTATCCCTATAATACTTTGGATCATTGGAGATACAGACAAATAAGAATTTTAAAAAACTACTTGTGCATTAACAACAGCAACTAAATTCACCAGGTGCTGTACAACAATCAAAAATAAAGTAGGCCCTGCCTGAAGGCTTACGTTCTAAAATGAATGACATAATCATTTTGTTCCTTTGCCTATTGGCATTGCCTTTCAAGTTATTCACTCGCAGCAAATTGATGATCTGAACTGGTTTATCTGAGCTTTGCAGGACACCTTCATAACGGTACATCACAGTTTTCTTTACTGTCATCCTCTAAACACTATCCTGTTGAATGTATGATGGCTGGATAATTGTTTTGCAGCACAGAAGCATTATTATAAGGATATTCTTCACTAAATACGTTATTCTTTCTACATTCTAGCACAATGCTATAAACTGCTAGGCCAGTTTTCTGGACAGAGTTTATAGCAGGGGTCCCTGAACCTTTGAGGCCTGTGGGCACATTTGGCTAGTCACAAAATGGCTGCTGTGGGGGTCTGCCTAGTTACGAAGGACAAGTAACTTGCCCAAGAAATTGAGTACAAGGCAGATGTTGAGTTTGAGCCCCAAATACCAAAGCAGATATATATTTGGCTCCACAACTGGCAACAAAAGGCCCTTTTCACAGAAAGAAAACTGGTGATGCTGACGGAAAAACACAGACCCTTCCCAAAAGCCACACACACACACACAACACACACAAAGGCAAAACATTCTTGTTTGCTCCCTACTGCCTCCCCCAGTCCCCCAAGCTTACCAGGCAACAACAACAGAGTCCTTTTTTCTTTTTCTTTTTTAAAGACCGTGCTAGCAGACAGCTAGAAAGCAGGCCACTGCCCTTCAGCCATTGCACCCCTCTTCCGTTCTTTCTGAAGAATGCTGCTGGGCCCGTGTGGAGCCTAGACACATTCTGGGGAAAGGAAAGGAGGAGGTGGGTTCGCTGGAATCTGGTGCTTTGCTTTCCAGCTACTCAAGGTTATTTTCTTTTTAATTTCTATTTTTTAAAAAAATCAGGAAGGGCAGGGAGCCTCAGCAGGCCTCAAGGGAGATGTCCAAGGACATTATGACATTCACGGGCACAGCATGGGGGACCCCAGATCTAAAGCCTGAAGTACTCCTCGTTGCATCCCAAAAATCTAGCTAGGATTGTGTTTCCATCTTCATTTTTAACATGTTTGTAGAGGAGTATAATTCCTTTGATAATGCTCCTGTGTTGAATACTTCTCTCTCTCCTCTACCCCACCCCAAAAGCATTTCAAAGTCTTTTGAAACATTGCTTTTAGACATTGGTTGTTAAATGAGGGGCAGTGCATACAATGCTGTGCTCTGGGAAGTACTGTGGGATTGACTCATGCCCTTTGCTGGCATAATGCTACCACAGCCTTTCTGTCATATTTCTGGTTATTTTCCCTGTCTAGGTACAAAAAGATGAATTCTGCATTTTTGTGGCAAACTAGCCCCAGGGGCGGAAACTTATGCAAATGAAGGATATATAGCTCTTTCCTTTTCTCTCTGCACATACCGGTACCCTGTGGAGGACATATTTTGTCATTCTGCTTTTATATCTTTTTATTGTGCATTGATGTTTTTTTTGCGTTGTTTTTAATTGCTCTGTTGTTAAGCTACCTTGGAGGTCCCATTGTTGGCACAAAGTGAGGGGTTGTCAGGGCAGTAGACTGGAGTGAATTAGGGAGCTTGGAGCTGAAAATCAGGACTGAAGAGCAGGGTCAGCATCAAGGGTAGGCATGGCTGGGCACCTGCTGAGGGCCCACACCCCAAGAGGAGCCCAATGAGACGGGCCTCCTAGAGTTGAGCCTCCTCTTCACCACGGCAACCTGCTTGTTCACCTGCATCTCGCCCTGGCCTGGGCAATGATGGTGGGGAGGAGCAGGAGCAGTAGACGCCACTGCTGACCGCTTGCTCATTGGCTCTCTGCCTGTCAAGCAAGCAAGTGGTGGCAATGATGAGAAACAGGATGAGGAGCAATAGCTGCTAGTGACAATGGTGATAAGAAGGTAGACGCACTGAGGGAGGGGCCCCATTGAAGGTGTCTTGCCCAAGGGCCCTCTAAAACCTGGAGCTGGCACTGCTGAACAGTGATCTAGATAAGAGGGCAAATGAGAAGGCAGGACCAGAGAACAAGTCAGGACTGAAACACAATCCAGATCAGAGGGTAAACCAGGAGAGATCAAAGAGCTAGACCAGAAAGACATGGCAGAACTAGGTAGAATGTATTGCTCAAATAAAGTTCTACTGAGACAGGAAGCCCTCTTACACTCCTTCCTGCCCAGGAGGAGCCAATGGCCAATCTGGGCAGAGTCAGTCCGGAAGGTTCTTCACTGAGAAGCTGTAATAGTGACACGGTTCGCCACATGGGGCAGAGGTCACTCGTTCTTAACTGGGTTATGTTTAACTTTTAACACACAGATGTATGGCATGAAAATAGTAGCTGGATCCAAGATCTATGTATCTTTATAGGGCCATATGCAACCACCTCTGTCGTCCCCCTCCCTTTTTTTTACACTGCCAGGGTAAATTAGGGCAAAAGACTAATGGCAACAGAAACACAGAGGCAACATTTTACATTTATATAAATAATTGCAGATATACTCGCACTTTGGAGTATATTGTCCTGTTCAAAACATTTGGGTGCAGCAATACAGGATATAAGTACACTTGCAATATTAATAACCCAGCACTTAAAGCAGCCTCTTCTCTTGACATTAACACAGGCAATACTGGACTCCTTGTAGGTCACGAATTAGGAAAATATCCGTCTTTGTCAATCTGTTCCAGTGTTTTAGTTTGCATGAACGCAGTCCACAACTATCACTGGGGCAAACGGAATGTGGGAGTGGATGAAAACACTCTGCCAATACATATGACAGTGTGTGCCAACTCAAGCAGGCAAAACTATTTGAATGTCCCCTTTTTATTTCATACTCTTCATCTTACTCAAGTCAAAAGCTGTGCAGGGTTTAAAATAGCTCTCCTATGAGATGATATCCTTCCTTGCTAGGTTATCTCTCGAAAACAAAGCCTACATCAGCTTTGTGTGGGAAAGTGAAACCCAGATACCATAAATGAAAGAGAACACAACCACCCACCTACTGAACACCTGCAACTCCGGGCTACTCCTTCCTTTTCAACTCAAAGGGCTATGTACAAAGGTTGCACATGAACAAGGTATACAGGCCTGTGGCTTACGCTGGCTCAGCTTGTCTGAGCGTGGAAAGCTAAGCAGGGTCAGGCCTGGCTATTACTTGGATGGGAGACCTCTCCTCTAGTTTCCTGCATTGAGCAGGGGTAGGCTCCTTCCAACTCTTATGATCTATGAAATCTGTGAAAGGTAAAGCAACTGTTCAGGGCTGGCCCTCCCTTGAGGCAGGGTGGGTTTGCCACTGCAGGAGAGTAAAGCCAATAGGGCTCTCTGGAGCTTCTCTGTTGCAGAAGTGGTGGGTCCCACTCATGCAATGGGATCAGTGGGGCACACTGCTTGAGCAACCCAATAAGCAGGGTGCAAGAGAATTGGTGGAGGCCTAAGCGCCCCATTGGATTCTGCCCAATATGTTTGTATTGAGAGCCAGTGTGGCGTAGTGGTAAGAGTGTTGGACTGGGAGTCCGGAGATCTGGGTTCTAATCCCCGCTTGGCCATGAAACTCACTGGGTGACTTTGGGCCAGTCACTGACTCTCAGCCTAACCTACCTCACAGGGTTGTGAGGATAAAATGGGGAGGAGGAGGAGGATTATGTAAGCCGCCTTGGGTTCCTTGCAGGAAAAAAGGTGGGGTATAAATATAATAAATAAATAAACATGCTGTTGCTGCCTTTTATACTGTTTATTTTTAGACTAATTTTTACTGATGTTATTGGTATTATTTTTCTTGGGTTTTTTTTTTTATATTATACTTCACATATTTTATCCTGATTGTAAGCTGGCTTGCATATTTTATAGAAAGGTGGGATAAAAGTATTAACAATAAACAAACAAACATTTTTTCTGTTTTTTAAAAATGTATTCATTTTACTAGGTAGTAATCATTTGCTTCTTTTAATAACACTTTTTCATATCAATGTTATCATTTATTATGTTTATGACTTTATTTCTTTCATGATTATCTTGCTTTGTATTTACTGTTCATTTGTTCATATACTGGATCTGCATTGTCATCTTTTGGTGAAGATGAATATTTGATTTCTCCCTCCCACTAAATTTCCCCTAATTGTCCATATGGCAGCATAGAACTTAAAGGATAAACCAGAGAATCTTTGGGCCAAAATGGACATTATTTTAAATCTGTAATGCAGCGATGCCTATTTCCATTTTTACTCTAGAGTATTTGCAGGAGCCCAATACACATTGCATTGCATTGCATTGCACTGCATTGCACATTGGGACCCTTGCATGGGAGGTAGAAGGCTTCTAAGATCCAGACTGGTTTTTTAAAAAAAAACTCTAGAGTTTAAAAAAAAAAAAAAAAACAGGAAAAAAAGCCAGCTGCTAGATACTAATTTAAAGTAACATCTGTTTTGACCCTCTGACTCCACAAATTATGTTTCTCAGGGATTCTACCATGGTGGAGCTGGGAAGAGCCCCCAGCCCACCCCAGCAGCAAGCACTTGGTCATTTTAAAAATCCTTAAAAGAGTGATCCTATGGCCCCTAAAGAGCTTCTGGGGGGCCATAGGATTCTTCGGCGCTCGAATCCCCCTCCCCCCTGCGCAGCCGACACAGAAAGAACCATGCTGGCTGCTTCTCCAAGGTCAGGAAATGGACATCGGAGAGGGGTAAAGGAGCCATTCCAGGGGGTAGGGAGGGGAGGAGACCAGGGTCGCCAGGATATGAGGTATCCTGGAGGCGCTCCAGCCTCCTTCCCATCCGAAGTTCAGCAGCTAGACGGCTGAAATTGGCTGTCTAGCTGACTTGCAGAACAGGAGGAGCAGGGAGGTGGAGATCGCCTCCATTGCTTCCCTCGCTCTGCAGAGGATGCTCGTAGCCGTAGGCCTCTTAGTTTGGAGACTTATGAGCAACGAGGGGGCAACCAACAGGACTGCGCCCTAAGTACATTTTTGTGCTTAGATTCTCTCACAAAGTCTCTTCTCTTTAATTTCTAAGGACCAGTGTTGTACACTATGTTGATTCACCTCTTCTTGATAATAAAAATTTCTGCGAAAACATCAGCACATCCATGAGGGCCCCATACAGAGCAGACAGTGTCACTTCCTTCTGCAATTTCACAGAAGCTGAAATTACATAGTATGCCCCAATGACATGATTCAGTGCCCAAGCAGGGACTATTTCTTCCTGCTGGTGCCACTGGCAGCACTTAACCTCTAAAATAAGAAGTGCTGGGATTAAGCCTGCCTAGAAATCACACCTGTTCCTTAATCCCAGCCATGTGGGGACATCTTAGCATGGACTAGATACTCAGTGGTGAGGGAAAAAGCCCTCGGCACAGCATGCTCAGATGCACTCTTGACTGTTATTTCACATGTTCCTACTAAAAATAGATCACAGTCCTGATCTCTAGTTACTGGACAAGCTTGAACAGTCACATGCCATAAGTCTGTCTTCCCAAACCCAAGGCCCTCCAGATGTGTTGGACTACAACTCCCGTCATCCCCAGCCAGCATACCCAAATGGTCCGGCTCTTCTGGAGGGCACCAAATTGGGGAAGTCTGCCATAATTTAGCAAATGCGCTACTTTGCTATGCAAACTTTCTATAGACTGTAGCGAATCCTACAATGTGTTTGATACTGTTGATAGGATGGAATGCTTAATTAGTTGACATTACATAACCACACCAATTTCTGCTTTTCTTTTCTGTACAAGTGGAGAGAGACATCAGAATATCTCACAAGTTCCTTGGGTCCAACAAGCCTGTTATAGACTAAATTGGAGCCATCAATAAGAATATGAGAAAATCACACAATGCAGCCGCTACTGCAAGTGTAAGCAAGAATGCAATTAAATCAAAGAAGACATTTAAATTGGCACTCTGCCTGATAGCTTAGATGTAGCTGTTGCATCGCTGCTATTTATAACTGTGGCATGCTCACCTATAATGACATTTGCTGAGGCGTTTATAATCTATATTGTGTGCTACTGTTTGCCTCATTTCAGTATCAACTCAAACCCGTTGACTATTTATAGTACAGATATTTAAGGTGATGTGTGACCAAAGCATCCCTGGATTGTTGGCCTAGTAAGTGCCTGTAACTCCCTAAGCATTCTCTCTGGACATTCTCCCTTATGCAGAATTGTAAACATCTTTCCCCTTCAATTTGTCACAGTAGGGTCAATTTAAATGTTTCAGCAGCATGGCCGCTGCCAAAAGGACAACAGCATCTGCTGCTTGGCTGGGGCCCCATGCAACTGTGAGAACATGGGACTCCTCTTCCCACATGGGTTTCCTGGACAACATAGGAAGTATCCACTCCAATGCTGCACCTTCACAAGATCCTCTTGGTGTTGGTGTAGTTATTTCCCAGGCCGACTCCAGTGTTAAGGGGGCCGTTCATATTGTCCCCTCCTATCAGTGCGCTCCTATCAGTGCACATTGCCATTAAAATTTCCCGCAATGCCCCCAAGTACTTTATGTCAAAGACTTTGTGGAAAATTAAATTGGTGGCAGCCTGGCACTGAGCAATGGGGGGAAATTAAAGGGGGTCTTGGAGCAGGCATTGGCAGTGGGTCCTGCTGAGGCACTGGGATCCCTGCCTGCAGCTGCCTGAGGATTCTGCATGGTGATGCCCAGAACTCATCATTGCTGTGTGATACAGGAATGGGGATTCAACAAATCCATGGAGGAGAAGGCTATCAACGGGCTACTAGTCCTGATTGGCTATATGCTATCTCCAGTATCGGAGGCAGTATGCCTTTGTACACCAGTCGCTGGGGAACATGGGCGGGAGGGTGCTGTTGCACTCATGCCCTGCTTGTGGGATCCCGTGGACAGCTGGTTGGCCACTGTGTGAACAGAATGCTGGACCAGATGGACCCTTGGTCTGATCCAGCAGGGCTCTTCTTATGTTCTTATGTGCTAGTCATGGTGGCTATATATTACCTCCAGTATCAAAAGCAGTAGGCCTCTCAATACCAGTTGCTGGGGGACACAACCCAGAGGGTGTTATCGTGCTCAAGTCCGACTGGTAGGTGCCCCACAAGCAGCTGCCTGGCCACTGGACTGAAGGCTGGACTCAATATACCCTTGGTCTGAGCCAGCAGAGCTCTTCTTATATACTTAATGGTCCCCATGTGGGGATGGAAATACAAATGTCCTTACTGTCATGCAGAGCCCAAATGATACACAGCAAGACAGTGAAAGAACTTAGATGGGACTTCTCCTAAATTAGGATTAGCCTTTAATTTCCTCCCTACTGTTTTAATAACTTACTCTTAAAATGTCACTGCACATAAGGGGAGGAAACAATGTCGCGGACACTGGCAGGCATCTGTTCCCTCTTGTTTATATTCTTAGAACGTTGAGGCACAGTGTGAATATTTTGGTGCAGTGTGTGCGTCAGTATGTTTGTTTCTTTGGGCACCGTATGGAACGAACGTCGGAATCTTAGCCCCACCAGCTGCATAAGCCAAAAGGTTATGCAGATAAAGCCTAAATAAGGCAATTTCTAAGCTGATTAAAGTTTCCAGTTGCTGTTATGCGACACAGCAACACTGGCAGTCGAATATCAGATGATGCTGAGAGAGATATGGGAGATGGAAATGAGGGGAAGGGGGGGAAATCTGTAAGGACGTATTAAATCAGTATGACTTAAAACACAGCAACTACTGCAAGGGTTAGTAAGAATGCAATTACGGGTGCAATCCTATGCATGTTTAGCCAGAAAAATGTCCTACAATAGCTGTCGGAGCTGGAGACATTGTGCCTGCCCTGTATGAGTGAAGCCATGCCTGCTGGTACCCCTAGGCATGGCCCCTGCCATAGTGTACCCCACAACCATAGTGTACCCCACAACCCCATGAGGGAGTGGTCTGTCTACTCCATGAGGGAGGGCCTTCCCCACAGCAGGGGGAAGGCCTATAACTCATTCCTTTGGCCTGTTAATCTCCCTTGGCTTCAAATTGGGTCAACTGTCTGCACAGCTATGTGCTGGTTAGGGAAGTTTGCCCCTAGTGGCTGAAGATGAGCATAAGAAGATCTGTGCTGGATCAGACCAAGGGTCCATCTAGTCCAGCATTCTGTTCACACAGTGGCCAGCCAGCTGCCCACAGGAAACCCACAAGCAGGACATGAGTGCAACAGTATCTTCCCATCTATGTTCCCCAGGAACTGGAGTACATAGGCATACTGCCTCTGATACTGGAGGAAGCATATAGCCAATCAGAACTAGTAGCCACTGATAGACTTCTCCTCCATGAATTTGTCCAATCCCCTTTTAAAGCTGTCCAAATTGGTGGCCTTCAGTAGATCTTGTGGAAGTGAATTCCATAGTTTAACTATGTGCAGTGTGAAGGAATACTTACTTTTATCTGTCCTGAATCTCCCACCAATCAGCTTCATGGGATGACCCTGGGTTGCAGGCTTCAACCACATGGATACGTTTAAATTAATTTAATTAATGCATTTTGAAAACCAAATAACCCTGAGGTGGCTTTTGATCCACTAAGGGTGCAATCCTATTCATGTTTAGACAGAAAAGTCCTACAGCTTCCAGCATTCCCCAGCCATCATACTGTCTGGGGAATGCTGGGAGTTGCAGGACTTTTTTCTGTCTAAACATGCATAGGATTGTACCTTTAGGGTGCAATCCTATGGCTGCTAGACATAGTCTAGATGGCCATAGGAACATTCGGAGTCCCTGCCCCAACCTCAGAAACCTGCTTCGAGGCCGGAGCCGGGACTCCTAATTCAGAGCTCCCTCCCCCCTTGCAGCCTGTTTGGTAGGCGTTCCAGGGGCGGGGCTAGGAGAGAGGCGCTGCCAGGATACAATGTATCCTGGCGATGCCTCAGCCTCCCCTCCATGTGAGCCGGGGCAAAAGATTTAGACGGCCAAAATCAGCCGTTTAAGTCTTCTGCAGGGTGGGAGGAGCGCAGAGGTGACCTTTGTCCCCGTGCTCTTTCCACCCTCCATTGGATGCTCGTAATCCTCCGGGTTATTAAGAGAGTTATGAGCAGTCACAATGGATTGCACTGCCTGACACCTAGATCCTTTTCATGTCTACTGCGACCAAGCCAGTTCTACCCCATCCTAAATTTGTGCTTTTGATATTTGTGTTAACCTAACTGCGGGACTTTTACTTTTATCCCTGTTTAATTTCATCTGGTTGGATTCAGCCCAGTGTTCCAGCCTGTCTAGATCATTTTGAATCTTGATTCTGTCTTCTGTGTTTTCAGTGATCCCTTCCAGTTTCATGTCATCTGCAAAGCTGATGCTGATAAGCAGCCCCTTTGCACCCTCATCCAGGTCATTTATGGAAATGTTGCACAGCAATAGGTCCAAGAACAGAGCCTGTGGCACTTCACTTGAGACTTCCATTTGACGCAGAGCCACTAATGAGCATTTGTTTGGTATGGTTTCTGATCCAGCTAACAGTTCTATTATCCAGTAATATTTTACCATCTTGTCAACAAGGATATCATGAGAAATCCTGTCAAATGCTTTGCTGAAATCAAGATATACTACGGATCAAAACAGACATTATTTTAAATGTGTCTCCTGGCTATGTCTATCTTTAATTTTTACACTAGAATATGTGCAGGGGACCCTACCCAGATCTTACAAAGGACCCCCACACACACACCCTAGAGTTCTGATTTGGATCAGTTCTGATTTGCACCTACTCTGTAGTAAAAAAAGAAGAAGAAAAGACATAGTTACTACACACACATTTAAAGTAATGTCTGTTTTGGCCCTGTGTCCACAGGGACCCCATAATCTACTGGACTAGTAACTCTATAAAAAAAGAAAAGAAAAAAGGAGATAGTCTGGCATGACATATTCTTGGTAAATCAATTCTGACTTGGTATTTTGGAAAATCACTTCTGACTCAGTATTTTAGTAAATCTTGTTAAATCAATTCTCACTTGGTAGGATTTTGCCCGGTATTGACATCAGGAATATTGGTCTGTAGTATTCACGATCCACATTTTTGCCCTTTTTGAAGATAGTTACTACATTTGCACATCTCTAGTCTTCCAGCATCTGACCCGTTTCCCAAAAGTTCTCAAAGATCAGAGTCAGTGACTGGTTCATACAACATGACACCCCATCATAGACGACAAGCCACGGTGGGTTGTCATGTCGTGCAAACCCAGGCCATTTCCTCCAGGGTGGCTTGTTCGTGGGCAGCAATCCACCCTGACAACCCATGGCTTGTGCTAGGGGGGTTTCTACCCATGATGGGTTGTCATGTCATCTGAACCCAGGCAGCCAACCCCATTGTGGATACCAGGAACAGGCCAGCGAGCTGCTCAGCAACAGTGGCAAACCCCTCTTGTTGCTCTTGCCAAGTTTCCTGGGCCACCGCCAGTGCCAGCCACCCCACAAGTGCCCAAGTGGCACTTTGGGGTGACTGGCACTGGCTGGGTGTACCCCACCGCAACTGTGAGACTTTTCGGCTTGCCACAGCTTTTTTGCCCCTTTAATCTCCCCCCCTCCAGAGATCACGAACTCTGGTTTGACAGTTCAACATATACAACCATATGTTGTTATGAGTAGATATAGTTATAATCATCTGATTGTAACTATGGCTCACAGGGAAGGCCACAGCAGGCCCCACCGAGAGCCTGGGTAAGCTTAGGTTCAGGAGGAATGAACAGCCCCAACCACTGGACTGGAACACAAGATGCAAATGAAAGTTTGAATGGAGAGTGATTGAGAGCCTGATGAATGAATAGGCAGTGGTGAGAGTCTTGCAATGGTCAGATTAACTCACATGGCCTTAAGGCACAGGAGAGACTTTCCTGAAAAGAACCTTAGAATAAGCCCTGCAAGAGGATGGCTTTCCCCCCAAAATAGGAAGACTCAACCACAAAAGCTTTTCCTATGCCACCCATCAAGGGCCATGAGCACACAAAGGACAGGGGGATTAGCAGTGATTAAGACCATCAAGAGAACAAAGGAGCTCCTTGCCTCTCATGTAGCCAGGGTCTCAGGGGAAAGTATAAGAACTGTGTTTTAAACAATGGGAACATGTGTCGGGAGAGAGTCAAGAGAGTCATCCTAAAACATCCAAGCAGGGTGAGACGCAGACCTCTTGATCACCTCTTGCCTCCACGGGACTACCATTGGGGAATCCACTGCAGGGAACCGCCAACAGACAAGGTAGCAGCTGGAACTTCTTTCTCTAGCTATCCTTCTAGACGAAAGGCTTTCTTCCACCCCTTTTCTATCTAGACTGTTAGGGCAAACAGGGACTCTTTCCTCTACAAGAATATAGAGTGTTTGAACCATAGCATAAGGGTATTTTGCTGCCTGAAACCATTGGGTTTATTGTATCATCAAGAGTAAGATGCTGTACCTGCTCTAAATTTCATCTTCAATAAACAACTCTTTTGTTTCTGACATCAGCGTGTGTGCATCTGTGTTTAGGGTTAAAGGGCAAAGCTCGCACTTCACCCAGCTGCATGCAGTGCATCTTTACCCCAGCCAAGGATCCCAGACCTTTGGTGAGAGAGTATAATCTCTCTTCTATAAGGGAATCTAACGCCCAAAATTATCTGTTGTAACAATGTCCCTGTCAAAACCATCTTTTAAAGGGGACCCAGAGTTTTGACAGCTATGAGTGGCCGGATGACTGGCCAGATGGGCGATTCAAAAATATAATGAATAAATAAATAAAACAAAAATATAATAAAATAAATAAATATAAAAATAAATAAATAAATAAATAAATAAATAAATAAATAAATGAGCTACGCTGGCTGGGGCATTCTGGGATTTGTAGGCTAAAAACATCTGGGGACCCAAGGTTGGAGAACACTGAGCTAGAGTCTCAGGGGAAAGTGCAAAATTTGCTGCATCCTGAGGACAGTCAGAGCAAAAAAGATGAAGATCTCACAGCAAAGGGGTATAAATCTCACCACCAGCTTTTTGTGAGCAAAGATCTCTCGTGTGCCTTTGATTTCCCTGACAGCTCACCTTTTAACAGCTGTCAAGAGAAAGCAAAGTGAAGTAAACCCCTATTTGGACCCTCTTTGAGTCAATGTCCAGGGTTGGTACCTGCTGCACTTTGACAGCAGGTTCTCTCTCGGACATTGCCCAGCTCGGGCTCCTGACTTCCACACTTGCAGAACTGCACACCTGCGCTGTTGCGCAAGTGCAGCTAAAAAATTTTTTTAAAAAAAAATAAAACAAAAATATTTGCGCACATTCTGTTGCAGTCAAACACATCTGGAGGGCACCAGGTTTGAAAAGGTTGATCTATGGTATGTGCTATGAGAGAGCTGAGCAGGTATAGTATGTAATCGCTAAGAGATCAGAAAGTTCCTGTTTCAATCTCACCACTGCAAAGAACTCACTAGCTGGTCTTAGGGAAGCCACTCTCACTCAGCCTCACTTCCCCCATCTCCAATATGGTGTGGGGGGAGGTAATAATGCTGGTTTGCCTTACAGGGTTGTTATTTTCTATTATTTTATTTTTTAACATTGGAAAAAAATGAGAGATGAGCTATTATCCAGCCTTCCCCAATCTGGTGCCCTCTAGATGTGTTGTACAACAATTCCTATCTTTCACAGTTGGCTAGGGACAATGGGAGTTGTAGTCCAACACATCTGGAAGGCACCAGGTTGCGGGAGGCTGTACCATCACTATGACAAGAATTACAAATTCAAAGATGTGACATGATTGAAATAAGCTTATTCCTTAATCATGTTAGAGCTCAACCCTATAATGTTTAGACAGAAAAAAGTCCTACAACTCCCAGCATGCCCCAGGCAACCATGCTGGCTGGGACATGCTTGGAGTTGTAGGACTTTTTCTGTCTAAACATACATGCGGTTGCACCATGAGTGTGTCTTTTCAGGGCCACCTTTGAGTGACAGATGATCTAGGATGTGTGAGGCATTTTCACTGATAAAAGGAAGGAATGGTTGTGAAATTATGTGAAACATTTTGAACACTTGAAAGTACTACACAAATTGTTGTTGTTGTTGTATCACAAAATATGAATCATCACTTATAGCACAATCCTATAATTAACTCAGAAATATGTTCAATGGTGCTTACTTCCTGGTAAGTGTGCATAGGGTTGCAGGCTTAGGGCACAACTCTATGCATGATTAGGCAGATTATAAAAGTCTGGCTGGGGAATGCTGGGAGTTGTAAGACTTTTTTCTGTCTAAAAATGCATAGGGTTGCACCCTTAATATTGTAGTCACTGACCTATAGAACGCAGCGGCTCGCCTGGTTAAAGGCAGCTGCCAGCGTGATCACATCACTCCAGTGCTTAAGGAGTTGCACTGGCTACCAGTTGCTTGCTGAGCCGAATTCAAGGTGTTGGTTTTGACCTTTAAAAGCCTACAGAGCTTCGGTCCAGTTTATCTCAAGGAGTGCCTCCAACAACATCAAGTTGGCCGCTCAACAAGATCTGTCACGGACAGCCTTCTCCTTGTCCCATCAGCTAGAGCAGCCAGGCTGGTGGAGACTAGAATCATAGAATCATAGAAAAGTAGAGTTGGAAGTGGCCTACAAGGCCATCGAGTCCAACCCCCTGCTCAATGCAGGAATCCAGGTCAAAGCATCCCCGACAGATGGCTGTCCAGCCGCACCTTGAATGTCTCCAGAGTGGGAGAGCCCACCACCTCCCTAGGTAGTTGGTTCCATTGTCTTATTGCTCTGACATTTTTTCCTGATGTTTAGGTGGAATCTGAGTTCCTGTAACTTGAGCCCATTATTCCGTGTCCTGCAAACTGGGATGATCGAGAAGAGATCCTGGCCCTCCTCCGTGTGACATCCCTTCAACTACTGGAAGAGTGCTATCATATCTCCCCTCAGTCTCCTCTTCTGAAGGCTAAACATGCCCAGTTCTTTCAGTCTCTCCTCATAGGGCCTTGTTTCCAGTCCCTTTATCATCCTTGTTGCCCTCCTCTGAACCCTCTCCAGTTTGTCTACGTCCTTCTGAAAGTGTGGTGCCCAGAACTGGACGCAGTACTCAAGATGAGGCCTAACCAGTGCCGAGTAAAGGGGAATTATCACTTCACTCGATTTGGACGTTGTACTTCTATTAATGCAGCCCAAAATAGCATTTGCCTTCTTTGCAGCCACATCGCATTGCTGGCTCATATTCAGTTTGTGATCTACCACAATTCCAAGATCCTTCTCACTTGTGGTATTGTTGAGCCAAGTGTCCCCCATTCTGTAACTCTGCATTTGGTTTCCTTTCCCTAGGTGCAGCACTTGGCATTTATCCCTATTAAGTTTCATCTACCTGATAGTTGTTCCATCTAGCCCACTTTTAGCTAGCTTGCTAATCAGGATATCATGAGGCACTTTGTCGAAAGCTTTGCTGAAGTCCAGATATATTATGTCCACAGCATTCCCACAGTCCACAAGGGAGGTTACCCGATCAAAAAATGAGATCAGATTAGTCTGGCAGGATTTGTTCTTGACTAGGAAGAGGGCCTTCTCTGTGGCAGCCCCCAAGTTATGGAACTCCCTCCCTAGTGACCTTCGCCATGCCCCCTCCGTGATGAGCTTCCGCCGTGCATTAAAAACGTGGTATTTCAGGCGGGAATATGGAGTGGGTTAGGATTTTTTTTTTAAAAGTATACTAATTGTGTTATGTCTGTTTTATTGTATTGTTGGAGTGTACATCTCCCAGGGTGGCCGGGTGACCAGCCAGATGAGCGATTCAAAAATGTAATAAATAAATAAAATAAATAAACTCACTCTCAGAACTTGGCCAGCAAAGAAGAAAAAAGAACGGTGAGAGGATAAGAAAACTGAGCAGTCTCAATGGACAGGGTAAGATACAAACCTTCAGAGTCACTGGGGAGAATGTTAAAGGTAAAGCATAACATTTATATTCATATAAAAGCGACTAACTGAAGAGTCAGCTCTCTGTCAGTGGGAGATGAAAAGATGACACACTCATTCTAGTTGGGAATGCCTGCCTCTGGTTAAGAAACGGAAGCAATGCAGTTGATATATATATATATATATATATATATATAGTGTTTCTGGTTCTTTCTTTCTTCTGTTTTTTATGCATCAGTGCACTGATGTTTTAGTTGTTTGATTATGTTTTGGTATTTTTAATGGAAATTGTTTTTAGCTATTTTATATTTTGTATGTTTTAATAATTTGTTGTAAGTTGCCTTGGGTCATTTTAAAGAGAAAGGTGATGAAGAAATAATAATATTTATTTATTTATTTATTTATTTCTCTTTCCAGGGTGGAAGCAGAAATTTACACTCTTGTATCCTGGTCCTAAACATACATTTCAATGGAACTTCATTCCAAGTGAGTATGTTTATGATCTTTAGTGCTGGCAGTTGCTCCCGCAGCATGTGTATTGGCAATAGCAGTGCAGTTGTGGCTGTGCTGCCAGAAGATAAATGGGGCTTATGGAATGCTGGTTGGTGCCAGTCAAATTCTGTGGATCCGTCTGTTGTTTAAGGCTGTTATGTGGCAGAACCTGGGCGAAGGAAGGAGCTAACTGGAGTTTGTGAGTATTGTGTGGCACAAGGAACAAGATCTGTTCAGTTCTGTCAGTCAACAGTCTTTTCCAGAAGATGACCTATTGAACATTTCCAGGAATAGCTGTGACAAGCTTGTCAACTGCTTTCTTGGAAATACACTCAAGAAAAATGGCTTCAGGCCAACAGCGATGTACAGAAATCCCGGACTGGATCGAGGGCTATACTTAGATGAGGAGATGGCTGATTTTCACAGCTGCTGTTTCACGATTCGGAACTGTGAGCTTTATAGGGATTAATAGCTTTATGCAGAGTAAGTATTATGTTTAAAATCCTTTTTATAGAAAGTTCATAATTACTACTGATGAAGAATAGTAGAAAGGAAATGCCATCCCTGTTATAGGTACTGTACCTTTGTTTAATTTACGGTGGTGTGTTTGTTTGAATATTATTTATTATGGAGGTTTTTGTCATAAGCATAGATAGGATGAAGGTAAAGGAGAACATTCTTCTCAAACTGTGGAGGACGGCATCATTTCTCCCACCATGCCATCCAAAACCAATTTAGGGAAATAGCATATTTTAGGATTTGCTTCAATATGGAAAATGTAAGATATTATTCTATTTTAAGCATTAATGACCTTCCTCATTAATAATCTTCTAGAAGCTGATGAAGACCTTCCTTTTTAGGAAATTATTCAGTTTTTAAAATGCTGTTTTAATCTGTCTTTTGCATGTTTTAATTAATTAACTAATTAATCCATTAAACTAACAATAAATAAAGTATTCAAAATATATCATCTGCTGCTGTTTTTCTGTTTTAATGTTTAGCAGGTTTTATTTTAAATTGTAAGGATGTTTTCAATTGTTAAATTTATTATCTCTGTTGTTTGCTGCCTTGAGTTCCCAGGAGGAAAGGCAGGGTCCCCTTTTTTTTAAAACCCTCTAATTTCATTTAAAAGATTTTTAGGCTGTTTTTTAGTAGATCTATCAGCAAAATAATAATATAAAAACCATGCTAAAGATAAACGCAAAGCAGAACAGCAGCACAACAATTCAACGTGAAACAGCAGAGTAGATAAAATCATCACACAGCCAACTGATATTACATGCTAAAAAACAAAAACAAAACCTGGGCATACTAAAAAGTCTGGGCAAATAATTGTTTGCTTGCTTTTGATCCCTACTAGATATACATATTAATCTTTGTGGAAGCAAGGAGATAAAGAAGAAGGGGGAACGGACACAGGGCATGGACACACAAGCAAGAACACACAAACAGGTAGGAACATAGGAAGCTGCCTTATATGGAGTCAGCTCATTGGTCCATCTAGCTCAGTACTGTCTACACCAGTGATGGCGAACCTATGGCACGGGTGCCACGGCTGGCACGTAGGGACCTCTCTGTGGGCACTCAAGCCATTGGTCACCAGATCGCGAAAAGACTGTCCCCTTCTGCAAAACACTAATGATTTTGTTCTTTCTCACAGTGTGGAACAGAATGATTTTATTCTAGGATTCCTGTTACAGAATTCTTTTCTACATTGTTATCACATTTAAAAGATTTTGAAGAATGATGCACAGAGCATGGCTTGGATGTAAAGCCCTAACAGTTGACCCGAGTGCTGCATGTGTTGCTCTCAAACTAACGGAGTTTGAGCCAAGGTTTGACAAATTATCAGCATGCATGCAATAGCAAAAATCACATTAATTGTGCAAAAGCATGCCCAATGCAAACTTTTACCTAATGCAGTGTTTGCAGTCCAAGACATAAGGTGCTTAAGATGTGTTAAGCACGTTTAGTTTTCTTGTTTATCTTGCTCATCCTAGTACAGGTTGACTTAGCGGTGGATCCAAGCGGGTCGGCGCCTCCGAGTCGATTTTTTTGGGCTTCTGCCGACCCAACTCTATTTTCTCCGCGGCGCTCGATCGGGCTGCTTCCTCCTGTCGCGTCGCTTCCGAGATCGGAAATGACACGACGGGACCCTGCGCAGGCGCAGAACGCGCCACAGAGGTCCAGCGCGCCTGCGCAGGGTTCCGTCGCATCATTTCTGGTCCCGGAAGTGACGGGACGGAACGGACCGCGCGGGCAGCTCGCCGCGGAGAGGGCGAGCCACCCCAAAGAGCAAGGTAAGGCCTCGCCGGGCGTGAGCAGGGCCAATTTTGGCCTCGTTCTGCCCGGCGAGGCTCGTTCGTTCAAGCCTAGGTTGACTTTTACTTTTACTAATCCGACACCTGTAGAAGCAGGGAAAGGACCCGGAGTAAAGCTTGCCCCATACAATTTCAGTCTGGCATATAATCATATTACAAGTTAAGAATCCCTTATCCAAAAATACATGTGCCTAATTATTTAAAAAGCTTGTATAAATTCCCTTCAGGCTATGTGTACAATGTAGTACTATAATAATTTTTTGAGTTGATTTTTTTTCCAACAAAAAACTGTTTGTATCATTGAAAGCTCTGTTATTGTGTTTTTCTTTAAAGACAAAAGATGTTAATTAGTTTGGACAACTGTATGAGTTGTTTTTCTAAAACTAAAACCTCGGTATTCAGGTTTAATTGCAGTGTTGGCACTTTGAAATAAATAAGTTGGTTTTGTGTTGCAGTTTGGGCACTCGGGCTCAAAAAGGTTCACCATCACTGGTCTACACTGATTGGCAGTGTCTCCCCTGGGATTCAGAAAGAGGTATTTCCCAGTACTACCTGGAGATGCCGGGAACTGAAGCTGAGACCTTCTCCACGCAAAGTGAGTGGTCTACTGCTGAGCTGCAGCTCCTGGCAAGCTCTTCATGTTAGAAAAGTCCTCAACAATTATGATCCAGTGAAGGTGTATTACTAGCAGGCAGAGCTACAAAGCCAAATTACTGCTAGCATCAAACAGTGGCAATAATATATATTTATGTAACATTTTCCAGAAAGGTAGCTGCGTTTCTTGCATCTGATCAACTGGACTCAAGTTCATGAAAATGCCTCCCGTAATAAATATGTTAGTCTTTAAGGTGTGACAAGACTCTTTGTTCATATTTATGTGTTCTTTTGTGTTTGCCATTGTTGTCATATCATTTGTTTAGCCTACGTTATACTCTTGATTATACTCAGCGCAATTGTGTAGCCCCTGGAGTATGGTAAATGCCTATACTTCATTGCCCTCACTGGGGGAGTCACACAATGCCTCATTGCTAGAGCCTCAGGGAAACTGCTGTCCAAATAAGTTCTTGGAACCTGAAGTGTGGGAGGGAATTTCCCCATGGATTCCATGGAGAAGCATATTTCTGCCCACTCCCAGTGAAGTGAATGGGGAAGCCCAATGAAGCAACTGGGAAGGGGTCCCATTGTGCATTTGAGCTCCAGCACCCACAAAAAGTAATGAATTGGGAATCTCAAGACTGAGTGCACACTATAATTATGGCCAAAGGATCTCATAAATATGGCAAGATGACCAGAGTTGCAACTTGTTTGACACGTTAAGCTTAGTTAATGGAGTCCTAGCTTTCCTGTTGCAGGTCCTTAGGAAGATTAGTTAAATGGGTGGTACAACAGTCTACAGCAGGGGTGTGGGTAACATGCAGCCTGCGGGCTGCATGCAGCCCCTTTGACCTTTTTTATGGCCTACCACCACTGCAGAAATGCAGTAGCACAGCAACCAAAAAAGGCTGATTTTCCCTTATATTTAGGGAAAGCAAGCCATGGCAAATTTATTGGCTTGACAGCGGCAGCAGAAGCGGAGGCAGCACTTGTGGGTTCTGGGGGGAGAGGTGAAAATTGGCCTCTAGGCCCCCAGAAGTTGCCCACAAGTTTTCAACATGAATCCTGCTCTAATGTCTGGACAAGGGTATACAAAAGGGGGGGGGGACGACGACGACGACATGTCTGAACTTCACTCAGTGAAATCCAAAGACACAATAAACAAAAATGTCTTGTAGCTCTCATGCTTATCCAGGGGGATGCAGGCCTGCCCACACAGCCCCTTACAGTTTGTGAACTCCAAAGAATACCTCTCCCAAGGAAATCATCACTGAAAACCATTTGGATTATTAATCAACATGACATTTTCCATATTATATTTCTTCGCAGTAATCACTCCAAAGCAGGGGAAGATGCTCAGAGATATGAAAAGCAGCAGATTTGATTAATTCCTGGGAAGGGTGGACTAAAGGGTAGGGTGGTGAGGTTTCTACTTCCCAGGGGCTTAGTAATAGGGATTTTGGAATTCCCCTTTCAAAGTGTTTTTACATCTTCAGACAACACAGATCTGCAACATGTGATTATTTTAGACAGTGGCCTCTCAGTAGAAAAGTCTGTTTCCTATTACCGATCAACACAACAATTTTCTTATCCCATAAAATAAAGCATGTTGGGGAGTGGAGCAATAATGTAGGGCAGTGTTCTCCAACCTTGGGTCCCCAGATGTTTTTGGCCTACAACTCCCAGCATGCCCTAGCCAGCGTAACTGGCTGGGGCATGCTGGGAGTTGTAGGCCAAAAACATCTGGGGACCCAAGGTTGGAGAACACTGATGTAGGGTATACCCAAACCCAGATTTGATCCATCTTTTCTCAATGCAGTTATAACTACAGGACTGAAAATCCCTTAGAAATGAAACTCAAGCATTGCATTTTCTTTTGACTACTCATATACATAGGCTTATTTTTACTACCACATTCAGTCATGTGTTTACAATGGGGTTCTGTGAAGATCTATTCCATCTGTCAGGTGTTCATGACCAAAGGTGAGTGAACTCTCCATTTCAATGGGTAGTGTGGTAAAGAACCAGCTCTCACCACATGAGGGCACATTCAAACAAAATATTCTTCAAACAAAATTGGAAAGTAACATGATAAGTCAGGCTGTAGGTAGCAGCAAGTCAGCTGTCTGGACAAGGGTATACAAAAGGGGGGGGGGACGACATGTCTGAACTTCACTCAGTGAAATCCAAAGACACAATAAACAAAAATGTCTTGTAGCTCTCATGCTTATCCAGGGGGATGCAGGCCCGCCCTGGCATTTGGTGGTATTATTGGAGCTTTGTTACATAAGTAAATTCCTACAGTTGTGGCATAAAGGATGCTGTTCCTGTCATAGAAATATGCTTGAAATTGGTAGAGCCTAAAACTCACACTGCACAATTCAGTTCAGTAAGTCCTGGTTCAGTTCAGGACTTACATACACTGCTATAACATGCATATGAAAATTGCATGCACTCTGTGTGCACACTGTCATGTATCTTTTTTTTATTTCAACAAAAGAAAAGAAAGGGAAAAATAAAGAAAAAAATGTAGCTGCATAGATCTGAATAGATCTATTTCAATGCATTCATATGAAAAGTGTATGCATACATAGATATATAATACAGGATTCTAAGAACTATACATAAACTTCAACAGTGGCATCTATATGCCACCTGTTCAAAAGATGAAAGTGCTGTAAGGTCCTCAGTCCATTGCATTATAGGAGGTGAGCATTTATCCTTCCAGTGTTGTAATATCAGTCTTTTAGCTGTTAGAAGGGCACAGAGAATCCATTGCATTGACCATGTGTTAACTTCCAGTAACCAGGTAGATAATTTAGAAGAGCATGTACATCAGCAAATATTAAGGAGTGTTCCAATACAAAACTTATCTGTATAATGACCTCCTCCACAAAAGGGACAACTACTGGGCATTGCCAAAACATATGCTTAAAAGACACATTAGTTGTGTTACACCTCCAACATTTAGCCAACTTAGACTTATTGAAGAGATGTTGTGCATCCAACAGACACGAAACATAAGGTTTTGCTGAATAAGACTCAACCTGAGATCCCTAGATGCTTCAGATGCACTGTCATGAATGATGAACCAGCACACATCTATCATGCTATGCCTATGCACTGCAGGAAGCTTCTGCCAGTTCATTTCCTGCCACATGTTCACATGGTAAAATCAGCATACGGTATGTGTATATATATATATATATATATATATATATAATGTGAGAGTGTATAACAGCCTTCCCCATGTGCTGGCATGGCTGGCTGGGTGGATACTGGGAGTTGTAGGCCAACACAGCTGGAGGACGCCAGTCTGGGGAAGACTGGTGTACATTAATTAATTAATTAATTAATTAATTACATTTCTATGCCACCCAATAGCCAAAGCTCTCTGGGAAATTCACAACAATGAGAACCATAGAAAATAAAATACAATATAAAATGTTAAAGTTTAAAACTACAGTATAAAAATAAAAATACTAACCAAATAGAACCTAACTGCAGTGCAAAGATTTAAAATACAATACCAGATTTAAAACAAAATCTGAAAAACTAAAATGCCTGGGAAAATAAAAAGGTCTTCACCTGGCAACAAAAAGAGCACAGTGCAGGTACCAGGCGAGCCTCTCTGGGAAGCTAATGTATAATGCATTGTAGTAATCCAGTTGAGAGGTTCCCAGAGCATGGATAACTGTAGCTAGGCTGTCTCTGTCCAGATAAGGACATCATTGGGTTTGTTTGTTTTTTAAATTTTATTTACTTTTCAAAACAAAATATAGCAAAATACAAGAATAACACAAAAATATAACTTAAACTACATACAATAAATCATAAAGTGCACCCCCCACCCCTCCTAGGGACCCATTTATATACTTCCATCCCCTTGATCAAATGAATTCCAAATTCCAAAAATATAACATATCCTGACAAGGCATACTCCCCTTCCCCTTTATTAATACATAGTCTAATAATTGATTCCATATATCCATAAAATTATTCTTCTTTAACTGTCCTTTTTTGCATTTGATACTACAAGTTAGTTTATCGTTTAGGGCTATATCCCAAACTTCCTTATACCAGTCAGTTATTAAGAAAACATGTTGTACTTTCCATTTTCTCGCTATCATTAGCCTAGCCGCAGTTAACAAGTTTACAATTAATTCCTTCGTATTTTGGTCACAAATAAGTTTCTCCGTTATTGATTACAATGCTAGTTTTGGACAGACCTCTAAGTTAATATCAATAATTTCTGATATTTCTGTAAAAACCTCTCGCCAAAAAACCAGTACATTTTTACAACTCCACCACATATCAGCATACTGTATGTCCCTTTTTCCTGACATCCTCTCCAACAAAATGCAGAGCAATTATTATCTATTCTATTTAATCTTACTGGAGTTAAGTACCATCTCCAAATTAGTTTATAGAAATTCTACTTTATCCTAGTTGACATCACTTTCACAATCCGTCTGTCCCATATGTTGTTCCAACCCACCTTCGAGATCACCTCTTCAAATTCATTATCCCATACTGTCTTTAGCTGGTCATCTTGTTCTTCTGCTTTTTGAATCAATCTATATAAATCCCTTGTTATACCTCTTGTTGATGCATTGCCTTGTAGACCATCTCTGGACGTAACAATCTTTTCAAATTTAGTTAAATCTCTCTCATAGTCAGTTTTCCTTTTCCACTTCTTCGACCACTGTTCTAACTGTAATAAATTTAACCACGACACTCTTCTTCTCTCAACAATTTCCAATATTTGGTCTCTAGTCCCCATCTTTTCCACCCAATCGGATAATCTAATAACCCTTTCTTCTCTTAGTTTACCCTCCAAATCCAATCTTAAATTTTCGGGAAAATCATTTAGAGCCACCACCGGAGTTAATGGAGAAATCCCTGGTATAAATATGTTCCTCATAGTACTCCAAGTCTCTAACAAACTTCTTAAAAAAGGGTTGTCTATGTTTTTTTTAAATCAATTTATTATTTTTTTTAAAGAAAAAGTATATTCTCCAAAGTATTTCGTAATTCAGATGTTTCTAACTCCAACCACATTATTTCTTTAGGCCGTGCTATAATATCCACTGTATGTCTTAATTGATTAGCTATATAATACCATTTTAAATTTGGAGGACCCAAACCTCCTACTTTTTGCACTTTATACCATCTTGTTTTGGTAATCCTAGACTTTCCCCCTCCATTACAATATGTGTTAATAATTGTTTGCCATTCTCATTGGTATATCAGCCTAAGCTGATAATAGGTGCTCTGTGCCACTGAGATCACCTGTGCCTATAGCAACATTGCTGGATAAAAGAGCACCCCAAACTATAAACCTGATCTTTAGGGGAGTACAACCCCCCTCCAGAACAAGTTGAACATCACTTAGCTGGGCAGATAAACCATGCACTAACAGTACCTCCATCTTGTCTGGACTGAATCTCAGTTTATTTGCCCTCATCCAGTCCATTACCGCACCCAGGCACTGATTCAGAACACCAACTGCCTCACCTGGGTTTGATGAAAAGGAGAGGTAGAGCTGGGTATCATCTGCATATTGGTGACACCTCTGTCCATTTGTCTGGATAACCTCCCCCAGTGGTTTAATGTAGATTGTAAACAGCATGGGAGATTTTTTGATTTTATTTTTTTTTAAAAGCCCTGTGGCACCCATAACTGCTAAGGGACTGAGCAATAAGGACAACTTCTGGAATCGGCCAACCAAGTAGGAGCAGAACCACAGCAGTGGCAGTACCTCCAACTCTGAGCCCAGATAGCCTATTCAGAAGGATACCATGGTCGATGGTATCGAAAGCTGCTGAGAGGTCCAAGAGAAACAAAGGGTCACACTCCCGCTGTCCCTCTCCTTGCAAAGATCATCCCACAGGGTGAACAAGGCAGTTTCCATTACAAAACTAGGCCTGAAGCTCAATTGAAATGCATCTAGATAATCTGTTTCATTCAAGAGTGCCTGGAATTGGCCTGCAACTATCAGCTCAAGCACCTTGCCCAGGAAGGGGATATTAGCAACTGGCCTATAGTTGTTAACGTCTCCTGGGTCCAAGTTAGGCTTTTTCAGGAGTGGTCTAATAAATGCCTCCTTTAAAGTGGCTGGCACCATTCTCTCTCTCAAGGAGGAGTGGATAACCTCCTGGACCCAGCTGGACATCCCCACCCTATTTTATGTAATGAGCCATGACAGGCAAGGGTCAAGGACACAGGTGGTCAAGCGGACTTGGCCAAGCACCTTGTCCACATCCTCGGGCCTCAACAGCTGAAACTCATCCAATAAAACAACCAGAAGGTGCCCTGGATACCTCTACTAATGGAACTGCATTAACTGTGGTGTCCAAGTCATTTATTTGTTTACTGCATTCTTATCCTGCTTTTCAGACACTTATTGTCTCCCAAAGCAGCTCACATCAATAAGAGTGTGTGTGTGTGTGTGTGTGTGTGTGTGTGTGTGTGTGAGAGAGAGAGAGAGAGAGAGAGAGAGAGAGAGAGAGAGAGAGAGAGGTCCTGCCATCAGGCTTACCAACTAAAATGACAAGACACACAAGGGAAGGGGAGTGGAGGGCAAAGGAGGAGGAGGGAGGAGCTGTAGCTCAGTGTTAGTGCACATGTGTTGCATGTAGAAGGCCCCAGGTTCAATCCCCGGCATCTCCAGGTAGAGCTAGGAAGGAATCCTGCCTGAAACCCTGAAGAGCTGCTGCCAGTCAGTGTTGACAGTAATAGGCTAGATGGACCAATGGTCTGACATCTTATGTTCAAGGTCAGAACATGGTTGTGAGCTTTAAAAAGTACATTGAAATGCACTTTGGGCCAGGCTAATCTTCCCTTGCTGGTCTTTCCCCTTCAATTAGGCTCTTGATCCTAAGACTGATGGGCGTTTCCCCCCCCTCCCAGGGCAACTATCAGTTGGAGCAGAGTGTTCTTTCTGGCAGGGAGGAGGAAGCAAGCTCCGTGCAACAGCTCCTTCTCTGGTCTCCAACTGCTCCTTCCCTGGTCGATAGATGGGCCAGGTTGGCCTCTCCCTTGGCTTGATGCTCTTCCTGGGAAGCAGGGGGTGCAGCCTCCCAGTGGCCCTAAGTCCCCTGGGTGATGGCAGAAGCCAGAGTGTGCTTCCCTTCTGCATATACAATGGAACACATACAACTTCCTACCTGGGAATAAAACCAGTGTAGGGATTTAATCTTATGTGAAGTAGGCCTCAGATGGCTGTTTTTTGTGCTTCCGCTTTAGCACAGAACAGGGTCATGTATTCTTTTGCCCAGCTTTGCTTAATAACAACCCATCTGATACTCCCATGATGTGGCCACTGGAGAAATTATTTTCTGGCTCCGTGTGAATCTTCTCTCTCTCCTATGTTAGTGCTTCAGAACATTATATTATTCATAATACCAGAGATTAATTAATGGTCTTCTTTCTTTCTTTCTTTTTTTTTAAATACCCTTTGGCTTTCTCATCTACCTTGAGCAAAATATAATTTGCTTTACAGGAAAATTCATAATTTGTGGAACAAATGTTAATTGGATAGCAGTTTTTATTCTAGTCTAGTGATTATTCATTTTCCACAGCTGAATTTTCTCTTTTGTGAGCCATAATATGAGATGTTAATAAAAACTGCTTTGGCTTCCAGACCAATTATACAATCATACAGTGTTTGAAACATCTCACAAGCAGCTGTCTGGAATCTGGAGCCAGTCTAGCGATAAAAGAGGTGGCTGTCAGAATGTGTGTAGAACTGATGAACAGCAAGGCAAACAACATAATAGGAAACACACATCAGGCTTTGGAATTATGTTTTATTTTCATTATATATTGTAACCTTTTAATGCCTAATACAGTTTGGACATGGAGCCAGAGGCATCTATGATAAAATCAAAGTCTAGTTTTGCACATCATAGACTTAAATAATAATTCTGAAAGTCCATTTCAGTAGCAAACGTGCAGATAGTGTAATGTACTGGGGAAAGTTTCCTAATGTTCCAAGCTGAGTAGCTCACCCTACACTTCCATTGTGGTGGCTTCCTGTTGTTGTTGTTGTAGTAGTAGTAGTAGTAGTAATAACGATACTACTAACAACATGTATATAGTGCTATTAGTGTGCATGGTGCTTTACAGACTACAAGAGGGCAGGTCTCTGCCCCAAGAGAAACAAAACTCTGTTATGGCCCACATGCAGACATGGTGGTGGGACACCACCAACTATTAGAACTTCCTACAGTTTTCTTATTATTCCTTGTTTCCTATGATCTTTATAATTTCCCATTGTTTCAAGAGCGGAGTGAAAGCTCACTTTCTGCCCACACAAAAGTAGCTCTGCACCCATTTTGTCGGTAAGTATATAGCACTCCACAACCATTCTGAGAATCTGTGAAGTATTTTCACAATTTGAAAAAAATATATATAGGGTGCAAAGGTGCAGGAAGCAGCCAAGCAGAACCTGCTTTGTGCACAGCCTGCTGCTTCTCACTGTGTCTGGCTGGTGTAAACATAACCCAGGCTGCTGTCTCTACCCCCCTTCACACCGATTGGCACATAGATAGGGGGGGGGCTCAGAAGTACTGCTCTTGGAAGCTGATCCTCATGCCCATGTCTAATGTGGAGTGAATTCTTAATCTGCCTACAGGCTTCAGTTATATTAAAACCGAAAGGAAAATGCTCTTCTGATTCATGGCACTAGGAATTTGGAATATCCTTAGTAACTTCAAAGAAATCGTTTTTGATTAATATTACTGTAAATGAAACCAGACCATGAAGGAGTTTCAACAATGTGCCCATGAAGATGTTTGATGTGGGAACATACTGAAGTAGAGAAGTAAATCTAGGTAAAAAGATGGAATGTCAACAGATGTCTGAAGTGGCCATTCTTGCAAGCATCTGGTATCATATTGATGTGCATCAGGAATGGAAGAATCTGGAATTAATAAAGAAGGAGTTATATCTGATGACACTATTTATGACTTTTTCTTAATTTCTGTTTTAGCCTCCTGCCACACACACACACACACACACTTTCCTTCTCTTTACAGCTGTTTACCCTTTTCCATCTCTCTCCTCTGCCTTTTCACATATGATTTTTTAAAAATGGGCAGCCCTGATCAAATGAGCCAATACCAAATACACTTGACACTGGATAGCCATTCATTTAGTGTCTGGGCAGTGCTGTACAAACGGCTTCCTTGACCAGAATGTTGCAACCATTGTCTTAATGCCTGTCGGTCTATCTACCTTTTGTGTTATGTTCATTTTTAAAAAAACCTCTTTGTCCTTTTCTATGCCTCTCATTTTACATTCCTATAATATATGCAATGACTGGGTTCAGAAAACACAATAACCCATACTCAAGGGTTGAGTACAGGTTGAGTGTGGGTTGTCATTGAACCGTGGGTTGTTGTTGAAACGTGGGTTATCGTGTTGGCTGAACCCAGCTGTGCGAAGCCATGGCTTGTTAACCATAAACAACCCATGAAGAGAACCCATGGTTTGTTGCTGGGTTATGAACTGTGGGTTGTTCACCATGGTTTGTTATCTTGGCTGGGTCCAGATAACATCTAGGGGTGGGCGATTTGCCCAGCACTCAACACGCGGCGCGTGAGCCGAGCGCTCCTGCTGTGCGAGCAGAGCCAAGCACAAGCACCAGCTGAGACGCTCACCAGACTTCCAGCTCCTTGGCTCTACGTTGTTATGTAGAAAGTAGAGTAAAATACATTAAAAATGGCCGTGATTTGTGCAAAATATGCAAATCACGGCTGTTTTTAACATATCTTATGTTTTCTACGTAAACAACGTAGCACCAACCCACGGTTCTGGAAGTGCGTCCCCCAACTCGGCTTGCGAGAACACGAGTCAAGCCAGGGAAAAGGTAGGGTGAGAGTTTGGGGGGGTTGAGCCTGGCGAGTTCACCAGACTTCCACCCCCCAATCGAGCTCCGCGCACATCCCTAAGTCCACGTTTCAAGAACAACCCACAGTTCAACAACAATCTACACTCAACCCATACTCAACCTTTGAGTGTGGGTTATTGTGTTGTCTGAACACAGTCATCCTAAAATATTGTTACCCTCTCCCCACTGTTCCAATGGTCTGATGTATTATAAGGCAGCTTCATGTGTTTATAAATGTGCATGGCTCCCACACTTACCGGGACCTTCAGCTATGGTGTAAATATTGTTGCATGTTGGGCACGTATTGTTACATGTTGGGACAAACCCAACCTTTCCCCCTCCCTTTCAGAACATGCCTCTGAACAAATGGCTTGCCCAGGCATGCCAGACATATGTATAGGTACCAAACTTTGCATACTCTGCGTTAATTAGGTACATGCAGAAAGTACCTCAAAGACACACCATCAAGGTCACTTCAGGCTATTTATTGGTCTGCTTGAATTCCCAGTCCCTCTCTGAGAGTTGCCTACCCCACATAGAAATACCTACCATTGTGAAATCTCCCATTGCCTTTGGGCTTCTGGTTAAGAGTCAGGATTAGACTCTTCCACTCTGCTGATTCCCAGGTGTTCTCCTCTGCCTGCAAGCTGATTTGGTGAATTATTCATAGAATCTAGGTTCCTAATCCTAGGCAGTCATTTCTATACTTAATTTTATTTTAAAGCAACTGACCATTTCTGAACTTTTCTCTGCTTGGTTTGTGAATAAATATATTCAGTTGGAAACTGGAGTTGATTTAGTTCTTTTGCCTAGCCTGAGGCTACTCTCCAATGCTCAATTACTTGGCATATATATTAATCTGGTTTTAATATTAAAGGAAGATTAAAGGAAGCTCTTAAAAAGGAGTCTATCCTCCTCCCTAGGTACAAGCCAAAGCATGGATTACCAACATGTTCGGGCTAAGGGTTATTATTAATCACACGTATGGTAGCATCCTTACCTCTGAAATTTACATCAAAGGTGCCTTGCTTGTAGCCTGTCCTAGATCACAGAGCTGGAGGTGCAGACTCCTGTTTGTCACACCTGTGATCTCCACTTTCCCAAGCAGTTTCCTGTGGAAGAAGGTCATCGGAGGCTTATGGCACTTTGCAGGGGAGGCTGCAGACTCCTACGTCAGTGGGGCTACTCATCCATTGCAGCTTTTATTCTGAGCTTAATAGGAGCTATCATTGGTGCTGTACTCCATCGCCAAAATAGGTTCACCACCATAGAGCACCATGGATACCCTATAAAGCTCAGAATAAAAGTTGCAATGGATAAGGAGCCCCACTGACGGTGGAGGCACACAGCTAAAACATTTCAGTAGACACTGCCCCACACCAAGTCTCCACAATTTGTAGAGTCCAAACACTCAGCACTCTCTCCACTCAAAAGCTGCTGCCTGTCTCCTCTGTTTCCTTTCACAGAACCTAGCTTGCCCCCTCCTTGTGGCTGGAGGGGTGGCAGTAAGGATGAGTCATCTTCTGAAGGCAGGGGTGAGCAGAAGGTAGATCAGGCTCTGTGGTAGAACTTTGGGTAACTTGAAGTAGATTGCCAAGGGTTTCTGACTCCCAGCTGTTTAAACATGGCAATGAGATGACCTCAACCCTGACCCCAAAAATTATACTACTAAATTAAAGAAAGCTGGGGGCGGGGGTTGTTAATCAGGAGAGGATTTTTGTGTGAAAGGACTGTGAATTCAGTTCAGTTCTGCTGCTCAAAAGAAATTTCTGGGCTCAGAATTCTTTATTCCTGGTTCTGGTTTGTGGATCTTGGAGTTCTGGTAAAAACAAAAAACAAAGTAGATTCCGTACATGTGCCCATCCCAAACTGAAGGAAAATGCAGCTATTAAAAGCAATAAGCCAGAAATCTCCCTAACAAAGGATTGCCTAGCAAATTTGCCAGGTCTAGCTAGCAGCAATACTACTGAGTCCATTAAGCCCAAGTCTCCCAATACTTCAATATACTTCCAGCCTTCAGGGGGGCAACCAGGGTTATAACAAGGGCCAACAGTCTGTGGCATCTTAAATACTAACAAATATGTTGCAGCTTGGCATGAGCTTCTGAAAGCCAGAACACATCTCATCAGATGCATGAAGTGAGCTCCTAAGCTGGAAGGGATATACACATAATGGGTACAGATTGTAATTTTTTTCCCCAATTGTGCCAAAAGGCCAAGAAAACTTCCTTTCTTCATTTTAAGCCTTCTTGCATAACTATTCTGACAAATGGACTGAATTAAAATATTCCCTTCCCACAATTCTGGGATTATTTATTGCCTTTAATGTACATTCATCATCACTATGTGGTTTGCCAGAGGCTATATTTAGAGAAACTGGTATGCCTTAACCAGGGTGGTCTGGTGACCGGCCAGATGGGCGATTAACAACTGTAATAAATAATTTTTAAAAAAATTAACCATAGTAGTGGAAAGAACAAAAGGACGAACTTTGTACGGAGATGATGACACAATATATCAATGCTTTCAGGAAGAGAATTCTCCAAATAGGTGCAAGGTGTTATAAAGGGAATACTCTGTAAATCGTTTCCTGTTCTTATGAAATCATAATGGAGTGTAGGAGAAACAAAGAAGTTTTCCTTACCTCACATCATTACATTCATTTGATGAAGAGGCAGTGTGCAGTTTTGTAAGCAACACACATTCTCTTCATATAAAGATGCAGCTGTACCTTTTTTGTTCTGGCGCTTGGAACACAGGGGTGTTTCCAAATGAAGGGATCCTGTTGCTAACAAGCTAAAGGCAACGTGCAGCCATTTCATCGTTTTTCTGGTAATCGTTTTTTTTTCCAGCCAGGAAAAAGATGGAAGTCGTCATGGGAAAACATGGGCAGGCTTCAAATTGTCTGGACCTCCTGTAAGATTCTGTGAATGGGACACTGTGATTTCACAATTAAAAAGCCTCATCTGGAAGCACCCACAGTCTGACTTGGATGGTTGAAGGCTCCCTCGGATTTTTAAATGCATAACAGGATGGGGGGGGGGATCTTGAGGGGGGTCAGTAGGCATTTATTTCAAAATTTATACCCCACCTTTCTATGATGAATCAGACTCCAGGCAGCTTAGAAATATATATGTATGTTACAAATTAAAAACACTCCAAAAATAAAATAATAGATAGTATAATAAAACACAGTGACACAAAAAGCAGTAAGAAGAACATCATTAAAAAATAAATAAATCAGCAGACAGGAAACTTAAAAGCATAGTGACTGGGTTCACACGACGACATGCTAAGCCACCGTGGCTTTAAAGCCACGGTGGCTTAGTGTGTGGTCTGAACCCAGCCTCCTCCACCCGTGGTGGCTTCAGGGTGGCTACGAAGCCACCCCAAGAAGCCACGGCTTGTTCTAGGGTTTACTAAACCCTAGAAGGCGTAGTGTGTCATCCTAATCCAGACGACATGCTAAGCCACGGTAAAAGCCAAAAAGGCACAGAGCCCCTTGGGAAGAGCAGCCAAAAAGGGCTGCCGCCCTGCCCAAGGGACTCTGGCCAACGACAGTCACCAAAGTGCCCAAGCGGCATTTGGCGCAGCTGTCATTGGCTTCCCCCTGCGCTCCTGACAATGTCATGAGTGCAGGATTGCTTGCAAGCAATCCCTCTCTCCCAGCATCAGCAGGACAGCAGGATGAAGGCAGTGGGATCCATCACGTGCCAGCCGCTCAACCCCCATTTGCGGCTTGAGGAGGCAGTGTGTGGCAGGGAGCCAGCTACCCCACCTCGCTTCCTTGCTTCCAGCTTGGAAACAGGGTGTGTGACAGACCACGGCTGGCCCCCCTGCCTGTCTCCTGCTGTCAGGTTGTGAGGGGGAGCAAGTCTCCCTATCAGCATGGTGCACCCAGGGAGAATCAGCTGCCCCTCCCAACCCGACTAGCGAGAGACACTCGTCAGGTTGGCAGCAGGAGCGACCCTCTCTGTCAGCAGCGGCAGCAGGTGGGATACAGGTGCGCTGCCTTGCTTTCCCCGAGGGGAAGCGGGGCCAAGCACCTGGATCCCGCACCCCCCTGTGCTTGCCTGGGGACCAAGCGGGAGTGTGGGGGAGGTGGGAGGCAGTTTCCCCTAGGTCTACCCAGGAGTAGGCCGAGAGAAAAGTGCCTCCTCCCCTCTCCCCTTGCAGTGCACTGCTGCTGCTCAGCGGAGCGGAGGCCCACGCACAGCAAGGGGAGGGGGGCGACTCACCTGGCCCTGAGCTTCCTCTTGAGGGAGCCCTAGTGCCGGGCAGTTCAGAGCTTCCCTTCACTGGGCGCCACTGTCGTTTGGCCATGAACAGTAAGGGAAGCTGATGACAGCCGCCGAAAGTGCCAATTGGGCACTTTTCTGCAGCTGTCATCCCCACTCCTCTCCTCTCAGTGCTTCTGTGTGGTGGTGCCCCCTGGGATACCAGTGGGAGGACTGAGGGGGGAAGAGATAAGTGGTGGCACCGGACCCCCACTGTGCCCAATCATTAGTAGGGCACAGCTGGGCCCCCAGGCAACTTTAAGCCCAAAATGGCTACAGAGCTACTCTGGGCTTAAAATGTCATCTAAACCTGCCCAGTGGCTTGTGGTGTTCTCTGAACCTGGCCAGAATGGCTTGTGCATGGTTAACAAACCATGTTGATGGGTTCAGATAACAGATAACGATGAGCCACTCTGAAACAAACATGGCTTATAAGCCACCATGGCTTATCGTGTGACATGAGCCCAGTCATTGGCTCAGCTTACACATCGCAAACAACCCCCCATCCATTCACAATGGGTTATTGATAATGAAGTGGGAGCGTGTTGGCTCCTGCCCCTCCCGCTGAGTTAACGCAGGGGTGTTCCATCCCTGGGTTGTTTATTGTGACGTCTGAACCTGGAATTGTAGGCTGTTTGGGGAGGAACAAGCCAGACTTGTAACCCAAGAATAAACCATAGGTTACAAGTCTGGGTTGTTCTTCCCCCAACAACCTACAATTCTGGTTCAGATGTCATGGACAACAATCCAGGGATGGAGTGTCCCTGCATTGCAACCCTGAGTAACTGTGACATGCAAACCGGGCCATAGTCTACACAGGCTCTGACTGAAAAGCATACAGTCATGGGCTAGAATAAAACGGTGTTCAAAAGCAGGCAGAGAGAGTTTGGTGGCTATTCTATAGTTTAGATGCCACAACTGACATATCCCCTCCTTCTTGTCCCCACCACCCACACTCCTGTGGGTGAAATGACAATATAATGAAGGGCCTCAGAATGAGAAACAAAGATCCTCAGCTGGTTCATATGAGAAAGGAGGCAATTCCTGAGATATGTTGGTCCCAGGCCATTTAAGGCACAATCCTGTGCCTGTTTAGACAGGAAAAAAAGTCCTACAACTTCCAGTTGTAGGCCTTTTTCTGTCTAAACATACATAGGATTGCACCTTTAGAGACTTAAAGACCAAAGCCAGCACCTTGAATTCAGCCCAGGAAAAATAAAAAAAAAGGAAGCTGGTGAAGTTGGAACAAAATTGACCTAATAAGGCCCATTCTGCCAATCCCAGGCAAAAGTCTGGCTGCAGTATTCTGAACCCATTGAAGAAATTAGAGTTGGCTCGGTCAGGTAAAGCAGCTTTGTTGGCCAAGGCCTATACAAACTTTGCTTGGAATAGATTAGATTATCAATCCTTACCAAGCCTCACATTTGTAAAAGCAGAGGATTGTATCTATCTTTAGTCTAACTTAAGTCCCATGCATTTCAATTGTATACAACCCACAGTTGTCCCAAATCATGAGATGGAGTTAGGGACAAGGGAACCTAATCAACACTACCTCAGCCAGAAATTCTATGTGTAGCGAAGAGCATCCCACAAGTAAAGAAAGGAACAATTTTTCAAAATAGGTCAATACCTCAAGATAGAAAGAAGGGGTGGATCTACACTAGAGCCCCTTCTATTAATCAGGGAGCTCTGCTGCGCTTTTTATTCAAAATGCATTTACTACTGTTGGGGCACATGCTAATGAACATGGTGCAGCTTCCACTGTGTTGAAAAACGTGATCTTGTGGGAGAAGTAGGAGGAGTTCGAAAGGTGATGTGTGCAGGGGAAATTGCCCTTTCAAAAAGTTGTTGTTTTCATCTCTGTGCAGGTGTGAAGGAGTGAACAAGCAAAGATCGGTTTAAAAAAAGAAGAAAAAATTGACAGCTCCTCCTGAGCCCTCACAAAAAATCATGGAGTAGGAGAAGGGGATGGGAACAGATGAGGGGGAGGCTGTGGTGCTGCCACCATCCTCCCACCTCCCATGGGGCGAAGCCAGCAGGACCAGGACCCCCATTCCTGTCCACCCAAAAGCAAGTGCAGCCCCTCTCCCGTGCTGACTTTCTCAAGAATAAGCACCACTGAAATCAATGTGATTTACTTCTGAGTAAGGCCACTGAAGATAATGTGATTTACTTCTGAGTAGACATGCATTTCAGCTCATTTTCAGCTAGCTGTTTTCAGGGGTGGGGGCAGCATTGCATTTACTCTCCACCAGTTCACTGGGCAAATTAGAGAGAGAGAGAAGTCGGGGTGGTGGCAGGAAGCAACTGAAGGATCTCCTTCTCAGAGTTGCTGCTGTCTTGCTGAAGTCCGATTGGACACTTCCTCTTCCCCACCAGCCCACTGAAACCACTCCTGCTGGCCCCAGAACAGAATTGCAAATTTAGCACACACTGATATATAGTATATCCCAGCAAAAAACTGTAACATAGAAAAAAGCCATGATATAACTGGTCTTAAGAAACCCAGGATATAATGAAAGAAATAGTGCGAGGAGGACTGTTTGGGGTGAGCATCATGTGACATGCCACTGAGTCAGGCATTACAATGCTGGTAAAAATGCTTAGTGTAGATCCCCCATGGTTTTAAGAAGTGGCAGGTTTCCTGGCCCCAATCTTCCATTAACTTTTTTTTTAGGTAGAACAATCCTCATTCAAGGATGAGATGCCAGGACTTCTCTGTGACTTGGTATCTCTGTGCTTTTCTCTTTAAGGGAACATTGCAGACAAACACTTTTCATGTGAACAGTCCTTTATGAAAACTTTACTTTCTGGTGCATGGCTGGCCAAGGGCGAGATAATCAGCTTGCTTTATGAATTCTGACTCTTTTTGATATCAAAGTATCACAAGATCATTCCTGACATTTGCGTGTGTGCTTGGTTTCAAAGCTAATTGAAAAGATACAGTCTCTCTATTAACATTATATAGTGCCACATGCCCATGTTGCAGTGTAGTGATAATAACAACCTAAAAGTCTTATTGATCTGAAAAAAGGTGATTAAGTATTAGTGCTTGGATGGATGAAATATCATAAACAGTTGTAAGGCTGCCTGCAGTAAGTGAATTACTTGTGCTATTTGCAGCAATAGCACTTCCAGGCATGTTCCATTGCTGAAATTAAAACCATGCATAGTATTTTTAGATAAGCTTTCATCAGCCATTTTCTTCTACTTTTTATTTTGGTTCTTTGGCTTTTAAAGAGCTGGTGAGGCAGAGGCACCGGAGGAGGAAAGGTGATTTGCAGTTTCCTTTCCTGCCATTACTGAATCACATTTCAGATTATTTAGGTGGCTATCAGTGACAAATTACTACGTGATTCGTGGCATATGGGGTGGGTGGATTACTTGTTTTGGAGACTGGGAAATTAATCAATCTTCTCATACTCCAAATCAAGTCAATGACTATCTAACCCAAATGTACAGCAGCAGATTCATGCAGCACGATTACAGTGCAAACTAGTGCAGAATTAGGCATCTTTAAGCAAGGTTTAAATTAGGCATCTTTAAGCAGGTTTAAGCAAACCTCTTGATTCCAATAGGCCTAGATGCACCTAATTCTGCATATGGTCAGGCTGAAACTCACCAGGTAAGGATTTTAAAATAATTTCCTTAAAGTGAATTAATGAGCAGCTGCTGCATTTCCTCTGAAACAGGATGAAGAGTCAAAACAGTGTCCTTCTCCATATATAACAACAAAGCCACCTGTGTTTAGAAAACCTTTTATAGATATTCAGTGAAGTCGTTGTCACCCATTGAACTGGCTCCTGTCGCCGTCTGTCCCTTTCAAAACAGTTTGATTTGCAGCAGGTTTAACTTTTAACTTCATGGCATTAAAAGTTTCACCTGATGATTTTCTACAGCTCAAGCAACTGTTAAAATAATCGAAGTAGCTCTGCCTGTTTTGTTTTTTTCCTGGCCAACTGACAACTTTGATAGATCCTGAATAATTATTACACATTTTTTTATTTTGTTGCTTGGAATCACAATATTGACTCTTCTTCAAACTGCTATCTCCCCTTTGTTTGTAGACATAGGTGATCTAGTAGGATCAAGCTGTATGTCTACAAACATCCAGGGCTGTGATCCAGGAAGTCTATACGGGAAAGCATGCAAACAGTTTTCTATGCAATTGCTCACAAGTAATACCATTTAAGGCCAAACTAGATGATAATGTTGAATTTAACATGTTGCTTTTTAAAATATCAGCCACCCTGACAAAACCATGGCAGGTTCACATGACACGACAACCCACCATAAGCCATGGTGGGTTGTCATGTCATGCGAACCCATTCAGGTTCAGACGATATGACAACCCACACTCAAGGGTTGAGGTTGAACCACGGGTTGTTGTTGGGTTATCGTGTTGTCTGAACCTAGCTGTGTTAACAAGCCATGGCTTGTTAACCATGAACAACCCATGAAGAGAACCCATGGTTTGTTGTTGGGTTGTGAACTGTGGGTTGTTCACCATGCTTTATCGCAGCTGGGTTTGGACAACATAACAACCCATATTTCAACAACAACCCACGGCTCAACAACAACCCACACTCAACCTTTCAGTGTGGGTTATCGTGTTGTCCAAACCCAGTCAGAGAGACATGGAATTACATTATCCTTAGCTAGGAGTGGGGAAGGTATGCCTTTCTTCAGAAGACATAAGGAAGATCCAGCAATTGAGAGCAATCAGAAGACATCCAGCTACCTGAGGCCAAGGGCAAGATGGCACTCCCTCCCCAGACCAAAGTTGACTGGACTGGCAGATGAATCTTACTTCAACCCTGCAATGGGATACATCCTCCTAATCTGAGACAGCAGGCTAGTTTAGCGAGGCCAAGAAGGTTATATGGCAATATACAGCTCTGTCTTCCAACAGGGGGAAAAAGCTGAAGAGCTCATGAGGAACAGCTTGCAGGCTGTCACTGCTGCCCTCCAACATCTGGTGCCTGAGGCGGTAGCTTCACTGTGCCTAACGGTAGGGCCAGCCCTGTCTGTTAAGGAGGTTTCAACAGTCCTTTTGGCTCCATTTACCTACTTCTGTCCAAACTGTGGCCCTTACCACTATACCATTGTTTGATCTCTACCTTTCATAAATTGCTGTGTGATTCTTGTTGCTCCTTTTAAAACACTTCACCTTCAATAAGTAGCTGTCAGCAATTTTGTAACTATGTATCCTAAGTGACCCGAATGACATGTGTGAATGGAGAAATTATCTTCAATAAAATGTTAACTTAAAAAAATAGCTAATGTGGTATATATCCTAGCAATAATTTGCCAGCATGCCACACCTTGTATTAAGTTTCCAAAGCATCAGATGCCTTTAGGTTAATGCATGGAATCTAAGCGTGTTTATACAAATCTGTAAAATACAGTTTATACAGCATTGCATAATTTGGTGCACAAAATAGTCATATGAGCAGCTATAAATAATCGCTTGTTAACTTTTTCTCCTGACAATTCCTCGGGTTGTAAAGTTAGAATGCGAAATGCGATCCAGCAGGCATATTTTTAATGCCCCTTATGTATCAAAGCGGTCCTTTGTTCCTGGAAGGCAGTGAGCTACTCATTAATAAGATCAAGCCCATTCATTAAGCCTCTATCCATTTAACTCTAAAGTAGGGCAACAATTTTCAGGTGCATTTTTTAATCTGATGGTGTGAATAGCAAAAAAAGAAAAGAAAAAATCATTCTCAGTTCTTCAGACCCCAGTACTGGTTACCTGGTAGGGTTGTCAGATGCAAAAGAGACAGGTGATCTGGTACCTTTAACAGCTCCCATCATCCATCACCATCAGTTCTGCTGGCTAGGGCTGATGGGAATTGCAGTCCAACAACATCTGGAGAGCCACATTTTCTCTACCGCTGTTCTATAGCAAGGACTGTGAGTGTGAATAAATATGGTCTTCATTTTTTTTAAAAAAAAACCCTTTGTCTAAAATTGTGGAATACTCAAGCTTGCCAGAGCAAAATTTCTGATGGAAAATTTCTATGCCACAGGGAACTACTAATAGTGATATTAAAGAACTTCCACAGGAACACAAGGCCAGCCCACAGCTATGTGGGTGTTTGTAAAAATGTTCTCTAGCCTTTTTTATTATTAGAAAAGCCCTAGGAATAAAATAAATTTAGCTGCAATTATTTCTTTATTGGTATTTTTCCAGATGGCTGCTGTTACGTTTTCATAAGCAAGAGACCAATGCAGCATTATACTTGGCCTTCTTATCCTGAATCCTGGGGAGAGCGATCCCATGGCCCATAGGTAGCACCTTTGTTTTATAATAAACAAAGGTAGCTCTCCTGGTCCATGAGTAAAATCTCCAAAATTCAGGGGATGGGGAGTGCAAAATCTACAGTCAGGCAATACCTTTATTGAAAATGGCACAAAAGATTGTGTAAGGTTTTGAGTCCTCCAGAACTCTTCGTCAGGCTAGGCGGCATAAGAGCAGTGCCCGCGCCAGACTTCAGGGCGCCCTTAGGCATCGTGCTGCCGAAGGCCCTTGCCCCTTCCTCCTCCTCCTCCTCCTCCTTGCTTTCGCTCCCTCTGCTTGCCACTGCCTCTCCCCACACCCACAACATTTGTCACAAAAGGTATTGCCTAACTGTGGATTTTCTATTTTTCTTCCTGGATTTGGGGTGTTCTATAATGTATGCTGCTTACAACAAATGTGTCTTTCATGGAAGGGGAAAGGGTTGAGAGATTAGAACTCTTGCTTAGGCATACAAGTGCCCTTAGCAAGTCTTGGCTCTCTGGGCCAGCCTTTCTCTTTGTTTTATTTATTTATTATATTTATACCCCGCCTTTTTTCCTGCAAGGAACCCAAGGTGGATTTCATAATCCTCCTCCTCTCCATTTTACCCTGTAAAATGCAACCCTGTGAGGTAGGTTTGGCTGAGAGTCAGTGACTGGCCCAAAGTTGCCCAGTGAGTTTCATGGCCGAGCAGGGACTAGAACCCAGATCTCCCGAGTCCCAGTCCAACATTCTCACCACTACGCCACACTGGCTCTCTCCACCCTCCTGTTCTCTCCCAGATGCAGCTCTTCTGCCTCTCTCTATTTTGCCTCGGATTGACCTGAAAGCATTTACAATGTGCATCTTGCAGCTGTTTGGCAATTGTGACCCAGCTGTCTTGTGCCAAAGTCCAGGCAAAATGGCTGTCTTGATAGAGTTGAAACTGCTGCAATAGTAGCTTTGGTATAGGTGAGAAAAACTATGTGCTTGATGCCTTCTGGAGAGCCACAGTGGGACAAATCTATTCCTCCAAAGGACAGATGAGCCATATCTATATTTTGTTGACCTATAAATGTGGGGAAATATTATCTGTGTGGTAAGACAGAAAGGGAAGTTTAAACTAACCACTTGTGCAGAGGAAGGAGAGACGAAAGAGCTACACTGGCAATTTTTAGATGCACAGTTCTCTGTTTAACCTCTTTTTTGCATATTTGGGTAGCAACCAAACCTCTTTTTGCATATTTTAGTACACTTGCAATACTTAAATCAAATGAACAGAAAGAGCTTAAAGAGCTCTTGCTTGGGACATTAGAAGAGCACTTGTGAGATTTATACATTCCCAGTTTCTCACTACCGTCGTTTGGATTTATGCTAGTTTACAACAGTTGCCTAATCTCATTATTTTGAGCACTTCCATCTATTTCAGGGATTTTTGTTACCAAAATATGAGGATGTTCATGGGAATATAACAGCTTCATATTTCTTGTGTTTGTTTAAAGAGAACATGATGGCAGCCTGAAAGAAATATTCAAGAGTCCAAAGGCAAACACAGAAATGTTTAAAATAATAAATCTTAAAAGTGTACATTAATCTGGCCCCGAGTAACTTGAGTCATGGGTTTCTTGGAGTTTGGTGTTGGCAGTTTAAGAAGAAGACAAAATAGCCTGGTTTGCACATAGCACTAACACACGGTGTATTTAACCCCTGGTTTGTTGTCCTACCCAAGGCTTGTTTGGCAGATGATCGAACAAACCATGGTTTGTTTTCTCAATCCCTGGGTTGTTGCTTTCCCTCTTCCTTTTCCCACTTCCTCCCTGTATCCCAAATGCTTTTGTGGCGCTGTAGTACTGGCATGTAAAGGGGCTGGCTTTTGCCACTCTTGCCCACCACTTATGTAACCTGGGAAACAATCCATGAATAGCCCCTTGTTCTATTGCCTTTGATATAGGGCATGCAGGACTGTACCACAAAAGCTAAAATGCAACAAAGGGAACACTTTGGTCATCTGGAGAAACTCTGGGATCAAAGGGAGTCCATTTAAAAAGTCACCTTCTGTCTTGAGGGATCATGAGAATTCAGTTGTCAAATGGCTATTTCAATCTGTTGTTTTTCACTTTGCAAAAATGGCTGACTTGCTTTTAAAGAGTGTGTGAATGAAGTAGGGATTAATGTTTCTCACTCACTTTAAGTCTCAAGATTGAGGTGAAAGCTCCTTGCTGGGAATACCTGAATGCAAAGTTTAGCTTGACCATTGCTTTCCCAGAAGTGAAATTGTCTTTGTGCAAAGGTGGAATAATACGGCATTGTACAGAAAATTGCTGGATGTGACTCACAATGCTTACCGAGTGGCATATCGTCACTGTTTCGAAAGCCTGTTGGCATTGTGGAGGCATAATTGAATCCACAGAAGGAGAAGGCAACCAGAGTTTACATTCTAGATCTTTTGCTTGGCTTTCCAAATATTCTTCACATAGCCTAGGTTGGATGCCTAATGTGCAGAGAGGAGTGAGAGATCCAAAAATAACTTTTTGTGTTCAACAAGGCAGCTCGATATTATTCTGCATGTTTCTTAGACAAGTAAGAAATCCAAGCGAAGGAATTAGACTGTCATGCATGGCCCTACATTCCCTTTAAGGTTGTGATGTGGTCTTTATTAATCTGTTGAAAAAACACAGAGGATATAATGCTGAAGTATCTGGGCAATTTTAAAATGTTAATCATTTCTATTTATTCCTTGGATTGCTACTTCCTACAGGCAAAAGGGAACATCTGTGTGCTTTAATGTGTTAATTCATTAAAAGGGGATTAGACAAATTCATGGAGGAAAAGCCTATCAATGGCTACGGGTCATGGTGGCTATATTTATCTCCAGTATCAGAGCAGGTATGCCTCCCAAGACCAGGTGCTGGGGAACATGAGTGGGAGGATGCTATTGTATGCTGTCCTGCTTGTGGGCCACCCATGTACATCTGATTGGCTATTGTGGGAACAGAATGCTAGACTAGATAGGCCTTTGGTCTGATCCAATACTGCTCTTCTTATGGTCTTATGATACCTTTTGAAAGGAAGATATCTCAATTATCAAAATACCCAGTAAGTTATATGGGTTAATGGGTACAGTTAACTGATTTGACAAATGTGAGTTTGCTTCTTATTTCCTGTTTACATTGCTCTTTGCCTAGGAAATTTGCCAGTAAACTGAAACTCAATCCAGACAAGTTGGAGGTCCTGCTGGAGGATGGTTCATCTGCGCAAGTTAGTGGTTTTCACCCAGTGCTGGATGGGGCTGCATTCCCCCTGAAGGAACAAGTTTGCAGTCAGGGGGTGCCCACTGATCCATCTTTGTCCTAGGAAGTATACACTGCCTCCGTGGCATGGCATGCCTTTTGCCAGTTCAGGCCAGTGCGCCAGCTGCAACCTTGCCTGAACAGAGATGGCCTGGCCTCAGAGTTCCCTGCCCTTGTAGCCTCCAGATTAGACTACTGTAATGTGTTATATGTGGGTCTGCCTTTGAAAATGATCAGAAACTGTGATTATCCCGAAATACATCTGCAAAGTTATTAACTAGGACTGAGTGGGTTTCCCCCCCACTTTAGGTCTGTGTTTTAACACTGGCTTACATTTCTAGGTTCAATTTAAAATGCTGGGTTTGAGGATTAAAGGCCTTCATGGATTGGGACTGGGATACCTGAAGGGCTGCTGGCCTCCACATATGCCTGCCTCTACTCTTAAGATCTTCGACAGAGGCCCTTCTTCAGGTGCTTCTACCATCCGAGGTGTGCTACAGGGGAATGGGAGGTTGGTGTGACTCCTATTTCGGTGGGGCTCCTTTTCCATTACAGGTTTTGTAGGTTTTATTAGGAACTATCCATGGTGCTCCATGGTGGTGAACATATTTTGGGGATGGAGTTCAGCACCATGGATAGATCCCACGAAGCTCCAAATAAAACCTGCAAAACCTGTAATGGAAAAGGAGCCCCACTGAAATAGGAGTCACCAGCCTCCCAAGGGCCTACATGGTTGTAGTAGCCCCCTGATTGTGGGATCCTCTCCAGGGAAGCTCACACACATGACTCCTATCTTGCTGTTGTCTTAGCTCTAGAAAAATACCTTTCTGTTTTCCCCAGCTTTCTAATCGCATCAAATTTATGCTGCATGGTGTTTGCTTTTGTTTCTGCTGACTGCTTTTATATTATTATTTTCTGCAGTGTTTTATTGTTTTTGTTTTTAATTTGTTTTATTGTAATTTTAACTTTTTGTAGAAACACCTTAAATAACTAAAATAATAAATGCAGATATATATGTGTGTGTGTGTGTGTGTGTGTGTGTGAGGATTAAAAGGGTTATGTGATGGGTTCATGATGTTCAACGGGGATTCTGAGCCTCCACCAGACAAGCTGCTCCCCGTAGTCTAGGCAGCTTCATAATTTTCATGAAGGTCCTCTGATGCAGCGTGATCAGCAGTGGTTCTTAGGTGGTGGAGAAAAGGGTGATAAACCATGGCCTGTGCCAAAAGTGCTCTTTTGAGTTTGGCTTTTACAAGCTGTATGCAGGTTGTATTCATCAGCCTTGCAAATACATTTGCCGTGATCCAGCTAGGGATCATACACTTGCAGACACAGCCTAGAAGACATTGAATCATCCACTAGGCTCTGAAGTTATAATTCTGAAAGTGTGAGTTGGTCCTTCCTTCCTTCCTTCCTTCCTTCCATTCCATTCCATTTCTATACCACCCAATAGCTAAAGCTCTCTGGGCAGTTCACAAAAATTACAGTGCAGAAATACAACGTAATAAAAACAAAATAAATTCCTTGACATACAGAATTTAAAAACAATTGAAAACAGGTACAAACAATTACAATTAAATACCAGGACCTGATGAAACAACTGACATTAAAAACCCCATTCATCAAATGCCTGGGAGTAGAGGAAAGTCTTTAATCTGGCGGCAAAAAGAGAACCACGTTGACGCCAGGTGGACCTCAGGGAGAACATTCCGAGGAGATGGCAGAGAGATACAAATTTATCCTTGTCCATGTGCTGTGTGTGCTTTACTTGAACCAAGAGGGCAGCGCTAGCCCATCTCCTGTTTAGGACACATTATTCCTACTAGTGTGGCTGTGTGGGTGTGGCTTCTCAGCTGTGGTGTGTGTGTGGGATGATGGATGAGTACAATGACTTTAAAATAAGGATAGTGGCCAGTTTGGACAGTACCTGAAAGGTCTGATCCAAGTCATTGTTTGGAAATGGCACTCTGCCCTCGGCCATCCACAGAGGGACAGCACATCATCCAAATATGACTACATGCTCATAAAATCCTATCTTCATCGGCCAAACTTGCCCTGGTCGATTCCCAGGCAAAAGCTGACTCCGAGAAATGATCAGTCGGTGGAAATACAGTGGAGCTTGGTGAACGTTTTCATTGGGGAACATGATTTGTTTCTTGTGGCGCAGGAAGTGAAACTTGTTGTTCTTTTGTTTTAAGCAGTGTTCTCCAACCTTGGGTCCCCAGATGTTTTTGGCCTACAACTCCCAGCATGCCCCAGCCAGATATATATATATATCTATATCTATATATCTATATCTATATCTATCTATCTATCTATCTATATATATATATATATCTGGCTGGGGCATGCTGGGAGTTATAGGCCAAAAACATCTGGGGAAATGTTGCAGAAAAATCACCCTTCTCCAGAGAATAGAGGGACTCGTACCACCTCAGGCTTGGAAAACAGCTTTATTTGCTAGCAACCGGTTCAGGGGATTACATCGCCATACTGAACCCCGAATACAGAAGCAATCAGTTCCTTATATTAAAGCATATTATACGTCATCAATTACTTGTCGCTTGCTCCCTGGCATGTTTGCCGGGTGTTTCCTGTACCTGTGCTATTCTTACATTCTGCTGCGCGGGCACTCTTATCTACTTCCCTACAATACGGCGCGACTGTAATTTATTGCCATGTAAGCAGTCTGTTCTAAGAAGGGGGGTCTATCTTCAAGCGGTCTGTTCCCAGGAGGGGGGGGGTCTTTTTCTGCCTCAGTTTTCTTCCCACCTTTTCCCCACTTCATTCCCTCCCTTTGAAACTCTATCTTACTCTTCACATTGAGTTTCACTCATTGGGATGGGACGGTATTCCCACATTGCCAGGACTTGCGCAGCAGCTTTTCTTTCGGCTATTAAGCTGAAGCTGTTTTGGAGGGAGCGTATGAGCATTGGAAGGATGCATGGCAGGATTATGCATCCTGCGGCCACTAGGCCAATCAAGGCAACTATGGCCTGTAAGCCTGGCAACTTGGGAAACCACCCAGCGAAAGCTTCTCCGAAGTTGAACCCATCCCAGGTCTGCACTGGGACATGGGCCAACGTTTCAATGCGTTTTGTGATGCTTTCGATTATTTCTCCTTGGTCATCAATTTGCAAACAACAATTACTTAAATTGAATTTTCCACAGACACCTCCTTCAGCTGCTAACAAGTAATCTAAAGCTAAGCAGTTTTGATAAATTGCATCCCGGAACTTTGTCTGCTGCTTTGCTAAGATTTTAAGCGCTTGCGAAGTTTCATTAGATATTAGTTCTACTACAGCCTGTAACCTGATTAAGCGATTCAGCATATAAATGGGAGTACGATACCCATCCTATTGCTACTATACTATATAGAGCAACCCATTTTAAGGCGTTTGGTGCCGACATCCTCAGGCTTCTCCCGAGCGATGGACGTCAGCTTCCGGGTGTGACGCCTGCTAGGGCTAGTTGTCTGGTACGCAACTTTTTGTTTTCAGGGGAGAGGTTTCTAGCACATGCACCCTGAATTGCTGGAGGCGTTATTATGGCCTCGCGGTTCTTTAACCGTACAATTCTTTGTCTATGTACAGGCCGACTCTGGCTGGGGTTTTAGGTTCAGGCCTTCGTCGGAGTTTCAGCTTCAAGGCTATTTCACCTTCTGGGACTGGCTGGACTTTCTACACTGGTTTTGATCGAGAAGCGGGTTTCACACGCGTCCAGTGGAGCCAGGGTTTGATTTCCGCTACCTTAACAGCAAGGGGAGAACACATGACAACAGTATACGGTCCTTTCCAGCGGGCTTTTAAAGGCTCAATTTTCCAGTCTTTCACCCACACTGAATCTCCTGGGTGGAATCTGTGCACTTTTATAGTGAGCAGGGGTTTTCTTTGGCTTATTACATACTCTTGTATGTCCTCCACGACTTGGCTTAGGCCCTGTATGGTTTGCAGAGTTTGCGTGACTTCTAACTCCCTTTCATTTACCCACCGGGGCCTGACTAATTGTGGAGGCCTTCCGTACATGAGCTCAAAAGGAGACAAATTGAGTTTTTTTCGAGGAGTGCACCTGACCGCCAACAGAGCCAGGGGCAAAGCGTCTGGCCATTTTAGGTGCGTTTCTTGGCATATTTTTGACAGTTTTGTTTTTAAAGTCCGGTTCATGCGTTCTACGCGTCCGCTTGACTGAGGGTGGTAGCTGCAGTGCAATTTCCACTTAATTTTCAAAGTTTTTGCCACATCTTGCACTACCTTTTGGGTGAATTCTGGTCCATTGTCAGACGACAATCTCGAGGGAATTCCGTATCTCGGGATAATGTCTCTCAATAGGGCCCGTGACACTTCTCTGGCTTTCTTTGTCCTGGTAGGGAAACATTCAGGCCATCCTGTATAATTACAAACAACCACTAGGAGTGCATTCAGTCCTCCTGCCCGTGGCATGTCGGTGAAATCGATGGTGACTGAGTCAAATGGCAAGTCTCCCTCTGGTTGCCTGCCTGGCGGAAGCAGGGGCCCTTGGCGAGGATTGTTGCGGGCGCATGTTAGGCATTTCTGTGTAGCGTAATTGGTTAACATGTGGATTTTGTCTATGAGTACTTCTCTGTTCAGGGCCTGGGCGAGTGCGGTTTTTCCCATGTGTGTTTGTTGGTGAGCAGTCTTGACTACTTCCCACCCAAGGGCCTCAGGAATCCACACTCGTTTGTCAGGCAGTACGTACCATCCATTCCTCAGGGTGGCTTGTAATTTTCCTTTGGCTTTAGCCACTTCTTTCTGGCTCATCCACTCTCTGTCTGCCGGGGTGGGTGTCTCCTGGGGAGGGACTCCGGTACTCTGGTGGCTCTGATCAGCCATCTCCTGTTGCCTTTCTTCCTGTGGTTGCCTCCCTTCGGGTGGCTTTGGCAGTGGTGGATACAGCGGGACGTATGGCGCAGGAGTCCCTTCCTCCGTTTTGCTGGTTGTATCTGAGACTCTGGGTTCCACAGAAGTAGGCATCGGGCTTGCGTCTCATGCTGTCCTCCGTTGGTTTCAAATTCTCTCCAGGGCTCGTGAGCTGCCCTTTTTGCTTCCTGGTCTGCTTTTCGATTTCCTCTTGCTACTTTGTCATTTCCTCGCTGATGCCCTCAGCAGTGGACAATGGCTAATTTGGTTGGCTTCCACACTCCGTTTAGGAGAGCTTGGATTTGTTCTCTGTGTTTTATAGCTTTTCCTACTGAGTTTATCAGTCCTCTTTCTTTATACAAGGCTCCATGTGCATGAGCTGTAAGGAATGCGTATCTGGAATCTGTCCAAATGGTCATGCGTCTGCCTGCTCCCAGGTGTAGAGCTCTTATCACTGCATACAATTCGGCCAACTGTGCACTTGTACCTGGGGCTAAGGGTCCACTTTCTAGCACCTAGTCACAAGACACTACTGCATAGCCTGCTTTTCTGAGTCCATTTTCTACGAAACTTGAGCCATCTGTGAAGACTTCTAAATCAGCATTTGGCAGCGGAGTGTCTTTGAGATCTGGGCGCGACGCATGAGTCTGGTCAATGACTTCTACGCAGTCATGATTCATCTCTCTTGCTTGTGGCTCGGGCAACAAAGTGGCGGGGTTGAGGGCTGTTGACTGTTGGAGTTCCATTAATGGATTGTGCGTAATCATGCTCTGGTATTTTAACATACGTGGGTTTGTTAGCCACAGGTGTCCTTTGGCTTCTAGAACGGCCTTTAATGCATGTGGAGTTAGTACAGTTAGTGGCTGTCCAAAAGTCAGTTTGCTGGACTCTTGGACTAACAGAGCTGTCCCTGCTAGCGCTTTCAGACAATTTGGCCATCCCTGGGCCACTGAGTCTAATTGCTTTGATAGGTAGGCCACTGGTCTTTGCCAAGATCCTAGCCGCTGGGTAAGAACTCCGACTGCCACATTTTTCTTGGTGTCCACGTATAAGTTGAAAGGTTTGTCCAGATCTGGAAGGCCTAAACTCGGGGCCTTTAGCAAAGCCTCTTTCAGCTGGTTAAAGGCTTGGCTCTGAACTTTGGTCCATTGAAATTCCTCAGTCTCTTGCCCCCTGATAGCTTCATACAGGGGCTTGGCGATTAGACTGAAGTTTGGTATCTATATTCGGCAAAACCCTGCCGCTCCTAGAAAGCCTCTCAAGTCTCGACGCGAGATGGGCGTTGGCAGCTGGCAAACCGCTTGCTTCCGTTCAGATCCCAAAGTCCTCTGCCCTTGTTCGATGTTGTATCCCAGATATCTCACTTGCAGCTGCACTAGTTGGGCCTTTTCTCGCGAGGCGCGGTATCCTTTTTCATCTAACAGTTCAAGGAGTTGCTTGGTGTTTTTCCAACAGGTATCTTGCGTGTTCCCTGTCACTAGGAGGTTGTCAACATACTGCAACAAGACTTCATTTTTGTGGCATGGTTTATATTCTTCTAGGTCTCCTCCTAGAGCAGTCCCAAAGAGGGTCGGCGAGTTCTTGAACCCTTGTGGGAGCCGTGTCCATGTGTACTGAGTTTTTCTTCCGGTTTTGGGGTTTTCCCACTCAAAGGCAAACAGTCCTTGACTCTGCCTGTGGATGGGTATGCAGAAAAATGCATCTTTTAAGTCTATTACCGTGAACCATTTGGCGCTGGCCGGCAACAGACTTAAAAGAACATATGGGTTTGGGACTACTGGGTGAATGGTCACTACAGCTTCATTTACAATTCTTAAATCTTGAACTGGTCTGTACTTTCCGTTTGGCTTGGGAATTGGTAGGATCGGGGTGTTCCAGAATGACACAATGGGTTTTATAATGCCATGTTCTAAGTAAGAATCGATGTATGATTGAATGGCTTGCATGATGGGGCGTGGGTAAGGCCTTTGCCTTATTCTTCTGGGCCGTGCCTGGGGCTTTACTTCAATTATTAAAGGTGGCAGGTGTTTGGCGTAACCTGGTGGGTTGTCTTCTGCCCAGATGCCGGGGACATCAAACTCTTTCCACTTGGCTGTAGCCTGTGAGTCTGCTTCGAGTGGAATAGATGCCAACATTATCCTCCACATTTCATTCATTGGAGCTGTAACGTTTACTGCTGTTGCTTGGGGCACGTGCAGCTTCATGTTTTGGTTCTGGTCAAAGTAGATGTGGGTTTGCATTTTGCACAGGAGATCTCTTCCTAGCAGTGGAACAGGGCATTCTGGTATGTGCACAAACTGATGGGTCACAGTTTTGTGGGCCAAATCACATTCCAGGGGCTTGAGCAATGGCCGGTTACTTGGGATTCCGGTAGCTCCCTGTATTTTAATAGTCTCGCCGGAGCAAGACGCCAATGGTTGTATAAGAACAGATCTAGTAGCTCCTGTGTCTACTAAGAACTTGACTTTATGGCCCCCTCCTTTTAAGGACACCATGGGCTCGTGGGGGCCCATGATCAGGGCAGGGTCCCTGTTGTCGGGTATGGCTGGCCACTGGGCTTGTGCCTGTCTACAAACATGCAGGCTTGCCTAGATTTCGGCTGTGGGGGGGGCGCCCGAGGGGAGAGCTCATCCACTCTCTGTCTGCCGGGGTGGGTGTCTCCTGGGGAGGGACTCCGGTACTCTGGTGGCTCTGATCAGCCATCTCCTGTTGCCTTTCTTCCTGTGGTTGCCTCCCTTCGGGTGGCTTTGGCAGTGGTGGATACAGCGGGACGTATGGCGCAGGAGTCCCTTCCTCCGTTTCGCTGAGAATCTCTACCTCCTTCTCTCTGGGCTTTGGGTGGGGGGGTCGGCGTAGAAGCATTAGATGTGCCACTTCTGCTTTTGCTTTACATTCTCTGAGCCAGGGCGGATTTTTTCCAACATTCTGCTGCCACTGATCTATGTATGGGTATTGGTCGGGGTGGCCACCAGACGCCTGGGTCACTTTCTGATGGACCTTTGAGATGACTTGCACCCTACCCGCATAGAGGGCCATTCTACTTCACATAGGACTCGGAGTTTCTGTTTGGTGAGCTTTTCTCTAAAGTCCCTATTGAATCCTCTTTTAAAATTACTTAACATACATTGCAGGGGCGTCTGAGGGACGCTGCTGCCACCTCCCATTTTCTTCCCTTGGACACAGACAATTAGGGTGGGGAACGGACAAGGAGTAAGGGGTCTCCTTGTTCAGACAAAAGGGAATCACACCACTCACGCCCTACTGACCTAAGGAGCCGGACATTCCAACGGTCTCCTGTAGGAACTGCAGCAGGCTAGCATGTGCACACACACACCACACTCACTCCACAAATTTCCAACCCTTTTCTCTTACTTTACTTAAGGATATCTCTCAGTTCGGACTCACGTTCCGCCTCGTAGAGAGATCTCCTGTCAGGAGGGTCTCAGTTCGGACTCACGTTCCGCCTCGTAGAGACACCTCCTGTACTTAAGGATATCTCTCAGTTCGGACTCATGTTCCGCCTCGTAGAGAGATTTCCTGTCAGGAGGGTGATCAAGCCTCCTCTTCCAGTCTATTATGACTGGGCTCCTTTCCTGTCACCCGGGTGATACTTCATACTTGCCTTTCCTGTAGGCCTTTCCTGTAGATCCGGATACACCTTGTTGCTGAGTTCCAGCCCGAGTCTTGTGGTTCTTAGGCTCGCTGTCCGGTCACCCGCTCCGCTGGGCCCCTCGTTCGGAGATCCCCAAAGGGAACAGTCCTTTGTGCGCGCTGGGACGTCCGCGAGGCCTCACCCACGGGGCTGGGCACGGAGAACGGCCCAGAAAGCCTCAGGGCTTCCAAGTCCCACCAGAGTCGCCAGAAATGTTGCAGAAAAATCACCCTTCTCCAGAGAATAGAGGGACTCGTACCACCTCAGGCTTGGAAAACAGCTTTATTTGCTAGCAACCGGTTCAGGGGATTACATCGCCATACTGAACCCCAAATACAGAAGCAATCAGTTCCTTATATTAAAGCATATTATACGTCATCAATTACTTGTCGCTTGCTCCCTGGCATGTTTGCCGGGTGTTTCCTGTACCTGTGTTATTCTTACATTCTGCTGCGCGGGCACTCTTATCTACTTCCCTAAAATACGGCGCGACTGTAATTTATTGCCATGTAAGCAGTCTGTTCTAAGAAGGGGGGTCTATCTTCAAGCGGTCTGTTCCCAGGAGGGGGGAGGTCTTTTTCTGCCTCAGTTTTCTTCCCACCTTTTCCCCACTTCAGACCCAAGGTTGGACAACACTGCTTTAAAGCATTCAGGGCGGAGCATGGCAGATCAGCATGTGGGGTCAACAGGAAAAAAATTAAACCCTCCTGGCTTAAAATGCGTGGCTTGTTCAACAAAATACCTGACACTAAACCTGAAGCAAGGAAATTTTAAAAAAGTAAATTTGGCAGGTATAAAACCAGACAGCTGGCAACACAGTGCAGGACAGCCCAGTATTATACATTGCCAAGGCAAAAATTTCTAGCTCAGTTACTTAGGAATATCCAGGGATGGTTCAAGACAATTTGCTGCCTGAGGCAAAGTGCATCCTCCCCACCGCCACCATGCGGAAGTCGATTGGACTGACAGTTGGATCTTATTTTACACTCATGATGGTGTAGCATCCTCTTGAAGGTAACAGGCTAGCTTAGGGCGTGCGGGTCACATAGCTCTGTCCTCCGCTGCCACTAGCCACTCTCCAGCTTCTGCTGCCTGAGGTGGCTGCCTCACTCTGCCTAATAGTTGGGCCAGCCCTGAGAATATGACAGTACAGAGTGTACATTAGAAACTAGCTTATCTGCTTGTTGAGCAAAATAAATACACAATGCACAAGAGTACATTGTTTTTGATGCACTACGCAAAGACCCAGCCAAACTTCTTGGATCAAAGATGACCGAGGGAGAGAGGGAATGTATGCACTCACAATGGGCAACAGTGGATATACCATACTGCCTTAAATTTCCAGCTGGGGATGGTGACACTATATTTCTTAGGCCCAAATGACAGCAGGAGGACTAGGGCCATGTCTGAAAAGTGAGCTGAACCAGGTAGGAACCAATGGATTTCTAATTAACTATTGTCTGTATGCAGTTGTCTGGTTGCTTATTGACATTGTGGCCAGACGCCAAGCCCTGGGTCAATTAGACCCTTACCACAAAGGCCCTGGGGGACGATGAAACTATAAGTGACACAGAAAAGCCCAGTGAAAACAATAACTGGATGAACAAAACAACCCTGACCTTTACATTGACAGAAACTGTAATCCTCGTTTTCAACTTGTCATCTTGCAACAATGGAATGCCAAATGGAATAATGGAATGCCACTTATACGAAAGGTGAGCCACGGGGGAAACAACTCCATTTACAAATAAGCACAGTATTATGTTTTCACTCTATGTTATGCAAACTTTGTTTTCTGCACCTGCATGCATCTTTGCCAGCCTGTCCACCGTTCAATCTTATGAGGGCAAGTGCCATTGCCAGACAGAACTGGAGACCTGTCACTGAAGCTACCGCTGAAGCTGTACCCCTTACAGAAGGGAGTGCAGAAGGTATATCAGGATCTACTGGTAAATGTCTGGATGATTTATAGTAGACCAGCTAGGATTTCTGACTCCCAATTAATTAACAATAGGAACAACAGACTCATGTGTGTGTGTGTGTGTGTGTGTGTGTGTGTGCACACGCGTGCTAAATTAGGCTGCTGAAATAAAGACAGCTTTTGGGGAAGACCAGGAGTGAACATAGGAACATAGGAAGCTGCCTTATACTGAGTCAGACCATGGGTCCGTCTAGCCCTGTATTGTCGACACCGACTGGCGACAGTTCTCCAGGGTTTCAGGCAGGATTTTTTCCAAGCCCTACCTGGAGGGTGGGGATCGAACCTGGGACCTTCTGCATGCAAAGCATGTTCTCTGTCACACTGACATGGTCCCTTCCTACAGCACCTGGCATTCCAAGGCCATCCAAGTATTCCAAGTACCCATCCAAGTACTAACCAGGCCCGACCCTGCTTAGCTTCCGAGATCAGACGATATTGGGCTGTTCAGGGTGGCTTCTTGTGTGAAAGGATTGTGAGCTCAGTTCTGGTACCGAAAACATATCCTGGGCTATGCATGTGCTCAGAGGCAACTAGTTCCTTAATGATAAGTGTATGCCTCTTCCCTCCCTGCCCAGCTGCCCTCTCCTAAGATCACTGTTTTGCACCTGGGAGACCTCGGGGTTCTAGTAAAAAACAAAGTAGATGCTGCAAGCCCGAAGTCTGCCCAATCCTGCCTTATAGCACAATTCTATGTATGCCTACTCAAAGGGGCTTCCTCCCAGGTGAGTGGGTATAGGATTTTAGCTTTATTCTTAAGAGAGAGAAGATTGGCTGTACTGACCTCCAGGGATGGGGACTCGGACTCCAGGACTCGACTCGTGAATCGGACTGAGTCCCCCCTCTGACTCGAGTCCCAATATTTTTAATGGGACTCGAGACTCGACTCGGGACTCGAGACCAAGGACTCTTCAACATCCCTGGGCTGTGCCAGAAGGAGTGGAGAGAAGTGTGATCGCTGGCGAAGATTTTATTTTTTAAAATCATTTTCCTAAAATGCAACCTTTCAGACATTTTGGGTTTGGCTGCCTATGCCTGCCTGTTTGGGGTTCCCTGCCTCCTCTGCCTGCCTGGTCTCTTCTTAACCAGTTCCACAGTTTGAATTGTCCAAGACAAACGCCTCTTCCTGCCTGCTTTGGGGTTCCCCGCCTCCTCTGCCTGCCTGGTTATTTTGGGTTTGTCTGCCTGGCCTGTTCTTGTCAAAATCAGTGGCAGAGTTTTGAAATAAAAAAGGCACACTTGTGCCTAGAATTTATTTAAGCCACACATCTGAAGTAGCCTTATTTTGTTGGGACCCCCCCCCCCCATTGATTTTAATAGGGACTTGTGAAGTCAGCTTTGGGAGGGACTCTAGACTCGTGAGTCACCATTTTGGACCAAGGACTTGGACTCGGACTCAAGACTCGGGTCCAAAGACTCATGACTCGACTCATGACTTGAGACCAAGGACTCTTCAACATCCCTGCTGACCTCATGGAGAGGGCAGAGCATTCTGTACATCCATCAGGGATGGTGAATCTCCAGCCCAAGAGCCTAATTCGACCAACAAGGGTTCCCCATCTGGCCTACAGAGGCTCCCTCCCCCAAGCCCCACCCCCTGGTGGCAAGCAGGCTCAGTGGAGTGTGGGTAATGAGTTTTTCTACATGAGGCATTTATTGTGCGCTCGTCATTCTCTATTCACAATTGTTTACGGGTTCTTTAGACGATGTCGCGACTCTCCGGTTTTGTAGTATTATTTAAAGAAAGTGAAAGAAAATGCCATTTCCACTTGTCTATTTGCACTGTTCCGCTATACCACAGTGCCACTTAGAGATTATCTGGCAGAAAAGCAGGAAAGTAAACTCCCTTCGTGAATGCTCGGATTTCAATTCTACGATGAAACCGAAAGTAGATACAGTGATTAACAGCCTCATGTAGAAAAAGCTCAATATCTCATTTAACGGTTGCAGTTTCTGGGGGTCCCAGCACAAAGATCTCTGGTGGTCCTCAGTTGCTGGGCTTGGGCTCAGAGTCAGGGTCCTTATCCAGCACATCCACAGTCTGTGCTACTGGCCCTCCTAACTCAGCTGACCCACTCTGTGTGTGTCCATGTCCATCACTACTGGTAGTCTGGGGTTGCTTCCACGCTAGCCCTTTTCTCTGGAATGGCCATCCTTTGTTGATTCACTTTTACGGAGCATTCAGATGATGTTGTCAGGTTGTTATAGTCTAGTATTTTCTGTGTTCCTCTCCTTTCTTTTCAGACCTGTTTTGTGGCAAACTTTCACAATGAAATGCAACTGCAGCTCCAACCTATCCAGAGCGGAAAGACAAAGGGTCCCTCTGTGCCTTCTCCTTAAACTCTTTCTCTTTGCAGATTCAGGTCATTTCATTGCTTCCTGTTGATCATGGCTGGGAGGATTAGTAAGTTATTGCCCTTTGAATAGCCTTCGTGAATTACCCGGGGCTCAGTGTTTCTCCTCATGGGAGTTGGGAATCTTTTATTACTGATTTCCTCTTTTTTGTTTTTCTTTAAATATATATATATACAGTAATACCTTGGATTGCAAGTAACTTGGTTTGAGAGCATTTTGCAAGACAAGCAAATTTTTAAATATTTATTTAATTTTTTTTACTTGATATACAAGCGACGTCTTGCAATACAAGTACTGTAGTACGGCTTAAATTAAAAATCTCTGTACAAATTTTGGGGGGGGGCATTTCGTTTTGATATAAGAGTGTTTTGGATTACAAGCACGTTTCCGGAACGAATTATGCTCTCAATCCAAGGCATGACTGTAGATACTTAATACCATTAAAATAGCTGCTTGAAAAGAGATAATTCCTTAAAAATAATTGGGATGTAGACTATCACAAGCTTGTTAAAAACAACAACCTTATCCTTGAGGCTGAACTGCCTTTGCTTTATTTGTTAATACAGCGTTGAAGCTGTCAGTCCGTCAGCTTCTGTACATGGAATAGGGTGCCGGGATGTGGTGCTGGGGGTGGGGGCACCTTGTCTTTTGCCTCAGGAAAAATGTCTTGGGTCAGTCCTGTATAAGTATATCAATCTATGTTTTAAGATGTGTGCAGATTTAATGTCACCCACTGGTCTATTCCCTAAAGAGGGAGGAGGAGAGGGCCAGAAAATAGGACCAAAATATACATGAGTTCCGCAGTGTTCTAAGGTAACTTAGAGAATGGACCCCTTGCTCCTATAGAGCATCTGCATCCTAATTTTTCCAGTTTCCATTCAAGGCAGTGTCAAAAATCCATTTTGGATATATAAGGAGAGGATTCTACCACTGCATTATGCTTGTTGGAGATACCATGTTTGTGAGAAGACTGAGTTAGGAACCCCTCTGTCCGAGGTATGTTAGAACGGCGTGTGTGGTGAAACGGTAATGTGGAGGAGTGTGTACATGTGCTATCCCTTGTGTTTACCTTGAGGTGCTACAGTAGGGCTGAGGTTGTACAGTCCCCATAACCCATTGGAAAACACTGAACCATCTCTAATTGACTTCATTAAAAAGTGAGGTTTTAAAACTCTACTTTCTTTTCAGTTTCATCACAACTGCAGTCCATGTAATCACTTAAATGTGTGCTTAATTTGAATCACATTAAAGCCACAAGCCAGAAGTCACAAACGGCACCTGTAGGCTCATTGATGTCTCTGGGAATATTCCAGTGTAAGTGGAACAACAGTATCCCTAGAACAACTGCTTTGCTTGTGTAGTTTTTTCCATCTCAGGGCTTTGTAAATATAATCACGTCAATGTAGCTAACAGCAATTTGGTGCCATGAGAGTATAGTCACATTCATCAGTCATGCAGCGGCCATATAACTGGATGGTAATTAGCAGCACTGGCAATGCATTATCTAATGGATTTCAAATTAATATTTTCAGATGGTGCTTAGGCACTGTAGCATAGAATGGAATTATGTGTGAGATTATTTAGTAAAATCAAGGAACTCTAAAGTACTTTCCAAAGGGTGAAGATTACTCTGTAATTATTGAACTTGATTATTATTCCCCTCTTTAAAATGTGATTAATGTCTTACCTCAGAAAAACATTCATCAAGTGTGTGTCTAATGTTCTGATCACCTTTACCCTCCAAGGAACTCAGGATAAAATTTGCTATATCAAAAGAAACAAGATTTCAACTACCATATGGAAGGACACTCTCCAAATTAACACAGTATTGAAACTGCTCTATAAATAAAATGCATATGCGTATATATTTCTCAGCTTTTAAGCAAGTCTTAAGCTAATGTAATACACACACACACACACACACACACACCTGTCTACAGGTCAATTCACCTGATCTATTTTGCATGTTTGTACAATATAAATATATAATAATTCACATGTGCGTTTCTGAGGTGAGATCTCTGTCTCATTTGTTTGAATGGTACAGCTAAACACATGCTTAACCACAGTAGAATGAATGTGATTTAAACATGTTTAGTTCTGCCTGGACTGTACCCTAAGTGTGGAAGCATAAGGTAGGAACCAGCGCAAGTAAGTTGCACTTAGGTCCCACTGAAATGAAAGTGAAAAGTTGGCCATGACTAGCTGAACTCTCACTGCTTTCAATGGGCCCTAAGTGCAACTTTCTCTGGATCCAACCTATAAACAAGGTGCTAGGTGGAAGTCTCATTATTATGTATGAATCATGATGACACGTCATTACTACCCCATGGTTACAAGGGTTTAATTCAAAATGAAGCCACAGTCCCGCACAACTTATGGGACAAGGGAATCAATGGCAAAGGCAGGAAATATGAAATACAGATTATGCCCACAACATCATAAAGTCATCCAGCTTGTTTAATGTGAAGTAAGCATGCTTATATAACCAAAGAAAAAATAGATCAGCAACAAACAGTATTGTTGGAGTGTCTGGAGGTACAGATACAAGGTAACATGCACCGAGGTGGCTATATCTGCAAGTAACTGCCTGGAAGAGTGATCAGGCACAAGTTACCAAGATATCAATATGTCTCTGATTTTCCAGGGTTCTTAATCCTGTGGAGAGCCTCCACGAATATAGGAGGCTCTCCTGTTCAGACTGTCACCCTCAACGTGATGGATGTGATGATGGGGGCTGGAGCACTCCTCTCCTTATGTGTTTATTCAATGCCTGAACAGGGCTATAACTATTTTTCAGCAAGGCAGAGCAACTCATATAGCTTTTCACTCACTCCAGTGTACACACACACACACACACAGAGAGAGAGAGAGAGAGCAAACAAGCCCACACTTACTCAGCGGGACGAAACCACTAGCCAAATATCAGAGGAGAAACTGGACTATTCCATTATAAGGCCCTTAAAGGTACATTCAATATATTTTACATGTTTTATTCAATATCCTGTGTCGGGCATGAAAACTGAAATACTAATATTGATGCTCTAGAATTTTACTTCCACAAAGACCACTTTAGTGAGATCTCACTAATATGCTTAATTGCTTTTCTCTCTGCAGGGAACATGGTTTATAATAAACAAAGGTAGCCCTCCTGGTCCACGAGTAAAATCTCCAAAATTCAGGGGATGGGGAGTACAAAATCTACAGTCAGGCAATACCTTTATTAGGATCAAGAAAATGGCACAAAAGATTGTGTAAGGTTATGAGTCCTCCAGAACTCTTCGTCAGGCGAGGCGGCATAAGAGCAGTGCCCGCGCCAGACTTCAGGGCACCCTTAGGCATCGTGCTGCCGAAGGCCCTTGCCCCTTCCTCCTTCTCCTCCTCCTCCCTGCTTTCGCTCCCTCTGCTTGCCACTGCCTCTCCCCACACCCACAACATTTGTCACAAAAGGTATTGCCTAACTGTGGATTTTCTATTTTTCTTCCTGGATTTGGGGTGTTCTATAATGTATGCTGCTTACAACAAATGTGTCTTTCATGGAAGGGGAAAGGGTTGAGAGATTAGAACTCTTGCTTAGGCATACAAGTGCCCTTAGCAAGTCTTGGCTCTCTAGGCCAGCCGTTCTCTTTGTTTTCTCTCCACCCTCCTGTTCTCTCCCAGATGCAGCTCTTCTGCCTCTCTCTATTTTGCTTCAGATTGACCTGAAAGCATTTACAATGTGCATCTTGCAGCTGTTTGGCAATTGTGACCCAGCTGTCTTGTGCCAAAGTCCAGGCAAAATGGCTGTCTTGTAGAGTTGAAACTGCAACTAAGGACGGGGAGCAATAGTAGCTTTGGTATATAGGTGACACTTAACAACTATGTGCTTGATGCCTTCTGGAGAGCCGCAGTGGGACAAATCTATTTCTCCAAAGGACAGATGAGCCATATCTTTTTTTTTTTTTTAATATATTTTTTATTTAAATTTTTTCCAAACAATATATAAAATACAAATACATAACATACATAAAAAGAAAAGGAAAAATAATAATTAATAACATATAAACTACAAAATACATAAACATCCAAATTATACTACAAATAACCAAAAACCTTAAACAAACAACTACCTATACAAATAATAAAAAAAAAAGAAAGAAAGAAAGAAAAAACACATATACTAAACCCCCACCCACACATATAATGTTTCCCCCCCTATAGCCGGGACCCATTTATCCCGCTCATGGCCTGCCACACCGTCAAGGGGGGGGGGCGAAAGGATCCACCACCTCATGAGCCATATCTATATTTTGTTGACCTACAAATGTGGGGGGAAATTATCTGTGTGGTAAGACAGAAAGGGAAGTTTAAACTAACCACTTGTGCAGAGGAAGGAGAGACGAAAGAGCTACACTGGCAATTTTTAGATGCACAGTTCTCTGTTTAACCTCTTTTTTGCATATTTGGGTAGCAACCAAACCTCTTTTTGCATATTTTAGTACACTTGCAATACTTAAATCAAATGAACAGAAAGAGCTTAAAGAGCTCTTGCTTGGGACATTAGAAGAGCACTTGTGAGATTTATACATTCCCAGTTTCTCACTACCGTCGTTTGGATTTATGCTAGTTTACAACAGTTGCCTAATCTCATTATTTTGAGCACTTCCATCTATTTCAGGGATTTTTGTTACCAAAATATGAGGATGTTCATGGGAATATAACAGCTTCATATTTCTTGTGTTTGTTTAAAGAGAACATGATGGCAGCCTGAAAGAAATATTCAAGAGTCCAAAGGCAAACACAGAAATGTTTAAAATAATAAATCTTAAAAGTGTACATTAATCTGGCCCCGAGTAACTTGAGTCATGGGTTTCTTGGAGTTTGGTGTTGGCAGTTTAAGAAGAAGACAAAATAGCCTGGTTTGCACATAGCACTAACACACGGTGTATTTAACCCCTGGTTTGTTGTCCTACCCAAGGCTTGTTTGGCAGATGATCGAACAAACCATGGTTTGTTTTCTCAATCCCTGGGTTGTTGCTTTCCCTCTTCCTTTTCCCACTTCCTCCCTGTATCACAAATGCCTTTGCGGCACTGTAGTACTGGCATGTAAAGAGGCTGGCTTTTGCCACTCTTGCCCACCACTTCTGTAACCTGGTGAAACAACCCATGAAAAGCCCACAGTCCTGGGTTCACACTCTTTGGCCCAGTTCTCACGTAACGAGAAGCCACCAAGGGTGTATTTCCCCATGGGGTATCTCACCGTGGCAGCAGCCACCATTTTAAATATTCAGGGCGCTGCGAGGGCACACCATAACTTCTTGTTACATGCAAACGTGGTGAGGATAGGTTGTTGCAGTTGTTGACAAGATACCCAGAACCCATGGGCTGTTTTAGTGTTTGGGTGACTTGCTTGTCAACCACGCCAACAACCCACCCTCGCAGACTTGCATGTAACAAGAAGCTATGGCATGCCCCTGCTGTGCCCCAAATATTGAAAATCGTGGCAGCGGCTGCAATGAGAAACCCCACAGGGAAATTCACCCATGGTGGTTTCTCATTACGCACAAACCAGGTCATTGCAAAACCATGGTTTAAGCCATGCAGAGTTAACAACCCAACAAGTCAACAACAAACCATGGGTTCTCTTTCTGAGTTGTTCGTGGTTAACAAAATATAGTTTGTTAGCATGGCTGTGTTCACACATCACGACAGCCCAGAATTCAACAACCTATACCAGTGATGGCGAACCTATGGCACGGGTGCCACAGCTGGCACGCAGGGACCTCTCTGTGGGCACTCAAGCCATTGGTCACCAGATCGCGAAAAGACCGTCCCCTTCTGCAAAACACTAAGGAGTGCTGCATGTGTTGCTCTCAAACTAACCGAGTATGAGCCAAGGTTTGACAAATTATCAGCATGCATGCAATAGCAAAAATCACATTAATTGTGCAAAAGCATGCCCAATGCAAACTTTTACCTAATGCAGTGTTTGCAGTCCAAGACATAAAGTGTTTAAAATGTGTTAAGCACGTTTCGTTTTCTTGTTTATCTTGCTCATCCTAGTACAGGTTGACTTTACTTTTACTAATCCAACACCTGTAGAAGCAGGGAAAGGACCCGGAGTAAAGCTTGCCCCATACAATTTCAGTCTGGCATATAATCATATTACAAGTTGAGAATCCCTTATCCAAAAATACATGTGCCTAATTATTTAAAAAGTTTGTATAAATTCCCTTCAGGCTATGTGTACCATGTAGTACTATAATAAATTTTTTAGTTGATTTTTTCCCCAACAAAAAACTGTTTGTATCATTGAAAGCTCTGTTATTGTGTTTTTCTTTAAAGACAAAAGGTGTTAATTAGTTCGGACAACTGTATGAGTTGTTTTTCTAAAACTAAAACTTCGGTATTCAGGTTTAATTGCAGTGTTGGCACTTTGAAATAAATAAGTTGGTTTTGTGTTGCAGTTTGGGCACTCGGGCTCAAAAAGGTTCGCCATCACTGACCTATACCATGGGTTAACGTTATGTGCGCACCAGGCCAATGATGTCTGCACTGGGGTATAAGGCAGTCACAGACCTAAATCAATAGAACTGCAGTCATTAGACAACTGTTTGCAGTCAACAATAATCAGTGTTCTTAGTAAGAACATAAGCTCTCCATCAATTCATTTCAACAAGCTTTGCTTCAGCTATTCTCTCTTAATTGCTGAGTGGTAGTTTTAGAAGTGAGTGTTGCTGCAGAAACATGTTTTTCTGCTTGCTTTAAAATTGTTCTGAAAATGTTCCTGAGAATGTTTGCGTTAGCTAAAATGGGGGTTGGGGATGGATGTGAAAGAAAATCTCACACTATCCAACTTTCACCTTCTTTGTTAATAGAATATTAGCTTTTCAAAGTGATTGTTCTTCAGGAATCTAAACTATTCCTGAAGAATATTTCAGTTATCCTTCAGACTGACTTGGTTCACACAATCAAAATAAGCCACCACATGGGAGATGTATGCCAGGAACTGGACAAGAGGATATTATGCAATTCTGCCTAATATACATATCTTTGCAAGCAATTTTTCCTAATATCATGCATTTCTGAAATCTATTTTCACTAATATGTGAATTTTCTATGCACATTTCCTCTAATATATGCATTTTCCAGCATTTTTTGATTGGATAATTCTTTGGGATAAGTATGACACATTCATGGCCATGTTGACTGAGTCATGTGACTTCACCAAAAGGAAAAGTGGCTAGTTTTGCATACCACCACACCCCACCTCCATTTGGGCTGGGTGTGGTGTACAAAATTGGCAGCTTCTGCTTGTGGTGTATGAGTCACTTTATCTGTCACCACAAGCAGGGGAAATGCAAATAAAGAAATCAAAGCAAGAAGAGATGTGAGCCTCAACCTAGTACCCAAAATATTTGTTCATATTATAATCAAAATGCATTGGGCATTTTACAAAGAATATATTCTTCAGAGGTATAAACTTACATCTTTATCTACTGAATCAAGTTTCTCAAAATTATTTCTTCACACCATGTGAAAAGTACATATCTGCAACATGTAAAGCTACCAATAGAATCTGTGTTATCCCTAATACCACTACATTTTAAAACATCTTAGGGAACGATCCTATGGTCCCTAGAAATTGTCTGAGGGGCCATAGGATATTTCAGATTCCCAGCCCTGAAGTTGGAGATTGCGCTCCGACCTCGGAACTGGGAATCGGAGCTCTGACACACACACACCCCACAGCCGGCATGGAAAGAACCGCACCAGCTGCTCTGCAAGGTCAGGAAAGTGACCTCGGAGAGGGAGACAAGGGGGCATTTTGAGGGGCGGGAAGGGGGGAGGAAAGGAGGCTGGAGCAGCTCCATTCTCCCCCCACTCAAAACGCCCCCTTGTCTCCCTCTCCGAGGTCACTTTCCTGACCTTGCAGAGCAGCTGGTGCGGTTCTTTCCATGCTGTTGCTAGAAAATGGCTGTCTAGTGAAAATGTAGAAGAGTAGGGAGGCAAAGATTGCCTCCGATGCTCTTTCCACTCTGCACTGGATGAGCATGAGCCTCTGAGTTTGGCGGCTCATGCTCAGCTCCATAGAATTGCGCCCTTAAGGCATTTAGCTTTATGTCCTTGGCAACCTTTTAATGAATAAAGGTCATGGCTCAGAGCACATGCTTTGTATGCAGAAGTTCACAGCAACTCCAGATAGGGCAGGAAAAACTCCTGCCTGTAACCCTGGAGAGCTGCTGCCAATCAGTGTTGACAATTCTGTGCTAGATGGACCAGTGATCTGACTCTGTGACCCAGTATGCACATCACTCTGGGAAATTCCTGATTTGTTTGACCCAGGAATTGTGGAAGGAGTGGAGCGTGTGAGCCATTTCTGTTTTCAATTAACAGCCTAGGTTCCTGGATTGTTTCATGATGTCCAAACCAGGAGACTCTGGGTTGTTTATGGGCTAAGAGCTTTATTATTTAAAACTTTCTTATGCTTGAAAAATTGTAATTTTTGAAAGAGATGCAGGCTGGAAAAAGATGTTAAAGCAGATGTATAGCTGCCTCTAAAAACAGTAGCTCTCCATCATATTCTGCCCCAATGTGCCCCATAGCACAGAGGCACTCGTCACATGACAAAACATTATGTTTTGTCCAGCCAACCAGTTTTGGCTGGAACTAGATACATTAAGAAGATCCACCATGCATCTTCTTAATGTATCTAGTTCCAGGCAAAACTGGTTAATATCTGGCAGCATCTTTAAATTCATGCAGACAGATGTACGGTATTTCTTCAATTCACAAGTGAGACATTTCTCATTAACAAACAGCAAGTTCATAACCTAACTAAAAGCTGCTGAACTTTTGTCTGCGGTGAGCATTAATCCCTTATTTCAATAACCTGCCAACATGTTTTGACCTTAGGGCACGTCATGAACAAATAAAAGACTAATATTCTAAGTGAAACAACACAGAAGTGCACCATGGTTAAAGAGACTAAAGCCTAAAGCCCTATTCAGGCGTTCTTTGTGTTCACTAAATGCTTGAGGCTCTCCACATGATCCAGAATGCTGGAAAATCAGTGTTCTTAATCGTGTGGAGGGCCTCCAAGGTTACAGGAAGCTCGCCTCCACAGGTGGAGGGTGGCAGAAATGTGTGAGGAAGGTGTGGGCCTAGCACACTCCCTTCCTCACACATGTAATCTATTCAGATTTATAACACCTGAATAGGGTTATAGAGTCATGGTCTACCTATGCAGCAGGATGAGGTGGGAATAGAGTCCAGAGGCAGTAGCATGGAGGTAGGAGACCATATTATCATCAAAGTATATTATTTTTGAATTTACTCTTTTGTTAAAAAAAAAAAAAAAAAAGTTAGCTAAGCTGGAACTTTTCTACCTGATATGGCAGTTTTTTAAAAAACTGTAAGGAGTTTTATTTTTGTTTTGTTTTTTAATGTAGAAAGGCATTAAAGCATCTCCCACTTGCAGTCTGAAGCGGTACAGTCCACTCTACCACCTGATCCTGCTGCATGTGCAGACCAGGCCTAATGTAACTTGAGAATACATGGGGTGTTATGGGGTTACGGAAAAATGGGAAATGCCCATATGAATGTGAAAAGCACTTTCTTCTAAGAAAGAAGAGAGAGAGAAGTTGGGGGGAAGAGAGGAAGGCTAGGCATGAAGCTCTAGGGCAGGGGTCTTCAAACTAAGGCCCGCGGGCCACATCCGGCCCGCCTTGCCTTTTTATCCGGCCCGCCGGTCGATTGGCGGAAGCAGACTTTTTTTTAACTCTTTCGCTTCAAGCGCCGATTCTTTTAATTCTTTTCCATAATATGGAAAAATTAGTGGTGGTGTTTTACCTCTTATGTATGAGCTGATGTAGCTAGTAAGTCAGATTTCTAATGTTTCAAAAATGCTACCTTGGATTGAAGCAGAGTATGCTCATTTGTGTGATGGCAAAAACAAAAGTACGGCATATTCGTGTTAGGCATGAAACAATTGTGCAACTATATATGCAAATACCACAAGCCCTGCCAGGAGTATTAATTAATATTCCCTCTTCTTCCCTCCCCATTCCTTTTTCCTTGTGTGTCGTGTCTTTTTAGATTGTAAGCCTGCGGGCAGGGACTGTCTTGTTAATTGCTGTAAACCGCCCAGAGAGCTTCAGCTATTGGGCGGTATAAAAATGAAATAAATAAATAAATAAAATAACTTTCAATTTAAGGGGAAAAAAATGCACCCCTATCAAGTAAAAAAAAAAAGGACCCGGGTCCTTTTTTTTACTTGATCCATTTGTTCATATTTTTTTCAAACTATAGTCCGGCCCCCCAACAGTCTGAGGGACAATGAACTGGCCCCCTGTTTAAAAAGTTTGAGGACCCCTGCTCTAGGGGACTGAGACACCAACTTTCATGGTTACATAACATTTAAAAGGCACATGGCTCCTGGGATTGAAAGACTGTATGTATTTCAGAGATTTTGTTCATAGCTTTGTAATTGCCATGGTGCCGTGCATTGTTATTTTATATTAATTAATTAATTAATTGATTGATTTATAATATTTCTTGGCTGCCTTTCAGGGCAGGCACCCTCCCAATACAGCATACAACAATAAAATACATAATAAAAAACAGTGCAGTATTAAAAATTGTAAAAACACAATAAAAACCAGTAACAGCAGCAAACATTCTAAAACAACAACAAACACCAGCATAAAATAAAACTTACAACAGACAACTGCAGCCACAACCCAGTCTGATAAAACATAATTAGGGGCAGGCCAGAGTAAAGTAGTACATTTTCATGGGCTTCTTAAAAGCCTGCAATGATGGGTCCTGGAGGACTGCCAATGGCAACTTATTCCAGAGGTGTGGAGCCACTGTGGAAAAGGCCCTTCTTATATGGGATATTTGAGTTTAATTCTTGTTCCTATTCCTTCCTTGTATTTTTTAAAAAAGTTTATTTATTTATTTATTACATTTATATCCTGCCTGAAGTTGTTATCATACTTTCATAAGCTAAATAACGTTAGTATGAAAATTACATAATAGAGCAAACACGACTAAGCTTGGACTACTCTTGCAGTGTACTCATATGTATGTTTACTCAGATGTAAGTCTTAGTGTATTCAATGGAGCTTACTCCTAGGTAAGTGTGCATAGGATTGCTATGTTAGACTTTAATCCTATGCATATTTACTCAGAAGTCCCACTGGCTTCAATGGATTTACTCCTTAGAATGTATGCATAGAATTGCAGCCTTAGGTTGAGATACTTTTATGTAAACTAACCAGGGGTGCTTCCAGCCAAGGTTTTCATGGTGCCATTCACAAAATTTTACGGGGGGTGGGGGGGAGGTCCAGACAACATCATCCTGAACTCATCATGCTCCCATGTTTTTCCACTACTACTTCTTTCTTTTCTCTTACTGCAGAAAATCCTTTAAGAAAGCAAAAATGGAATAGCTACACAATGCATTCTCATTGGTAGCACTAGCAATGCTCCATCTTGGTCTGGAAGCACCCCAAGTTGTCCATGGGCATGTACGGTTGGGTGGAAATGGAATTTAGGGTACTATCCTATGAGAATTTAGACAGAAAAATGGCCTACAACTCCCAGCATTCCCCAGCCAGCATGGACTTTTTTTCTGTCTAAACATGCATAGGATTGTGGCCTTAATTGTGTCCTGCAGTCCAATCCTACGCAGGTTTACTCAGAAGTAAGTCCTACTCAGTTCAATGAGCCTTACTTTGTAGTCAGTGTGTTTAGGAGTTTGTCCATGTGTAGCACAATCCTATGCATATTTACTAGTAAGTCCAATTGTATTTCATTAGTCTTACTTCAGGTGATTGTGCATAGGAGCGCTGTGGATAAGGGACAGATCCTACAAATTCTTCCCTGATTAAGTTAAGTTAAGTTGCAATCCAAAGAGTACCCTTTCAGAAATGTATTTTACTGGAATTAAAAGATTTTACTTTAAATATGTTTCAAGTCAGAATGGCTTGCCTTCTCTTAAGGAAAACAGTCTTGGAATCTTCAGAAACTCACTTTCCCAAAACTGAATAATTGGTGACACCCAGTGGTCAAACCAGTTAAATGAATCTTAAAAGCAGAAACCTCTGGTTGAGGTTCATGTCTCATCTGTTTGTCTTGTTGCTTTTCTTTTTTTTCTGTTTGAATTAAAGAAATGAGTAGAATAGATGAGGATAAGCACAGTGAAAGAATAAAAGGAAAGAAGTATACGTTTGACTAAGAGTAGAAATAATTAAACTCTTGTTTTCAGTGCAGTGCACAACAGTTACTTACAAAATCCCTCATGTTAGGTCTGTACTGTGAACTTAAACTGCTAAATTTCATGGCTTGATTTCATCCATCCTCAGAAACCTGGGAGAACTTGATCTAACAAAATACTTAGCCTTCCACAATCTAGTGCCCTCAAGATATATTTGGACATCAATTCCATCAGCCCCAATCAGTATGGCCAATGGCCAGGAATCTTGGGAGCTGTAGTTCAAAACATTTGGAGTGCACCACGTAGGGAAGGCTGCTCTACACTCTTACAAAACTAACCCAGTATGAACATGTTGTTATGGCAAAACTAACCCAGTATGTAGGACCTAAAGAGAGAAGGCAAGAGTGCTACTGTGTTAGAAAAAAAACTGGTAATTGTTTATTGGGAGAGTAAAGTCTTCCAATAAACCATCAAATGTGTTTGATAATCAGTCATCAATAATGTAATATTATAATTCTATCATTAAATGAAAAAATGTCCATGATGTCTGTGTTTGCCATGAGAAACAGCGATGTAAAAGTGTTGTACATGTTTGCAATACAACATAGGGAGCTGCTCTTGCAACGTATCGAGGCTGACCATAAGATCAGTTTGACTCAAGTTGAGCTCAATTATAACTTTTTGGAATTCAGGAATCAGTGACCATGCACAAAAAACTCCCTTTTCTAAAACATAAAGTTATACTGCCATTATGTACATGCTCGCTATTGCAATGGCCATTTTTTAAAAAGTAAATTAAGGACAACCTGAGAAAATATATGCTTAATCTCACATTGGTACAATGCTTTTCTGCAGTCTTTCTGCTGCCTAAAATTAAAACATCTATGATTAATGCTAGAGCTTAACCTTTTGCTTTTAACTGAGCAACTTCACAGGCTCAGAACAGGATGAGGAAGTACAAAGTGAAACCCGTTGTTTTTTCCTATTGTACAATAAGAAAACAGTGAACTTCTTGTAATCTGGTGTGGTGGAGGTATCCACTAATTCCAGCTCCAGAAGGCCAGGGCCCTCTCACATTTTACAGTTTTAATGGGTGCATATTGGCATATTGGAGACTTGCATGGTCTATATCTGATAAAATCAGAATGTTTGAGGAGCATATCTACTTTTTTTAAACCATGTGCATGCCACAGAAAAACACAGCAGGGAACTTTGTCCATTTATGGGGTCCCTGTAGCATGCTTCTAAGCCTTAAGTTGTACCTGAAGCAAGAAAGGTGTATGCCTTTCAAATACTATATTTTAGTGGGAACAAAGTTTGGGACTGTAACATGTATCATATGAAATTATAATGTGTGAAGCAGCTTATACTAGTATAGTTCCACTGAAACCTAAAAACTAGGATGCATTTAAGACCAAATGAAATGTTCTGTGAAAGAACATACAGTATTTAGTTTCTTGCTGCTCCAGCTAGAGACAAATGGAAAGGATGGACACAATGAGTTACCTTTGTGTGATGTCTGTTTGTCTATTTAGGTTCATCAAGACCACCCTTTAAAAAAAAGTATTATAATACATTTTACTTGTACCTTAACATTAATACAATCTTAAAGAATACTCTATATTAAATTCCACCAAGCAATAAAGATCAAAACACTCAATAGTTAACACATCTATAAATGCACACTTATAATAAATATAGATAAATATAGTGTATAACACATATTTAATAATTATATATGCATTGTATTTTCATATTTCCTCTCAGTAAATCTTACCATATTAAATTGTACCCAATAATACATATGGATTTACAGTGTTTTTGACTCTTATTCCAGAATGATATAAAATGACACAATTTTCCTGTAAACTTATTTCACTGCTGTCTCCCTTCCCTAACTTTTACCAAAGTAGCTTGTTTTATTGTGTATGCATTACCACACATTTTATTAATCCACCCACCAATCAATGGGGGATTAGTTTTCTTCCAATTATGGGAGACAGACGAATGAGCTGCCTTCAACACATGCACAAGCATTTCAGTACCCTCCTTCTGAACTATATGATATCCTTAAGATAACAGAATAAAACTTCCAGTGCATCTAATGGTATAGAATACTCTGTCATGTCTGTGAAGGACACCAACCCTCCAGGGTAGGTCACAGCCCCAATGTTCTCTGGGCTGGCACCCACCCTCCCAGGGTCCCGTACACCAAACCGGTGTAGCAGCCCAACCTTTAGACAAAGAACACACGCCAAGCTTAAGATGGAGACTTTATTAAAAAATAAAATGAAAAAGTTAAGCAATGTAGGATCTCCAATTGTCCAATACAAGTAAAACAATCCCTTATAAGAAAGGGCTAAAAGAGGGTAAGGGAAAGGGGGTGAGGTAGTTGTTGTGAGGAAAAGGGAATGGGAATAAAAAGGGACTCTAAAAGGATATGAAAACAAACCCCCAAAGGGCTGCAAAACAGAGTAAGTCAAACCAGGCCTAGCTTCTCCTAGCTATCCTGACAGAACGGCATACCTGCCCAGATGGAACTCCCACAGCATTCAAGCCCCCAGGAAGAACACTGAAGCCTTCTTCCCTGGCTCCTTTATTTCCACCAGGGACCATTTTCCCGCCCAGCTTTCACCAATCCTGTCTTCCTAGCTGTCGAAGGAGGAGCCCCACCCTTTCTCAGCTGCGGACACTTCTCATGACTTCATCCCAATTAACGCCTGACCTTGCTTCTCAGCTCTGCAGACCATCCTTATCTCCCAGGTGCTCCCAGCCACCCTCCCAACACATTCCACAAAAGACTAAAGTAAAAATCCGTTAGCTAAACAGCAATGGGGGGGGGGGACAGGGACATCTAACATGTTTTCCACTACAAAACCCAACTACTACATGTCCCATCTTCACAATGTCTTTAACTTCTTTAATAGTAAAAGTAAATACCTGCTTTCCTGAATAACATCGCTAACACACAACTCACTCCAGGATAAATTCTATTCAGTCTCAAAGGATTCAAGCCTTATTTTTGTGTGGTCTGCCACAGAAAACCACACAAGGTGCAGTACATACTGCAGTGATGTATATGACCAACTGTGTGTGCTCTACTTCTTGGGTTATTTTCCTGACTGATCTGGACACCTCTGTCCTCCTTCCCAACTATTTACCGTACCTACCCCTGCTCCATTATCGGAGCCTCTTTGTTTTTGTCTTTTGAATGGTTCATGTGCTCCACTATGCACCCTTGTTAATTTTGTGATAATTTCTTTTAGCACAAGGTAAACCTCACAGCTTCATGATTTGGCTACTTCATAACCCTGTACCACAGTTTATTCCGTGGTTTATCAGAGTGTGCATGGGTGTAAAGGTGAGTTGCCTACATTCAGGGCACAACCTTGATTGTTGTGGAACGTTGTTAGAGTTAATACTATTGCTGATGTGTTTATATTTGGTGCAAACTGCTTTGTAGGTTGCAGGAAAGGGTCATGTAAATAAACCTGACTTGACAATCCAATCAGTTAAGCACTTGAAAGACCCAGTGAATTCAGTAGAAGAATATTAAGCATACCGTTAATCAATTGGATGCAAAAGCTTATAATCAGTGTGACACAGCACACAGTTTATAAGTGCTCAACATTGGCAGGGCCGGCGCTACCGCTAGGCCAACTAGGCTGTTGCCTAGGGCGCGTAGCGGAAGAGGGCGCAGAACGCTGCTCTCCTCTTCGCTGCCGGCGCGCTCCTGCCCTGCCCGCCCGCCCGCCTCACCAAGAAAGCCAGGTCAGTGGGGGGGAATTGCGCCCGGAGTAGTGGTGGGGCCGAGCCTGGGTGCCTCCCCCCCACCTTGGCTCGCCTCCGTGCCGCCTCCCGCCTCGCCTCGCCTCTGCGCCGCCTCCCCCCCGCGCCGCCTCCCCCCCACCTCACCTCGCTTCGCCTCCGCGCCGCCTCCCCCCCCACACCTACCTTCTCCGCGCTGTTTCCGGAGCCCCGCCCACGCTCTGTTTTGGCGGGAGGAACCAGGGCAACAGGGCTTAAACAGCCCTGTTGCTCTGGTTTCCCCCGGCCAAAAACAGAGCGTGGGGGTCCCTTTTCGGAGGAGGCGTGGGAAGGTAGGTGGGGGGCGGCAGCGGCTGCATGCGGGGGGGGGGGGTCCGGTGGCGGTGGCGGGAGGTTGCAGAGCAGGGCTGCTTTCCGGAGCCCCCCCCCCACGGCACGAGAGGGGGGCCGCTAAATATAATTTAGCCTAGGGCGCCAAACTGCCCTGCACCGGTCCTGAACATTGGCTAGAAAACATCTGAAGGTGCTGTGTCCTATACTGCCCCTGTACTAGAGGAACACAGACCATTAGTGCAACAGGAACCAGTAGTTCCTGAGAAAAATGGAAACAAGAGGCATAGAAGAGAGCTCTGCTGACCTGCCCCATTCTGGAAATGAAATTTTCTGCTTGTTTCCATGCTTATTTTCAGAACCACTACTGAAACAGAACTAGAGGAGGTGCAGCAGTCGTATGGGATACTGCCCTTAGAGCACAATCCAATCAGGATGCCTGTGCAACCCTTTGAATTCGGAGGATTACTGGCATTCTATGGAAGGCGGGAGGGGCGGGAAGGCCAACGTCACCTCCGCGCTTCTCCCACCCTGCCTGCAACACAGGATGGGAGGAGAGAGCTTCGGCTATTGGGTGGTGTAGAAATGTAATAAATAAATTAGGCCACATTCCTCTCTGACCTTATCTGGGGGGGACATAGGATTTTTTGTAGAAGACGCTGCAAACTCAGAAAACTCTTCCAAGGTCGCAGTGCCTTGGAGCGGCTGCCCCCCCCACCTCATAACCAGCACGATTCTTTCCATGCCAGAAGGGAACCGAGCATGGAAGACCGTGTTCAGTTCCCCTAAGGGGGGGGGGCATTCCCAGAGGCGGGGAGGGGAGGGGCAAGGCGCCTCTCCTCCTCACAGTGAAGGGGGAAAACATCCAGACAGCTGAAATTCGTGGTCTAGATGTTTTTGAGCGCGGAAGGAGCATAGAGGATATCCTATCCCCCGTGCTCCTCCCACCCTCAATTGGATGCCTGTAAGCTTCTGAATTGAGAGGGTTACAGGCAGGGCTGGTGCTACCATTAGGCGGACTAGGCAGCTGCCTAGAGCGCCAGGCTAAATGGGGCGCCAGAAGCGCGGGGAAGGGGAGGCGAAAGAAATGCGCCCCTCCCTCTCTCTCCTCCACCTCAGGGCTCCGTCTCCAATCTGGCGCCGCTGAAGCTTCAGGCAGGCTCCTCCTCACAACCAGCATCAAAAGAGGCAGAGAAGGCGACAGGCTGGAGGAGGCGGAGGCGGGCAGGGGCCAATGATGGGAGGCTGATGGGCGAAGGGAAGGATGCACCTGCAAACACCTCCTTCGCCTTCCCGGGCAGGGGCCAATGATGGGAGGCTGGTGGGCAAAATCTCCCCCCCCTTCCTTCCAGACAGTCTAATTTTTCTTCCTTCCTCTTAATCTGTTTTGTCTTTTCCCCTTCTCCAATGGTCTACTTCAGTTCATTTTGTGTTCCTTTCTTTCCTTCTTTCTTTCTTTTTCATCAGTCTCCCCCCCTCTTCCCCCCTTAATCTTTTTTAAAAATAATCTTTGTGGTTTCCTTTCTCTTTCGCGCACACGCGCTCCGCTTTCCTCTTCCTTTCCTCCCTTCCTTCGCCGCCTTCCCCCTCTTCTTTCCTTCCTTCCTTCCTTCCTTCCTTTAGCCCTCCCTCCTTCACCCACGCTCCAAAACGGCTCCGGATCAGCTGGGGTGCCTCGCTTCGCCTCCAGCAGTTCCAGCTGTGCTTAACCGTACAGGTCTAGTCCAAAGTAAGCTCCGAGGGAGCTGGAGGGAGAGAGGGCTCAAGTGGGAAGGGGGGGGGGCGCTAAATATCTGATTTTGCCTAGGGCGCCAAAGCTGCCTTGCACCGGTCCTGGTTATAGGCAGCCTCATACGATTGCGCTGCCCAGCACTTAAGTGTGGTTCTTCGGAGCGGGAGGGAAGGAGGCTGAGCCACTGCCAGGATACCTCGTACCTTGGTGGGGCCGGTCTCCTACCCTCCCTGCCCCCTGCAATGCCCCCCAAAGCCTTGCGACCTCAGAACAATGCCCCCCAAAGCCTTGCGACCTTGGAGAAGCAGCCAGCATGGTTCTTCCCATGTCAGCTGTGAGTGGGGAGGGGGATCTGAGTGTGGATCCCCAGCTACAAGGTTGGAGCGATTTTCCTACCTCATAGCTGGGAATCCAAAGAAATCCTATGGCCATCTCGATGCTGTCAAGAGGATATAGGATTGCGCTGCCCATGTTTTAGAAAGAAGAAAAATAAACTTCTGCCTGTAGTTCAAAGAAGTATACATCTATAGGAAATATGTGATTTGGATAGTAAGGGATGGGTAAAAGTGAAGTGAAATGAAATGTGATCTCTTTTGTTTTGATTCTTTTTTTTTTTTTAATTATTAGCAAAAGGATACAATTCATCAAGAACATTAACTGATGCACAGATGTTCCAAAGCCTAAACCCTAAGCTATGGGTCCCAAGAGATTCTTTCCTGTAGGTACATTGTGCATTATACAAAGTGTATTCTATTGGATTTTTATAGAATTACACTATGCCAATAAAATCTCAGGGAAGAAGCTCAGAAGGTCAAACATTTCTGAAAGCAGTATAGCAGAGTGAGGGCAACCATCTTGTTTTTATTCCCTACTAGAGAGGTTAGTCATTTGAGCTGATTTGATTAGCTGCAAGCCCAGAATAATTATGCAAGGCTTGCAATTTTCAATCCGTCATTTGGGACTTAGAAACAAGCCTTCTCATGCATAATGGTGCTTAGATACAACACAACACTTCAGAGCCAGAGTGGTATAGGAGACAAGCTATGTTCACCTGGAACAATAAGCCAGAATTCTGGAGAATCCTGGCTTAATATGTACAACAGTGTGCTGGTGCACACAATCTGTTTGCTCTCACTTTGCTCCTCCCTGCTAGTTTGACCAGGAATGGTTTCTTTAGCTGCTAAAGGGTGTAGAAGCTCTTCCATCAGACCGATGGCCGGATTCCTTTTCCAAGAAGCTCTCGGGGGCTGCATTCCAGTCATGGGTGGGAACAAAGGCAAAAAGGGTGGGGCCAATATATCAAAATTACCAGCATATTTTCATTTAAAGCTCTTGCTGTCAATAACTAAGCCTTAGGAGGGGCATATCAACCTTTTAGGATGGGGGAAATCCTAAATCCTCCATTTGGGATGGAGGAGGACATAGGGCAACCAAGCCAGAGTGTGTTTGGGAAGAGGCCAGGCACCTGTCATCTGCAGCCTGGCCCAGCTGTGATGCCTTGCCAGTCAGCACTGGCTTAAAAGACAGGCTGCAAACATACTTCAGACGCTGGCAGGGCCGGTGCAAGGCAGTTTGGTGCCCTAGGCAAGATCAGATATTTAGCGCCCCCCCTTCCCACTTGAGCTCTCCCTCCCTATTTCTGGCGCCCCCTTTAGCCCTGCGCCCTAGGCAGCTGCCTAGGTGGCCTAATGGTAGCACCGCCCTGGATGCTGGAAGCCATTGTTGTTGCAGTCAGCCGTAGCCAGACGCTCCTGCCAGCTCCCGGACTGAGACGTGGGCCTTTTGACTCCAGAACGACCTTGACGACTCTTCGGCCTGCTTCCTAAACCGGTTTGTGCTTTCTTGACTTCAGATACTTATTTTGGCTGCTAACCTTGGACTGTGATAAGGACTACGGCTTATCTCTGGACCAGACTAATTTACAACAGTATAAATGCTGGGAAACCACCAAGCAATGGGTTTGGGGGAAATGGGCATGACTGTCTGGGGGGCCAAATTGAGACCTCAGGATGGCTGGATTTGGCCCGGGCCTGAGGTTCTGCACAGCTGTTTTGGCGTGTTGTCCAAACCAGGGGATCTATTTTGTTGCTCCCCTTACAAGCTGGGATCACAAACCAGGGCTTTTTCTTGGTTTATGAATCCTGCTTGTTCGGGAACTACAAGATAGGATCCCCAGTTTGGACAACATGCTCAACAAACGCTTCCTAATTTAGTGGTCATGCTAGAAGGGAGGAGCAAAGGGGGGAACGATGAGCTGAATTACCATGTTTTAGCCTCCTGTGTCATATTAACTTTGTCAGGATAGATTGGATTAACTCCATCCATGTATGCCATCCTGACTTTCTTATGGGAAAGACTGAATGGCCATGCTGGCTGGGGATGATAGGAGTTGTAGTCTGTGGAGAAGAAGCCTGACAGAACATACACTTTGCCCCACATACCACCTGCATAATCCCTGCCGGGGTGGAGGAGCCTGGTGAACTTTGCATTTCCTCCCAAGAGGCCTGGTGGGGGCCTCTGAGTCTGCGACACATTCAAATGCTGATGGTTTTTGTGAAGGATCAGCAACAGGATCCTTTGCGTGAGTTCGGCAATTATAGGGTTAACCGGCAATGAGATACGGTCTGTATCAGCTTTCGCGTACAAGAGGAAAACCACAGCCCTTTAAATGACCAAATAAGGCTTTTATTTGTTTATACAATAACACAGACGGAACTAGCAGCTCTTTAGGAATACTACGCTGTCAACACGACCTTAGCTGACCCCCGTCTTACCCAATGAGCAGGCTCCCAGGCTAGCAGATTGAATCAGGTCAATATCCTCAGATCAGAGACAATACTCTCAGTCAGTTTCAGCCTAGCCCCAGATCGGCGCTTCGTGGATGAGAACGGTGTACCCGGACGGCTTTCTTTAAGGTGGATCTGGCCCTGGCGTACCCGTGGTTCCCAACAACCCTCTACCGGAAGGGAGAGGGGTTTTCTACCCCGGATTTCCCACTCTCCCCGCCCTCTAGGTCAGGTGGGGGCTTATGCCTGCCCCTTCGTTTCAGGTGGGCTTATTCCTGCCCGGGAAGAAGGTGACGTAGTGGTACTTTGCAGCAATTTGAGACTGCCCTGCGCGTTGATGGTCCTTGATGGTCCTTCCTGGACTTTTGTGGATCTCCACCGAGGCCCTCCTTTGTTGGGGATGACGACTTGTCTGGTTGCTTCCCCGGTTCCCCGGTGATCTCATCCCTCCTCCCTCGCCCCCCTCCCTTAGGGGAAATGTGTGTGTGTGCGCGTGCAAACTGGTGTTTGGGCTTTCTCCACAGTTTTCCCAAGTGCCCTCAATGGTTTTACAAGCACCCTCAATCGCCTCCCCAAGCATCCTTAATGGGCTATGGTCAAGACTGCACCCAAAGCCACCTCACCCCCTCCTGCCTGGCCGGACCAGTTTGTCCTGCCTGAGGAGGGAGGGGTCGTGCTATCGAGAGGGGGGGGCAAGAGAGGGGGTAAAACAGGCAGCCCTGGCTACTGCTCGTTGTTGGAAGCAAGGTGCAAAGAAGCATGGAGCGGGTCGCCGGCTCAGGCCAGCCCAGACATTCAACCCCCAAGCGGAGCACCTGAGTATGCTGGCGTAAGTTCTCAGTTGCTAGTTTAGACTAGTGTAGGTTCTCGGATGTTAGCTTAGACTAGCGTAGGTTCTCGGTTGTTGTTTTGTAGTTCTGACCGTGTGTAACAAAGGTACAGTAATACCTTGGATTGCAAGTAACTTGGTCTGAGAACATTTTGCAAGACAAGCAAATTTTTTTTATAAATTTTGACTTGATAAACAAGCGACGTCTTGCAATACAAGTAGGGATGTAACTGCTCGCCTCGAGCGGGCCGAAATCGGCCCCACTCTCACCTGCCAGAGACTCGCTTTGATATAAGAGTGTTTTGGATTACAACAGTTCCGGAATGAATTATGCTTGCAATCCAAGGTATTACTGTATTCCATTCTGTCAGTTTCATTCCCTTATCTCCCTACCCAATTTGTAATTGACTAATCCCTCAATAAACTTCCTTTTGTAGTTTCTCTCTGACTCAGTGCTAAATTCCAGTGTTTATGAGCTGAGTCAGGGATTCCGTGCAGTGCAGCAAGATCAAGGCTGCCAGTGGAAGCCGGGGATCTCCTGTGTTCTGCAGCAAGGGTGGCAGTCCTTCACATAGTCCAATATACATCTTGAGGGCATGAGGTTGCAGAAGGCTGTGATAAATTATATTCTCTCCTAGTTGGGACAAATATGGCTTGTGACACTGTGTTTGGGTTTTTTTTGGTATCCCCCCCCCCCGGCATTTTAGCTTAAGTTTTAAATTGTTCAATGGTATCCAGTTTTCAGTGTCCAGTTCACTGGATACTTCAAATTGTGGAGTGTCCATTGCCTGGTGCCTACTTTGTTGACTTTTCAGTGCCAGGCAAAGACCTTTTTATACTCCCAGGCCTCTTAAAATATTTTTAACTGCTGCTTTTAAGATATGTTTTAACTGCTGCTTGTTTTTATTTTTAGTGATATGTTTAATGCTGTGTTTTAAAATCGTCTTTTTCATGTTCCAGCTGCCTAGATATTTATCTCTTCTTTTAAAATTCTTTAAAATTATTGTTGCTGCTTTTAAAACTTAAAAAAAATATTTTGTTTTATACTTGGTTTTATTGTATTTGTTTTTTATTATGTATGTTGCCCTGAGAGCTTTGACTGTATGTGTACCTAGCTATACACATATTACACCTATGTTATAGAAACTGCACTGATTGCCTATTAGCTACTGAGCCATGTTCAAGGTTTTGTTGTTGACATTCAAAACTCTAAACAACTTGGGGCCAGGGTAGCTACATATATTCCCTATTTATACCAGATCGACCCCTGAGATCTTCCAAGGAGGCCTTAGTGGTCATTCCATGATCAATTGTATGTCATCAGGTAATGACGTGTAAACAGGCCTTCTCAGTAGTGGCACCCACTCTCTGGAACACCCTCCCACATGTGGTGCAAGAGGTGGAAACTGTGTCAAGCTTCAAACGCCTCTTGAAAGTATATTTGTTCACTCAGGCTTTACCTGACTTGTAACTGATCATGACACACACTTGTCTGTTTTACTGCTTTTGTTGTAATGTTTTTAAGTTATTACTGTTTTATACCATTTTTATATTGGTTTTTATATCGTATTGTATGTGTTTTTATGTAAACTGCTTGGAAATCCTGGGATGTCAAGCGATATAGAAGCAGCTTAAATAAAATAAACATAGGACAAGTCATAAATTGAATAAATGAATAAAATATTGGTATTCTTTTTAAAGATTTCACACTATATGAGAGAAACTGTTGCTTAGGGGGGAAATTAGCAACTGTTTTCAAAACAATGGGGTTTGTAGATGAAATATGCTTCATAAACACACACATGTAAAGTATTATAATTCTTCTAATACATTAGTAACACCAACTGCTCAGTGTTTTTGACTTGCTGCACAGAGATTTCAGTACTCAGAGCAAAGGGAAATGGGCACTGTTCAGTTAGTGCTTAATCATAGCTATCAACTCACAACTACTTCTAAGAATGAAATGAAACTTGTCAGTTGTGAATTGACAAGTTTCATTGATAGAGGTACAGTCATGCCTTGGATTGAGAGCATAATTCGTTCCGGAAACGTGCTTGTAATCCGAAACACTCTTATATCAAAACGAAATTTCCCCCAAAAAAATTTTACAGAGATTTTTAATTTAAGCTGTACTACAGTACTTGTATTGCAAGACGTCGCTTGTATATCAAGTTAAAAAATAAATAAATAAAAATTTGCTTGTCTTGCAAAACGCTCTCAAACCAAGTTACTTGCAACCCAAGGTATTACTGTAGCTGGTTTTGACTTGCCAACTTTTTCTAGTGAACTCTTTCCAAACCAAACTAACATTTATTGTATCTTAGCAATTTGCCATTATACACAGTTACAACTCTGCTAATAGATCTTCAGAAATTAAATTTTCCTTACATCCTTTAAACTTTACAGAATGCATCTGTAAAACATTAACAAGGAATTTAGATGTTCCAAAGGATATATTTTTGTCAGTATTAGACAACAGAAAACAACCTTTACAAAGGATGACCATCCCTTCAATGGTTTTATCAATGGAGGAATGTATTTAATTCTAAGATAATTATAAATAGAACACTCTAAAAGTACATGAGTAATATCTTCGACTGATACAGAGTTGCAACCACATACTCTATCCTTAAGCCAACCCACCCAATCAGCCAGAGGAAAAAACATTTGAACTTGCCCAAGTAAAGGCTACCTTCATTTTAATACTTGGCAGGTCTACTCTTTCACCAGACTCTTCTTCCGCCTTTTTTTTTTTTTTTTTTTTTACACCACAGAAAATACATTAAGGGTGTAATCTTATGCAAGTTTAGAAAGAAAAAGGCCTACAACTACCAGCATGCCCCGGCTAGCAGCTGGCTGGGGCATGCTGGGAGTTGTAGGCCTTTTTTCTGTCTAAACTTGCATAGATAGGACTGTGCCTTAAGGTGGGAAAGAAGGAATAGGTTGTATCTTTTGAGTGCTAGGAGCTGTCCATCTGGAAGCAACTTTGAGTAAAGCAGTTGACTGGAAAATAAAGCATGTGCTCCTTTGTGTTTCTGCACAATCACTTTCTCGATCTCTGGCTCACCCCTTACATATGAAAGCAAAAAGTGCTTTTGGGGGCAGCTGCTCAAGTCATGAGGTTATCTTGCCACCCAGTCTCATGGGTTTCTTATCTCACTGAAGGTAGATATACACAAATTTCTCAGAGGCTGCAATCTTATGCAAATGTACTTGGAAGTAAGCCCCTTTGAACCCAGTGGAGCTTATTTCTCAGTAAATATGCTTAGGATTGCTCTCTACACAGTAAACAGAAGCTGTAGTATAGGTACATTCTGTGGTGCATTGTTTTACAAGTTGTTTGTCTAGTAGTATGAATGAAAAGGGTATAATAATGTATCTCCTTTGTAGCCATTTGAAGAGAGTGCCTTTGAGAACATCAGGTTCCATGTCTATGGGCACAGGGCTGAACTTGAAAGCAGTCATAGATTTTCTGATGATTCTTTCATTCTGTGGACTTTAAAATGCCTTCGTCTGTCCTCTGTGCAGTAACCATTAAGGAACAGAAACTGCTGACGGTGGGGGGAAAAAGTTTCCACTGTTCTACCACAGCTGAACACAGAATGATTAGGTAGTGAGGCAGCCGCCCCAGGCAGCTGATTTCTGATATCATGAAAGGGCACTAAATTGTTAGTTATTATTTAGCCATTAGATCAGTTTAGCCATTAGATCAGTTATTCAAATATTATGGGGATTTTTTTTTACTAGTCTTTTATAAATAGCCTCCAGCTATTATAAATGGGTATTTCCCTACCATTAGGCAGAATGAGGCACGCTTCCTCTGGCGACATATCCTGGGGAAATGGGGAATGATGGACGACAGAGTGGTGTGTGCCAGAGCCTGCCTTGTGCCCCCTAAGCTATCCTCAGGTGTGGCAGACAGTGCTGTCCTGTCCCATTGCCCATCTTGACAGCTGCTGTACATGGAATGCAGGGGCAGGAGGAGAGAAAATGCCCTTTGCCTCAGGCAGCAAAATGTCTTGGGCCAGTCCTTTATCATTCCAGATTCCACTGTATGTCTCAGTTCCTAGTCTATCCTTTCCCACATCCTCTCCCAATCCCACCTTTCCCCACATCCTCTCCTGATCTCACCAGTCTCGGGGTGTACTACTTTTGGCCTCCATATGTTTTGGCCTATAAGTCCCATCAGCCCTAGCCAGCATAGCCAATGCTGAGAGTTTATGGGAGTTGTAGGCCAAAACATCTGAAGGACCAGAAGTTGCCTGCTCCAGTCCATTTCATGCCACTTCTGTGTCCACTTACCGTACCTCCTCTATACTTTTCACACATTTTCTGACAGTAGCCTTTGTTCCTCCTTAGCCCTTAGTGTGTACCTTTTCCTTCCTATTTGTTCCAAACTGTTATGGCTCCCTCTTTGTGCCCCTTTCCTGCAGTTCCTGCATCTGCCTTATTGCTTTCTAGAAGTGTATATGCATGTACAATATCAAATTCCATCAATTCAGATTTAACCTTAACTCTGCTCATGAAACACAAGCTTGTCAGAAATGTATTGTTTTCATTATTAGCTAAAAAAAACAACAGAGGCTAAACACACTCAATATTAAAATATTAGTGCAATAGTACTTAAAAAGAATATTATAGCATCAATTAAGAAATTATATTTTAAAAACTCACTGCTTTTCCAGTCACTACCATTTTAGCAATGTGTTTGTTTTTTTTGATCTGCAGATTTGCCCTAAAATATTTTCACACATTTTAATACATTTCTGTAAGTTCTAAAGTAATTACATAATTGTGCTTAAATAAACAAGGCCTTTAGTACCAGTTAAATTATTCTTTTTTTTTTTTTAATCAACTGGGGGCGGGGGGGGGGGAATGAAGAACAAATTTGCTCAAGTGAGTCATATTTTCCCCATTCACATGGTTATGTCATGTCCTCTTGGCCACTTGGTAATAACCCAAACAGTCTAGGCCAAGGGGGTAGGCAGGAGGTACCGTAGTTACTTCTCCAGATGTTTTGGACTTCAGATCCCAGCATTCCTAACCAGGAGTTTAAACCCCAGCTGGCAGGAGTGGAGTTGAAATCCAAAAAAATCTGGAGATCTATCTTCTGCCCATCTCTGGTCTAGGCAATGCTGGGGAACAAACCTTAAAGGTGTAAATAGGAACTACGGTAATCCAGCCCAATAGTTCAATTAAGTAAGTTTATTAAAGATAAAAACAGGGTAGAGGAAAAAAACAAGTGAGTATGCACAATGAAACAGGACACAAAATCCTATACCAGCAATCCTGCTCTGCTTAAAATCTGCAATGTGTAAGCTAAGAGAGCAATGTACATCCGGATTCCTTGTTGGCAATCTGTAGAGCTTCTTGCTCTGGTCAAGATGGTTGGAGGGAAGGAACAACTCAGAATGGCATTTTGCCAGATTTTATGCTGTTTGGCTTGAGGTGACTTTGTCTTTGATAGCAGCAATTGAATTGACAAATGGGCATCAAGTCATGTAGACAACAGAAGCTCAAGGAAGAGGACAATCAGTGGCAGTGTTTAGTTTGGTGAGAAGAACAGGGATGTACCTAATCCTTCTCTGTCAGACAGCTTTGTGTATCTGAGGTGGGCAGCTGGATGGGATAGGACAGGACAGTTTGCACCAAAAGGAAGCTGTTTCTAGTCAATATAGGGAAATCTAAAATGTGAGCTTCATCATGACAGAAGACATATGAAAAAGTAAATCAAATAGAGGAGACAAGTTCTAGAGCTAATCAATACGTGTGTGTGTGTGTGTGTGTGTGTGTGTGTACATGTGTGTACACAAGGAATAATAGTCTGGTATTGACTTATCAGCACCTTTTGGTTGAAGCTATTTTGCAATTGTCATTTTACTGTGGGAAGTACGTGCATTTCCTCTTCTGGGCCAGAGTAGAGCCTATTTTTGTATCTGGAACTTTCTCATCATATATGCTAGGAAGAGCACTAGAACTGCAGTCTGTTTGAATATTCAAAATGATGTGAATCATTTTGCAACATATTCCATTTCAGTTACTTCTGTCATTTTTCCCCCCTACAGATGTTGGCCTGATTTTACACGTACCAAATTTTTTTCTGAATAGCCTAGCAGATAAAATTTAGATAAGTAATCTTTGCTCAGAAATGATACTTGGGTAAAAAGGATGCTGATTGTAACGCTATCACTCTTCCTGATTACACAAAGAAAATGTGAATAAAATATAATAATAGGGTAACAGTTGTCAAATAGAAAAAAAAATGAATAGCTTAGTTATATACATATAGTTCATAGATTCATAGAGTTGGAAGGGGCCTACAAGGCCATCAAGTCCAACCCCCTGCTCAATGCAGGAAACTAGAGGAGGCGTTCCCCATCCAAGTAATAACCAGACCTGACCCTGCTTAGCTTTCCACACTCAGACAAGCTGAGCCAGCGTGATGGTTTCTTTTTCACTGGACTCATCTATGGATTAATAAAATTTATTATCTTTCTAAAATGTATGTGAGATAGGGGGAAAGAGTAGCAGCCATTACTACCGAGCATTATTGTTGAGAAAAGAATTCAGTATATTGTAAAGACAACATCAGATTGTTTTCTGTTCTGGGATAATGCCACATTTATAAAATAGGACAAATCCATGAATAGAATGTGGCAAATATAAGAAATCCTGCACACAGAATTGACTTCCAGAAGAATTGTGTCAACAGCCTATTCAGATGTAATTTTGCCACATATATGTGAACACAAAATTAGTTTAAAAAGTCACGTATGTATATATAATGTTATGCTCGAATTGACCCAAGTTGCAGGATATCTATAATTTGCATCTATTGCTTCATTTTACTTCAATTATATCAAGCAAAATGTATTTAAACATCCAAATTACTCTACACAATAAAGTATTCTCAAGAAAGCATTCTCATCCTCATACAATTTAACATTGTATTTTAAGTTTTTTGTTAGAACATACCTTCTTACAATTTTTCTGTCCAGACTAACTTACATCCCATTGATTTCAATGGGCCCGTTCCAAGTATGACTAAGACCAGATCACACCCAAAGTGTTGAAAGACTTGTGGAGGATCAAACCTTCACAATGTCAGGCCCCATATGAGTAAAAAATTGAAATAGGTACAGTGCACACAGTTTTCCTTAGTGTGCTTTCCCCTGAAGGTCTACCAGCCTGGACTGAAGAATGCCGGGAGTTATAGGACTTTTTTTCTGTCTAAGCATGCATAGGATTGTGCCCTTGGTTTCTTAACTGAATAGTTTGCTATCAGTTATTCAAATTATTCAGGTCTGAGGATGTTCTGCACTTCTGCATTAAGATGCTGAGATAGCATCCAGAACAATCACAATTTTATACAATTTTATATAGATATCTTCAAGAAAACAGGAAACCAAGAAGGCAGGGAGTAGTCAGCATAGGACTTCTTCATACAGTAATACCTTGGATTGCAAGCATAATTCGTTCCGGAACCGTGCTTTTAATCCAAAACACTCTTATATCAAAGCGAGTCTCTGGCGAGCGTGAGCAGGGCCGATTTCGGCCCGCTACGCCTGCTCGAGGCGAGCGGTTACATCCCTACGGCGGTCTTGCAAGACCTTGCTCGTTTATTAAGTCAAAATTTTAAAAAATATTTTGCTTGTCTTGCAAAACGCTCTCAGACCAAGTTACTTGCAATCCAAGGTATTACTGTACGTTACTTTTTCTATATGGAGATCAGAAAAGAGCATACATTTGATGATGTATCAGATGTGCAGCAATTAACAGTTAAACAGCCTGTATATGCAGACAAGAATACATTTCCTTTAATAAAAAAAAGTATGAAACTTATGATGCTATAAATGGGTTCTTGCACACAAGACAATTCTTCCTTCAAGTTTAGCTTTAAACTTTGTGTACATTAAAAACATGGTCTTATACCTGAATACCAAAACCTCACACAACTTGCACCTGCACCAAAACAGCCTCTTTCTTCAGCATTTCTGAAATGAAAAAATATATAGTATCAGTCTTTTAAAAATTACAATCCATGCCACACACCACTGTGCATAATTTGTGAATGAGTGCTTGGTCAGTGTCATAAAATGGATCATCTGGTTTGGGGAATCAGATGTAAAACAGAAATGTGATTGTTGAGAGCAGAAAAATGTTAGGAAAAATCTTCAGAAGCCTAAAAATAAAAAAAGCTGTTCATGGAGAGGAAGAGGAGGGTCGATTAATATTTTTCCATTTGAATATGCCAAGTGTTAAAATATCTAATTTACAGCCCATTCATTTCAATGGGTCTACTCTAAATCAGATTAACATTGGATAGAACCCTATGAACTTAATTCACTGAACTCTCAGTGCTTCCACAGAACTTCAGCAGAAGCGTTCAAGAAAATTTGTGGGGGGGGGGAACGTCCTGGTGTCCCACACTTCCTATTTGTACATTCCTGCTTCAAAAGGAATGTACAAATGTCCTTGCTAACAACATTATAATATACAATGTTATTATCCAAGTTTGCATCCAATGGAAGATAATAATCTGCTCCAGAAAAATATTTCAGATATCATTGTGTGTTTTTTTATTTCCATACAGCAGGGGCTTTTTGCTTCTTGCTGAGTATGTAGTATTTTGTTCTGCTTTGCTGCCTGCTTATGGGAAACAGGAACTCCATGAAACAGGTGACTTTCCTACCATATTTAAAGTACTCTATCACAATATCACTAACTTCTAAAGTGAGTTTTTATATTTAAATTTGTGTTTTAGGAAGAGAAATGCATGTTAATAGTTTCTGCAAAAAGATGAGCTAAAATGTGAAGTCTCTCTCTCTCTTTAAAGTTTTAGGCTGCAATCCTGAACACCCTTGCAAGAAAGTAAGTTCTGTTAACTTCAATGGGATTTGTCACTGAATTCAAAGCAAACATAGTTAAGATTGGGCTGTACCGCTACAATCCTAAATCCCATTAAGGCTGCAATCCTATATATGTCTACTCAGAAGTAAGCCCCATTGAGTTCAATGGGACTTACTCCCCGGTAAGTGTGCATAGCAAAAAATTAGTTTACTTCTGAGCAAACACATTGTTCTGCACCTTAGAATATAGTGGTGAAAATTCTTTTCTGTGTACAAAAGGCAAGCAGTTGTCTTGGGAATTCTATCAATATCCTTTTTATTTTGATTAGAAGAGCCAGCAAATGGAAGAGAGTGACATTTGGATCCCCTGCAAAAGTGTGTGCATGAGGCAGGCGGACTACAAGATCAAAGTCTTATTTGGAAGCAAACCCCTGCCCCCATGAATGGTCTTGGATAAGTCAGCCTAATCTACTTCTGTTTTGAGAGTCAAATGAGATAACATGCACATGTACACCACTTTGAACCTCCTGGAGGAAGGGCAGGATAGAAGTACTTACTAACTAACTAACTAACTAACTACCGTAACTAAATAAATAAATAAATAAATTAAATGATACTTAAAGATACCAAGTGTAATCTAAATAGTTGGTCAGTAGCATGCCTCTCACAATGCCACAGTCTGTGCATGCATCCAGCACAAAGTTTAAACTCTCAGCATTCTGTTTATGTAATTTCTAACAACAGCAACACTTGACAGGGAATCGAGAGCCAGTGTGGCGTAGTGGTTAGAGTGTTGGACTGGGACTCAAGAGATCCGGGTTCTAGTCCCCACTCTGCCATGAAGCTCACTGGGTGAGTTTGGGCCCCTCACTGACTCTCAGCCCAACCTACCTCACAGGGTTGTTGTGAGGATAAAACAGAGAGGTTTCATAAGCTGCCTTGGGATCCTTGCAGGGAAAAAGGCAGGATATAAATATAATAATGTGAAGGACTGCCAACCGGTCCTTTACTCAAGACCAGAGATCAAAGGTGCAAAACTGCCAGCCTTAGCTCTGCCGTCTTGACCTGATTCTCTCAGGGCCTTGCCCTGGGTCTATACACTGGATTTAGCACTGAACCACAGAGGAACCACACACACCGTGTGGGGTAAAACCAGGAAAGTTTATTTAAGGTACCGGTAAACAGATTACAATAAAAGGTGGGGAATGAGGGAAGAGGGAGAAAGGTGGGGAGACACTTTGGTATACACAGTAGAGCTACAAAACAACAAAACTAGTTATTTACTATATAATTACCCAGGCACTCCCTTTGTCTGGGGGTTGGTCCTCTGAGAGCCTGCCTCAGCCAAAAGCCCTACTCCCGTGAAAGCATCTAGACAACAACGAAACCCAAAAGCTACAGCAGCAGTATAGATTCTTCCCCCACCCCTCCTTTCAGTAGCCCAGGTGTCTTTAGCCAATCAGGATGAACTTCATCTGGGCCAGGCAGGGGATGGGTGGCTCTTTGCCGCATTTGCATGCAAATAGCTGTGGCACAGGGGAGTCAGGAGCCATCAGAGAAACTATGTACATTTTACATTTCTCAGCTCCCAGCTGGGATTATACTTGTTTACACGTAAGGAGGTGTGTGTGTGTGTGTGTGTGTGGTGCAGGAAACTCTGACACTTTTTCTCCACAAATAAAGAAAATTCTACACAGGTGGCTCCTGTAGGCTGTAAGAACGTTTTATGAGCTTTGTTTACAGTCTGTACAAAGCATAAATCCATGCCCTCGCAAGTGAATGGCAAAAATGGTAAAATGTTAATAGCACAATTACATAACAAAAGTATTTATATGTGAAGAATACCTGTGTCTTACATTCACTGAAGAATACCATTAATGAAATTCATCATGCAGAATGAAATTTGCAAAGGGACACTGAGACCAGGAAGACTAAGACTTTTGCAAAATTATCACTAGATCTCTGAAATGATTAGGGCATTAAATGTATCTTTCAGTCGTAAAAGAGACAACAACATAAACGTTTATCATTTTAATTGTTTGAGAAGCAATTGGCCTAGTCATAGGGATGGGGAATACATGTTCCTCCAGATGTTGATAGAATGCAACTCCCAACATCTCTCACCATTGGCTATGCTGGCTAGAGTTGATGGAAGTTGTAGTCCACCAACATCTGTAGTCCAATTTCCCCACCCTTGGCCTAGACACTGGCTAGGATTTCTCCTGCTGAGTGGATGATCATAACATTCTGTTCTGATGGTAATCCATGTGCTGATCACACACACACACACACACACGCGCACACACTGTTTGGTTGTGGCTCACACATTTTAGTAGGAGAATCTCAAAATTCCTAAGAACTGTGAAAAAAAACCCTACACCTGTTCATAGATTTGTTTCAACAAAATAGAAGCTTTTCATAGATTTGCCACAAGCTGTTTATGGTTTCTGAATTTTCAGCAGATATTACTGGGGAGCAGGTGGGGGAGGAATCCAGCAATTGCTGAGGCTCCAGTACCTTGAGAGAACCCATTAGCAATGGCATGTCCTGGGAGGTTTGGGGGGCCCTCCTCTGTGCAATGCCACCTCCTCCTCTCACCCAGACTTGGGGCCAAATTAAGCTTTGTGCAGGATGGTTGTTGTTGTTTTTTTTAATGCAACTTGCATCAGCTGTGGGCAGGGGCACTGATCAGAGCATGGAAGAGGAATTCAACCGTTCCCTTCCCTGCACTGGTCATGTGGAAAGTTGCTCTTCTGAAGCTGGAATCTGCTTCTGGGAGGTAGGGAATAGAATCCTCCTAAGAGGACGGGCAGCGCACAGCTGCCTCTTGCTCACCAATAGGAACAGGCAACTGAGAAGTGGTTGTAAGGAAGAGCATCTGCTGCTTCAGATTGCTCACCTCCCTCTGGGAAGTGTGGCCTGAGCTCAGCCACACTGGGAATGCAGGCAAGTGACAAAGGCCTGGTTTGCACATAATGACAACCCAAAGTATGGGGTTTTTGTTTGTTTGTTGTTGAACCATGGTTGTTGTTACATGCAAACCCCGCACCATGGTTTAACTATGGGTTGTTAACAACACATGAACAGCCCAGGAAGAGAACCCATGGTTTGTTAAACCATAGTGCAGGGTTCACACATAATGACAACATGTACCGTACTCTGGGTTGTTGTTACAAAGCTTCTCTCTTTGGGAGGATTGGCTGCTTCCTCACTTGTGGGCTGGTGCAGAGATGGGATTGGGTCCAGTGAGTCCAATCCTTCCCCTTGTGTTGCCCAGAGAAAGGGTGAGTGGGGGTGCAGGGAGGTAGTTGGGGGTAGGGGGCAGGAAGCACAGGCGAGCAATCGGAGGCAGGGGGAATGTCCCCTGGGGCTACCGCTCACCCCATCCACTCCCTGTTCAAGGCGTCCGCATGGCTGACTGGGGGACGGTGGGAGTTGTAGATCAACACATTTGGAGGACACCGGGTTGGCCGATTCCTTTTTGCGCGCTCTCTCCACTTGTAATCCACCCATGTTTCCCCACCACCTCTCCTGCCCCCCCCCCCCACGAATCCATTAAGGGCTCTGGGGGGCGGGCGGTGGAAAGCCGGAATGGCTGTCTTTTGATCGGGAACGCCAGGAGCCCTCCGTCTGGAAGGACCCCTCAGGCAGCCCCCAGAACATTCTTCACTCCCCCGTGACAACAACACCTCAACGGGCCGGTTAAGTGTTGCGGGTGGGGGTGGCGGCGGCGGCGGGGGGGGGGCAGAAGGAAGCGCCAGGGAGGGAAGAGGCCAGCACGTGCGACTCACGACCAGACTCGGCAGCGCCTGCAGGAGCGTAAGCAGGGAGGGAGGGAGGCAGGGCGGGCGGAAGAGAATATGCGAGGCAGCCGTGGGAGGGAGCGCGAAAGCCTTGCACGAGAGAGCGACGCGAGAGGAGCCGAGCCTGTCTTCCCACCTCCCAGAAAAAAGGAGAACTTGTGCTGCGCGCAAGACTTGGGTGGCGCAGAGGAAGCCAGAGAGAGAGAGAGAGAGAGAGAGAAAGGGAGGCGGCTTGGTGGGTAGGTGGGAGTTCCCGCCTTCAGCACAGCTCGATGGGGCAGCTGCTGCTGGTGTGGTGGTTGCCTAGCCCCCGCCGCCGCCAGGCAGCTCAAAAGCCTTAGGCAGGCGCCGCCGCGGTGCGAAGCTGGACATGGCTGGGCGGCCGCGAAGGATGAAGGAGCGCCAGGGCGGCGGCCCTGCTGCTGCCCGCTGGGCACTGGCCGCCCTGGCGCTGGCCTGGGCGGTGGCGGGGGCTGCGTACCAGCAGCCCCTGGCGTTCCCTCGCGCCATCAGTAGCCTGGCCGTGAGCCGGAGGCACTTGCTGGTGGCCAGCGGCAACTGCTGGTACGAAGTGGAGCCCTCGCTGGCCTCGAAGACCCGCCACTGCCACGAGCCGGGGAAGGACTCGGTCAACAAGCTCCTGCTGCCCTTCGGCGACGACCGCCTGCTCACCTGTTGGACCGAGCCGCAAGGCAGCTGCTACCAGCAGAGCCTCAGCGGCGCCGGCGGCGGCAACGAAAGCCGGCCGAAGGCGTTTGGGATGGAATTGGTGAGCTGCCTGTCGCGGGGCTCCGCAGTCGGGACGATGTACTACAACGATAAGAATTCCGGCTCACGTTGGTACCTGGTCGCGGCCACAAGCCACAGGCTGAACGGTTCCTCGGAGAAGTGCACGCCCGCAGACAGCGCGGCCAGAGTGGCCGTCAACATCAAGGGGGAAAACCAGGCGAGAGTGACGATCTACCAGCAGCTGACGGTGATCCAAGGGAATTTCTTGTACTTCGCCGATGTCTTTCTCTGGAACAAGCATTTCTTTTTCCCCTACTATCACTACAACCTCAGCATGGATCCCAGGATGCTCATCTCCAAGCAAGACATGGAGAGCAACGATTTGAGAATCCACGGCCAGACGGTCTTGCGGTGTGAGGGCCGGACCAAAATCCTCTCCTCCGCCTATGTCGAGCAGCGCGCTGTCTGGGCAGGGATCTTCGGCTCGGCTGAGGTGGGGACCGCTCCGACTTCTACGGCCCTCTGCATCTTCGACCTGAGCCAGATGTTGAGCAACATGGAAGGTTGCACCAGCTTAGCAGAATTCATCTCGGACTCCTCAGATTCTACAAAAAAATGTGTGAGTGGTTTGGGTTATTTATTTAATAAGCTGCTGGGTCAGAGACTGAAGGGCCATCTTGCCTAACACGCTGTCCCCCTGCCAACGGACCCAGCCAGATAGATGCTTATATGGCAGACAGAACATTTTAAAGCTGTACAATATTTTTACAGGCTTGCTTTAGCTTGTTTGGTCTTGCAACAGACCTCTGAGGTAGATTACTGTTTCCAGCCTAGTCAGGAGTAAGTGAGGCTGAAACATGGTGACTTGGCTGTCCAAAGATTTCTAAAACAAACAAACAAACGTGTGTCATTAATCATATGGGCTCCAGATGAGTTTTCTAACACCCTGCAAAGCCCCACACAGTATAAATACACATCACATTATTATTCCAGATTTCCCCCATGATTACATGGGGAGAGCACTGGAAACATTATGCATGTATCATATGGCTCGTATGAATTCTCTTGATTCACTGTCATTCTTTCTAACTCAGGGTGTATCACACAATACTAAATCATAAATGTGGTTTTTAGAATTTTGGACAATTATGAAATTCCAAATTTGTGGAACTTAATTTAGATGGGAACTTGTAACATCTTACAGAGGGCCGAACTAGAATGGTGGGAGAAGGTAAATCAACCATAACTATGTACGTAGCTTTAACCGTAGCATTACTGAGTAACTTAATGGTACCTGCTCTCTGCTTATTTATATCCATTATGTTTAAATGTATAGCCCACTCTTCTGCTTACAAAGGGTCTCAAAGAGGCTTATAAGAATAAAACAGTGTCAAAGTAAAGTACTAAGAACAAAGACAATAGCATTTTAAAATCAGCAATATTTCTTGTCATAGAAAGTTTGGTGGAAAAGTTTTTACTAGGCACTTAAACACTCCAATATTTGGAAGGATCCCAACGACGGGTTTCATTTGGAAAGGAATGTCATAATATGGGAGCCACAGAAAAAGCTCATGCTGGCATTGAGTCTCACAGCTGATAGTGGTAGCATCTGAAGCAGCATTTCTTCTGATGAACTTACTGCATAGAGGGCAGTTGTGCAGCAGTGGGTGGGTGGACATATGGCAGGACGGAGGCATTTCCTAAGATGTGCTATTGTGATAAAATAGCTTTTGATATGCTTCATTTTCAGAATTTTGTGTTGGCTCAAAAACCCTAAGGATTGTGCTTACTAAAGTGACACTTTTGCAAATTTTATGTAGGAGAACCTATATTCCCTTCAGAACATACTTTATTTTATTTTTATTACATTTTTATCCCACTCTTCTCTCTAGGAGCCCAGAGTGGCATACATATCATCCATTTCATAAAGGCATTTGCAAGGTAGGTTAGATTGAGGGATAGTGACTGGCCTAAGGTGAAATAGGTTTTGTTAGCATAGTGGGAATTTGATCCTAAGCCTCCCCAGTTAAAGTCCAACATTACCCACTTCATCACCTTGATCTGCTGCCAGTGTCTGTAATTAGCATGATTTTTAGCAGTCTTGCAAAATGTAGGAAATCTAAATACACTTCAGTTATTGGACATTTTATATCCTTAAAGAAGCAACAGCTGTAAATCCAGCTGTAGAAAGAGAAGGCATAATCCAGCTACTATCAAGTCCCATTGGTTTTAATGGGGAAGAGATTTAAGTACACACCTTTTCCCCCCTTCCATTCAGTGGCCCAGAAAAATGCTTATCGTTGGATGAGTCAGAGTTAGCAAGAAATGATTCCCAGCTGTGCTGCAATTTGTTGAAGATTAAAGAAGATCTTCATATATTGAGTAATATAACATGAAGCAAGAACTTGGGCTTTGTTATGCAATAGTTTTACAAAGAAGGCCTTTCAGTTTAAAATTGTACATTTAGGTTTATGCTCATGTGACAAAATGGAAAAAAACACCAATTGTACATTAAGATGCATCCTTTATTAAGTATTAACATTCAAATGGCTGCAACCGCTCCTGAATCAAAACATTTTGCTGCTATAGTATTGTCTGTTATCTAAAATGGCTTGCAAAGTGGAATAGCAAAAAAGAATTTCTATGCTGCCTCCATTGCGTCTGCGGAGTGCTGCCCCAGGAGGCTGTTCCAAGTGGTCCGGAGTCTGGTCGGTCCAGTCGCTCCGGACCCACTGGAACAGTCTAAAGCCTCCTGTGAGGCTTTAGCGAAGCACTTCGCAGATAAAATCGATCGGATTAGGAGTGGGATATCGTACGTCGTGGACACAGGGAGTGAGCGGGAGGAGGCCAATGGCAGACCGGTTTTGTGGGATCGGTTTCGGCTTCTTCCTTCTGATGAAGTGGACAAGGTGCTTTCATCTGTGAGGCCGACCACCTGCTTGCTTGACCCTTGCCCGTCCTGGCTCATAATGAGCTGCAGGGAGAGACTGGGTGAGGGGATCAAGGCGGTGGTGAATGCCTCCCTCGAGGAGGGAGTGCTGCCATCAGCCCTCAAGGAGGCAGTAATAAGACCGCTTCTAAAGAAGCCCTCCTTGGATCCCCAGGATTTAAACAACTTTCGCCCAGTCTCCAATTTACCATTTCTGGGCAAGGTGATCGAGCGGGTGGTGGGTGCTCAGTTGAAGGCACACTTGGATGAAGCCGATTATTTAGATCCGTGCCAGTCGGGCTTCAGGTCTGGACATGGGACGGAGACGGCCTTGGTCGCCTTGGTGGATGATATGAGGAGGGCTTTGGATAGGGGCGAATGCTCCTTTCTAGTCCTCCTCGATCTCTCGGCGGCTTTTGATACCGTTGACCACGGTATCCTCCTGGACCGTCTGGAGGGGTTGGGCTTGGGAGGCACTGTATTGCAGTGGTTCCGGTCCTTCCTCTCTGGAAGGTATCAGAGGGTAGTTCTCGGGGAAGAGGCTTCGGACCCTCGGCTGCTCACTTGTGGAGTGCCGCAGGGTTCCATCCTCTCCCCGATGTTATTCAACATCTACCTCAAGCCGCTGGGAGCTATCATCAGGAGGTTTGGGGTGCAGTGTCATCAATATGCAGATGACACGCAGCTCTACCTCTGTTTTAAGTCCTCACCAAGGTTGGCCGTTGAGACCCTGTCCAAGTGCCTGGAGTCAGTGGCTGGCTGGATGGGAAGGAACATGCTGAAACTGAACCCCGACAAGACCGAGGTACTTCTGGTGGGGGACAAGGGAAGGTTAGGGGATGTTGACCTGGTGCTGAATGGGGTACATCTACCCCTGAAGGACCAGGTCCGCAGCTTGGGGGTCATTCTAGACTCCCAGCTGTCCATGGAGGCTCAGGTGTCAGCTGTGAGCCGGGCGGCGCTGTATCAACTCCATCTGATACGGCAGCTGCGCCCCTACCTTCCTAATCACCTGCTCCCATCAGTGGTTCATGCCTTGGTCTCCTCTCGCCTAGACTACTGTAATGCGCTCTACGTGGGGTTACCCTTGAAGACGGTCCGGAAGCTTCAGCTGGTACAGAATGCGGCGGCTCGCCTGATTAAGGGCAGCCGCCGGCGTGATCACATCACGCCAGTGCTTAATGAGTTGCACTGGCTACCAGTTGCTTGCCGAGCCGAATTCAAGGTGTTGGTTTTGACCTTTAAAACCCTACACGGCTCCGGCCCAGCTTATCTCAAGGAGCGCCTCCAGCAACATCAAGTGGGCCGCTCAACAAGGTCTGCCACGGACGGCCTTCTCCTTATCCCATCAGCCAGAGCAGCCAGGCTGGTGGGGACTAGGAAGAGGGCCTTCTCTGTGGCGGCCCCCACCTTATGGAACGCCCCTCCACCTACGTGACCTTCGCCATGCCCCTCCGTGGATGAGCTTCCGCCGTGGCATGAAAACATGCTGTTCAGGCGGGAATATGGGGTGTGTTAGGTTTTTTAATAAAGAATTGTTTTTATTGTTTTAATCATATATTTTATTGGTGTTTTTACTATATTTTAATTGTACATCGCCCAGGGTGGGCCGGGTGACCGGCCAATGGCGATTAATAAGTATAATAAATAAATAAATAAATAAATAGTACTCTGTTAGAATTGTATCAAGTCACACCAAAACTAATTCAGCATGCAGATGGAGGGCCATAAGTAATCCTGAATTTTATCAAGAAATTCTCTTGACATTTGTACCTCAGCTCTGGGCACATGAAATCAGTGAGATTTGTGTCATCAACCTGATTCAGAAGCTCCTCCCATGTTTAAAGTGGGTACAAAGAGCCATTGTCCTGTCACATGTCTTTTCAGTGACCCCCCCCCCCATTGCTTCCCAAACCAGCCTGAGGAAGCTTCCACTTGACCTACTTTGCTTGTCCCAAACTGGAGTTTTCTCATGTTCTTAAGGATGCATGAAAAGTTTAGAAAAGGAAAGCCACTTCTGTAGAGTGTGAGCCCCTCAAAAGGTAAGCAACTCTCCTCAGTTTCCCACCCCTTACATAGCAACGCTTTAAGCCAGATTACCGTATGTTAAATCAATAGAGTATTAATTAGGAATATCGGGAGCTGCCTTATACAGAGCCAGACCATTGGTCTGCCTAGCTTAGTATTGTCCATACTGACTGGCAGCGGCTCTCCAGAGTTTCAAAGTGGAGTCTTTCCCAGGCTCAGCCCTGCTTGGAGAAGCCAGGTGTTGAACCTGCCCCCTGGATGCAAAGTAAGTGCTCTACCACTGAGCTACTCCCTGTCCCAAGGAACAGTTGCATAGGATAAAGAAAGTTGCAAGACTATAAAGTAACTGCTTGATATACTATCTTGTATATGGTAGGTTCTTTCATCAGTTTCCAACACCTGCCTCACCTTAGGATGAAAGATTTATCAAAATCTCTCATACTTTCTTCCACTGCTTTGCAGTTTATGCCATAGTCTTTCTTTCCCATCAAATGTCAGTCTCTTTGCATTGGTGTAATCCGACATTCCTCTGCTTTTGCCCCATATGTATTTCTGTCCTTAGCAGAGTGAAATCGGATGGGTTGTTTAGAGTGATGTGGATTTTCTGGAAAAAGTAGAACTGGAAATTTTTCTAATGTTCTAAATAATGTTATCTGATTTAGCATGTTTGTTTGATTCATTTTTACTCCTGAACACACATTCTCCCTCAATAAGCACACAACATATCTAATATTTAGTAAACAGAACTAAAAATGTAATCCATGTCAATTTTATGTACAGTATAAATATATCAAAAGTTTTCCCAATAGCTACAAAATATTTGAACTGAAATAGTTGCTTAGGGGGAAATTAAATTAACCACACAATATAGTTTAAATGTTATATTCAAACACATTCAAAGTTTTATGTGGAAATTATTTTATTGGAATATTTGTAAAAATGTAAATACAGTAGCATATACTTTATGATGTTTGTTTATATTTAACAAAAAAAATGAGTACACCTGAAAGAACACACTATTTTTAGGATACATACCCAAAGAGAACTGTACCTGATATATCTTATGTCAACAGTTTAACTTTCTTTTGCTGAGGTAACTGTAGTGCCTTCAGCAGGGCCGGTGCAAGGAAGTTTGGTGCCCTAGGCAAGATCAGATATTTAGCGCCCCCCCTTCCCACTTGAGCCCTCCCTCCCTCCAGCCCTATGCCCATTATGAAATAAAAGTCAATTGGCAAAACCTAAAAAAATTATTATCATAAACATTGACAAACATACATAAAATACATGTTGATGTAGTACCAATTTGCTATATAGAAAAATTCCTGGTGAAGTGTGACAGAAACTACATTTTCAGGAGGGGGTCTCTCTCTCTCTCTCTCTCTCTCTCTCTCTCTCTCTCTCTCTCTCACACACACACACACACACACACACACACACCACAATCTGTACAGCAGCACATCAACCGAGTCACGTGCCTTTGAAATGCTTATCATTTAATTGTATATCACCTTAGTGTGGAACTGGAGATTTGGCCAGAACGGAGAAATAATCCTGGGGCTTTTGAGAAATAATAATAATATAAACCTGGGGGGGGGCGCACAGGCCCCTGCCCTGCTCAGATAGCGCCCCTGGTCCCAGACCCATTTGATTCGAAGGGAGGCCTGGCCCGTTAACGTTCCCGGACTTCACTTCCAGTGAGAATTGCTTGTATTGCAGCCCAAGGGTCATTTCCAAGAACTTCTGCTTCAAACCGGAAGGGCTCTACTACTCCTTTGGAAATAAACTTTCCTCAAATGCTCCTCTCTCCATTTCCCGGTTTCTCCATTTCCATTTCTCCATTTACCGGTTCGCAGGCCCCCCCGCCTCCCCCCTCTTTAATCCTACACTACGTTTGACTTCCAGAGAAATACGATTTGGATTGAGGGCTACCTGCAGGAGGGCTGTTCCATGAGTACCCCAGTTAATAAAGGAGCAATCTGGCTGGAACTGATGGCATTTGAACAGTCGGCAGCAACAGCCATATGCGTGCTTACCTGCGAGTAAGGCCCCTTGACTTCAGGGACTTACTTCAAGGTAAACTTGTCTGGCAGTCTACAGCGGCCTCGAGTGCGCATGCAGATTTCCAAACGGCCCTCTTTTCACTTTGTCTTCCGCTTTGTCTTCTGCATGAAGCATCTTCCCAAGTGACCCACCCACTATGGATTCTTCGTTTCACTTGTGAGAACACCCTAAGGCTGCAATGCCATACGTCACTTACCTGGGAGTAAGTCCCATTGGACTTAATGGCACTTACTTCTGAGTAGACATGGATCGGATTGCACACTGCATGGCTGCAGGCTGGGAGGAATCCCCTTAAAGGCACAGACCTAGGAGCCTACACACACACACACCGCAGTGAATTCGACGTGAAGGGGCTGGAGACCTTCCTTCTGTTGCTGAGTCTCCTTGGTCCTGTCGCACTGCAGTTGGCGTGGACAGGACGGGGGGCGGGGGTTAAAGGTTATCCTGGCGTCTAAGTGACAGAGCAACCTGGTCAGGGAGATTTTTTTTTCAAGGCGTTTCTGGCGCCCCCTTTAGCCCGGCGCTCTAGGCAGCTGCCTAGTTGGCCTAATGGTAGCACCGGCCCTGGCCTTCAGCTTCACTCACTCTCTGCACTGCTTATTGGTTCCATTTCAAGTTGAGAAAAATTTGATTCATCAGAACAACTAATTGAATATCCTGTTTCACTGAAGGATGGATGTGTGAGTCTGTGGGCACAGGCAACTTATCACATTTTGTCTTTACTACTTGTACTTGTGACTGATTGTCCAGAAGCAAGAGAATTTGCGAAATAGTCCCAGCCCAGAGCATTGTGCACAGGAAGGGGTTGTCATACGTTATTTTTCAATTCCCCCATGGGCAACTGAGCACTAGGGTTTGTCAATGCTTGCCTTAGAAGGACAACTTATAGAAGTTCATATCCTATATTTAGCCCATCTAACATGATTGATTGCAATACAACAGCCCAGACAACTACGGATAAACGCAGAGATATATGGTGTGGGAAATTTTCCACAGAAAAATATAGCATTGGGAAATTTTCCACCCCACATCACTGGTTGTTAGTCTGGCCTTTGAATATACATGTTCTGTAGTGGGAATTGGAAAGCAATCCTGAAATGGATAAACCACATGTTTATTCTTATTTATATCTAATTAACATAGTTATTGTAAAATCCTGCATGTTTGCTCAGAAGTAGTTCAGTGAGACCTACTCCCAGTGAGTGCATTATAATTTGCAGGGATATTGATTGGCTTCATTTGGTCTGGATTTTTATGCAAACTGACCTGATTCTCATTTCCCAGACTGATACGCAGATCAGAACACAGTTATATTTTGGTTTCACACTTCTCCAAATTTTGCAATATATAGAAATGCATACTTTTGGGTAAAATGCATACAAAGATAATCCAAATTCGTACGCGTCTTTAATTCGTACTGCAAAACTTTGCAGACTGATGCGGAAATGGGATGGAATGGACGTATGAATGAACACATGCAAAATGGAAATAGATTAATCTGTCCATCCCCTAAGCATTTGTCTGAATATAGTAGAATTACATGTTAGAATTTGTGAACATTCTGTATTTTTTCTGGATATTTTTAGTTTGGAATTTCTAACCACCAGTTGAAGGACTTTGAATCAACTCTTCAGAAAAACTTAAATTATTGCACTGGGGTGTGTTAAAACTTGCTGTTTGCTTTTGATCCATTAGTGCTAATTGCTATGGCATATTCAAGTTATGGTGGTGACTGTGAGGCAGGGCTCTACAAACCTCCTCACCAACCCACCAACAGTGAGAGTTTTTCATTCTGTGGTGAGCATCCTACTCTGGACTTCTCAGCGAACTGCAGGCAACATGGACAAAGAATCCTTCATAAGGCAGACGTAGAACAGAGGAGCTCTGCCTTCTGTAAAAGCCCAACTGCAAATTAAACCTGACTCAAACCTTCTCACAAAGTGGGAGGGGCTGTGGGACATATTTCTTTTTCAACAGGGCATTTGCAGAAGGTAGTTGTGCCTTGCATTGCTTCTGCTTTTCAGGGATGTTGAAGAGTCCTTGGTCTCGAGTCACGAGTCCGAGTCCGAGTCCTTGGTCCAAAATGGTGACTCACGAGTCACGAGTCACGAGTCACTCCCAAAGCTGACTCCACGAGTCCCTATTAAAATCAATGGGGGGGTTTCCCAACAAAATAAGGCTACTTCAGATGTGTGGTTTAAATAAATTCTAGGCACAAGTGTGCCTTTTTATTTCAAAACTCTGCAATTGATTTTGCAAAGAACAGACCAGGCAGACAAACCCAAAATAACCAGGCAGGCAGAGGAGGCAGGGAACCCCAAAGCAGGCAGGCAGAGGCCGTTGTCTTGGACAATTCAACTGTTGAACTGGTCAAGAAGAGACCAGGCAGGCAGAGGAGGCTGGGAACCCCAGACAGGCAGGCAGAGGCAGCCAAACCCAAAATGTCTGAAAGGTTGCATTTTAGGAAAATGATTTTAAAAAATAAACTTTCTGTACTTCCTAAAACTTATCCATGTTGCATTTGAGGAACATGATTTTTTCTAAATGTTTGGCCCCCATTCTGGAACGGTGAGATCTCATCACAATTCCACCCTCACTGAACACCCGCTCCACTGGTGATGAACTTGCTGGAACCAGAAACACACTCAGAGCAGCCACACAGAGTAATCTCAGGTCCTTCTTCTGCCTCTCCCAAGTACACAACACATCAATCAAAATAAATCTTGACACACTGTTGGGGCTGCACTCCTGGTAGCCGTCCATAGTGGCCGAGCAGCAGCACACCTCGCTTCCATGCGCTCTTCGCCGGCAATCACGCTCCTCTCCAGTCCTTCTGGCACAGCCCAGAGATGTTGAAGAGTCCTTGGTCTCGAGTCGAGTCTCGAGTCCCATTAAAAATATTGGGACTCGAGTCCGAGTCGAGTCAGAGGGGGGACTCAGTCCGACTCACGAGTCGAGTCCTCGAGTCCGAGTCCCCATCCCTGCTGCTTTTTGCAAAAACTCATTGCTGCTCTTAAAAGAAACAAAAATCAAGCTGATGAAAGATCAAGATTGTCTGCAGTTAGGAAAGGAACATCTTGGGAAGGCCTCTAGTGCTTTTTCTGTATTAGCTATAGCAGAAAAAGTGTTAGCTAAAATTAAGAAAATGCATGTGATAAAGGAAGAGAAAGATGAAGGAAGCTGCATCATGAGAAATGTAGGTGAGGGGGAAGTGAGCCATACAGTCACATACATTAGAAACAAATTTGTTTACACTGCTAGACTGTTTCCTCTCACCCATAGTATCAAATCATACTATCTATTTGAAGAACTGATTAGATTAGCTGGGTGTATCTACACTTGTTTACATTGAAAACTAGTTTAATACCAGTTCCCTCTCCCTAAAGAAACTTGATAGGAAGAACTATAGTTCTGTGAGGAAGGCTCTCTAAGGGCGCAATCCTATGCAAGTTTAGACAGAAAAAGGGCCTACAACTCCCAGCATGCCCCAGCCAGCAGCTTTTTCTGCTAAACTTGCATAGGATTACGCCTTAACAGATAATTATCAGCACCCCTAGCACCTACAAATCCCAGGATTCTTTAGGTATCAAAGTGGTATCAAAACGGTATACATTTGTACTGTGTATAAACCTTCTGAAGTCTGCCAGTGTCAGTGCTTAAGCCTGCCTTCCCCAACCTGGTTCCCTCCAGATGTGTTGGACTACAACTGTGTGGGGGATGCTGGGAGTTGTAGACCAACATATCTGGTGGGAACCAGGTTGAGAAGGCTGGCTTAAGATGAATGAAGATAACTTCAGACACCAGTCCCATCTATGTTCTGTATGCATTCTAGAATAAAAATAATTTACTACGTAGTCATTGGGCTGGTTTGCATGTAATTAATTACATTAATTAACAATTTGCCAGGTCGTGTGCTGCTGTCTCTTTAAATATGCAACCTCCGATTGGCCCAATAGTAGGTTTCTGTGTGACATGCAAACCTGGACACTTTTTGTTGTTTAAACTAACAGCTAACTGTAGGTGAACTTTGGGTTGTTTTACCCATGAACAACCCAAAGGCCCTGTTGGCACATTATGGCAACAAATTGTGGGTTAAATAAAATGGTGGTGTGTGTCGCCACCATCTTGAATCTGCAACCTCTGATCAGCGTAATTGGAGGTTGCTCTGTGATGTCTGAACTCAGACACAATGGGTTAAACAACAACCCACAGTTAACCTAACAACTAATTGCAACAATGTCTATGTCCCTGCCAAAAATAGACTTTGTGGCCCCCTCCAAACCCACTATAGAGAGTGGTGATATAAAAAGGGGGGGGGCTCAAAACCACCCTTAGCAACAGGAACCTGGAGGGGGAGCCCATGTCTCCCAAGTGTCCCCTCCATTTTGCCACTGTTCCCATGGTGTTGCCACCTTGGGAGCATGCAAAATTAGGGGGGATTCCCTGGGTGAAGGGGGTAATTGCTCCCAATTAAAGTTCAGCTGTCATTGGAAGCAATTATACCCCAGCCCCAGGATTCCCCCCAATTTTACATGTTCCCAAGGTGGCAGCACCTCGGGAACAGTGGCAGACTGGAGGGGACACTTGGGAGAAATAATAAGCCATGGTGGGTTGTTGTGTTGTGCAAACCCAGTTTATGGCTACAGACCTTTGGTCTTTTTACTACATTATGTTTCAGCATAAACGGTACTTAATTACTGAGGGCAAGGAATTGGTTCATTGTTTCATTTCCTTGGTTTTTGGCTTTTACATTTTTCTAATTTCATACTTTAACTCCTTACCTAATAGAGTGAGGGTTGGTTTGTTCTTTGTTTTTTGTTTGCAATGAGCTAATCTGAATAACTCTTCCTTTTACTGAACACTTTAATGTTGGTTGCAACACATAATCTTTAGCTATGCTAAACAGGCACAGGTCATTACATTCACAGAAAATATGGACCTAAGAACATGATACTGTGGTAGGATGGGTGAATACAGCTAAACTCATGATCAAGGGGGAAGTGTGCCAAGAAGACATGGTTGTTATCTGTATGAATGCTTACAGTGTTCCCTAAAGTAAATGCCTATGTGTGTCCTCATTTTCTTTGTTCTAATGTTTCATGCCCACTTTAAAACACACACACTTATACTTTTATGGTGACCTTAACATACCTTGAATTCTTTGTATATTAGGTCCTAATCTTTTCTATATTGAAGTCAATTAATAATCTGCCAGCGACTATGGTACGTCAAGGCTGTTTATGCAAGACTCCCAGTTCAGACATAACACTAAAGCAAAGTTTACCATTACAAGAACAAACCTAGCCTCCTCCTGGGCTTGCACACTTATCCCTTCCCCCGCTGACATGCTGTAGGGAGGAGACTGGAAACTTCTGCTTCCAGTTTAGATTATCTGCAGTTTAGCAGGTTGCCCAAACCTAAACTGACTCGGGGGTGTCTGGTTAATCTTAACTCTGATTAGTTGAAACAAGTATCTGTGTAAACCAAGGTTTGAAGTTGTCTTGGTTTTACTATCCATAGTAAACCACAGTATCATGTTCTGCTATAAAACAGGACCCTACAGGGATCAGTGCAACATGGCAAGCTGGATGTTGCGCAGCATGTAGGAGAGCTCCTAGTGAGCAATTTACTCTGACAGGGTCTGAGACCCTTCCTAGACTTGAAATAAAATGCTGCATCCAAAATTTGTACTTTGGTGAACAAGTGGGAAGGTACTATTGCGTTCATGTCATACTTGTGGGCTTCCCACAGGCAGCTGGTTGGCCACTGTGTGAATAGAAAGCTGGACTAGATAGGCATTTGGTCTGACTCAGCATGACTCTTATTTCAAAGAAGAAGTTTGGTTATTGAATCTGAACTCTCAGCAGCTAGATAAAGTAGAGTCTCCAAGTTAAAGCGAAAGATTCCTTTCTCTTTGCTTTCTCTGTAAGCTTTCTTTTGAGTTCTCTCTTTCAGGCTGCTGCTTCTTTCAGGGCTGTAAATCTCTTTCTCCGACTGGGTTGTTGCCCATCTATCCTCTCCCCATTCACATATAGGAGTCCAACCCAGGCTTCCCGGAAGGCATCCCACAAATAACACAAAGAATGCTGGCCCCACCAGCTTACCAACTCTTCCCAGATGGTCAACTTTTCAAACTTTCCAAAAGCATAAGTCAGATAAGTTACTGGCAATAATCAAAATGCTGAGAGATAGCAGGCAACACCCACACCAAAACCAAAACACTATTCAAATGTCCAGATAATTAAAGTCTGGCACACAGATTCGATGATTAAAGCAAACTAAAATATAAGCTCATTAAAATTAAACTCATTAAAAGATAAAGTTAAAACAATGCTAAAAACAAATCGAAAGACAGGAGCAGCAGCGGCCGTGACCACCGCCCCCACTCGACTCTTCTTATGGTGTTGTTATTATTATTTACAGTATTTATATACTGTTCCACATCAAGCAGATTCTGGAGCGGTGAACAATAAAAAGACAAAAACAGATTAAAGAAACAAAGAATGCACTGAAAACAAAAGTAACAACTACAGTAGTGGTTGGAGAGCAGAGAAAGGCTTCCTGGAACAAGGAGGTCTTCAGCAGGAGCCAAAAGCAGCACAATGTCAGAGCCTGCCTGTCCTCCAGAGGCAGGGAGTTCCACAGAAATGGAGCCGCCACACTGAAGGCTCTTCTCCTGGTGGACTCCAGTCCGGCCAAAGGTCCATGAGGAACCACCAGGAGCATGCCATCTGATGACCTCAGTGACCAGGCAGGTTGGTATGGGAGGAGGTGCTCTCTCAGGTAACCTGGTCCCAAGTTGTTTCGGGCTTTGTACAGAAGTGCCAGAACCTTAAACCTGACCCGGTAGTGAATAGGTAGCCAGTGCACTTCCTTCAGCAAAGGCATTGCATGCTCAAAAGGGGCAGCTCCCGACAACTGCTGCATTCTGGACTAGTTCCAGCTTCCAGAGGAGCCTTAAGGGCAGCCCCACATAGAGCGCATTGCAGTGATCCAGTCTTGAGGTTACTAGCACCTGTATCACTGTGGCCAAGCTATCCCTGTCCAGGAGAGGCCATAGCTGGTAAACCAATTGAAGATGGTAAAAGGTACTTAGAGCTGCCACAGTCACTTGGGACTCCAGCGACAATGATGGATTTAGGAGTACCCCCAGACTACAAACCTGAACTTTCAAAGGGAGTGCAACCCCATCCAGAACAGGCAATAAGCCTATCTCCTGGACTCGGGAACCACTCACCCACAGGGCTTCTTTCTTGCCAGGATTCAGCCTCAGTTTATTGGTCCTCATCCAGCCCATCACTGAGTTCAGGCACTGATCCAGGACTTGCACAGCCTCTCCTGATTCAGTTGTCACAGGGATATAGAGCTGTGTGTCATCAGCATACTGATTGCACTTGGCTCCAAATCCCCTAATGACTTCTCCCAGCAGCTTCATATAGATGTTGAACAACATTGGGGACGAGATGGTACCCTATGGAACCCCATAGCGCAATTGCCAAGGGTCTGAATAATAGTCACCCAATCTTACTCTCTGAAATTGACCCCGCAGGTAGGAACGAAACCACTGTAACACAGTGCCCAACCTGCGGAGTCGATCTAGGGAGGATACCATGGTCAATGATATAGAAAGCTGCTGAGAGATTGAGTAGAATTAACAGGGTCACACTCCCACTATCCTTCACCCAATAAAGGTCATCCATCAGGGCAATCAAGGCTGATTCAGTCCCATAACCAGGTTGAAACCCAGACTGGAATGGGTCTAGATCAGTGATGGCAAACCTATGGCACGGGTGCCACAGCTGGCACACAGGGACCACTCTGTGGGCACTCGAGCCATTGGTCACCAGATCGTGAAAAGACCGTCCCCTTCTGCAAAACACGAATGATCTTGTTCTTTCTCACAGTGTGGAACAGAATGATTTTATTCTAGAATTCATGTTACAGAATTGATTCTTTTCTACATTGTTATCACATTTAAAAGATTTTGAAGAATGATGCACAGAGCATGGCTTGGATGTAAAGCCCTAACAGTTGACCTGAGTGCTGCATGTGTTGCTCTCAAACTAACGGAGTATGAGCCAAGGTTTGACAAATTATCAGCATGCATGCAATAGCAAAAATCACATTAATTGTGCAAAAGTATGCCCAATGCAAACTTTTACCTAATGCAGTGTTTGCAGTCCAAGACATAAAGTATTTAAAATGTGTTAAGCACATTTAGTTTTCTTGTTTATCTTGCTCATCCTAGTACAGGTTTTTTTTATTTTTTATTTATTTTTTATTATATTTATACCCTGCCTTTTTTCCTGCAAGGAACCCAAGGCGGCTTACATAATCCTCATCCTCCTCTCCATGTTATCCTCACAACAACCTTGTGAGGTAGGTGAGGCTGAGAGTCAGTGACTGGCCCAAAGTCACCCAGTGAGTTTCATGGCCGAGTGGGGACTAGAACCCGGATCTCCCGAGTCCCAGTCCAACACTCTCACCACTATCCGACACCTGTAGAAGCAGGGAAAGGACCCAGAGTAAAGCTTGCCCCATACAATTTCAGTCTGGCATATAATCATATTACAAGTTGAGAATCCCTTATCCAAAAATACATGTGCCTAATTATTTAAAAAGTTTGTATAAATTCCCTTCAGGCTATGTGTACAATGTAGTACTATAATTTTTTGAGTTGATTTTTTTTTCAACAAAAAACTGTTTGTATCATTGAAAGCTCTGTTATTGTGGGGTTTTTTTTAAGACAAAAGATGTTAATTAGTTCGGACAACTGTATGAGTTGTTTTTCTAAAACTAAAACCTTGGTATTCAGGTTTAATTGCAGTGTTGGCACTTTGAAATAAATAAGTTGGTTTTGTGTTGCAGTTTGGGCACTCGGGCTCAAAAAGGTTCGCCATCACTGGTCTAGATAATCAGTATCCTCCAAGAGTGCCTGCAGTTCCCTCTCCACAACCCTGTCAAGAACCTTCCCTAAGAAAGGGGTATTTGCAACTGGGCAATAGTTATGTTCTTAAATTCCAAGCAGCTAGTGATAGTTACTTGAAAATAATGTCTTGCACATGTGATTTAATGATATGTACTCATATTTTGCTCTTGTATTTGATTTTTCAGGACAGGACAACATGGCCATTCAACAACTCAACTTCTCTGAGTCACTCTAATTTGGTGTCAGTTTATGCCAATGTGATTCTGAACAAGACAGTTTTGTTTTTGGGGACAGGAAATGGGCAGTTACTGAAGGTAGGCAGCTATGGTTTACTTCATGACTCATTGTGGTTTCATCAGTTCATAGATCCAGGTTATGTAAAGTTGCAACAATATTTTTATCTTTACATCTGTTATGATGCTTTATGTCTTCCATTTCATTCTTAAGGGAAACTGCAGTGTTAACAATTAAATAGCCAAGATATATGTGGAGAGAGACAGCTCTGCACATGCATATGTATATATGTTTAGACCTTCCCCTTTCATTGAAGAGAACGGGAAAGCTCTGCGTGTGCATTAGAGCTCTGCATTTGCGAGGAATAGCTGGTCAGATTGGAAAACTAAAAAAGGCACCAAAACAGATAATTTCTTAGTGAATGAATGACTACTGTATCTTTCTTGAGAAAATTTTAAAAGGAGAAAAGGTTTATGATGGGGGGGGAAAACCATAATTTTTCTTTGTTCTTTTTCTAAGTAAGAGTGTTTATTAGATTATTCATGCAATTAGCTTCTTATCTGGTCACTTGATATTGTCCCCAGGTAAGTCCTTAGTGCAAAACTGCCCCAGCCCATCTGCAGGAGGGACAGAGATGTGTGTGAGGCACGTCTCAATAGCTCACTTTAATAGCTCTGCATTGTCTGTCATGCAACACACAGAAATAGTGGTGGTGGTGGTGATGATGATAATATGTATATTTTTGTGTATATAATTTAGAATAGAACAGAATATAGTATATGATTTTAGAGTGTTAACAGCCATTCACATAAATTATCTCAGTAATCAGAGGCTGTGGAAACTGCATGCACAATTTTCTTTTTCGGTCTCTTTCATCCTTCTGGCTTCAGAGAATAGAAACTAGAAGAGGCAGACCAAGATTGATGCATGCAGTCACCATAGTACTTCACTGCATTTAACACAGCAGATGAATGTGGGGTTTGCTAACCTTGTTCTGGCCTTAACCTCCCAACAATAGCCCTTTAGGGTCATATCAGAGAAGAAGTGCTGGTGATGGGTGGGGGTTGTCGCTGAATGGAGCAGGGAGATGGGCCACTGTCTCCTGAATATCTGCCATCCTGTGATAGTTACGGTACCTTTATGTATCCTGTGCTTCTAGGTTATTCTTGATGAGAACATGAAGCCAAATTGCCCAGACATTTTATATGAAATTGAGAAAGAAACAACAATTTTTCACAAACTTGAACTTGACCCTACGGATGAGGATTACATCTATCTACCATCTAATGAAGAGGTTGGCTGAGTGCTACATAACACTGTTGAGCAGTCAATACAAATGCTACTTCCAAAGTTGGCTTTCAAACTTGATCTGGCCAAGTCCTGGTTAACTGGAGTCCAGCAAACCTACTGCAAAGCTTTACTATTGTTCTGTAGAACAGAACCTTGAATATCAGAAGGGTTGATTTCTGGTAAACAGGGAACCTAAACTCTGAACGTGATTTGGGTAGCTCTGTGTAACTTAGAAGATTAGCTATCACACCATTTGCCATTGTGTAACTGGATTACATTGTCTTTTGTGGGCAAGGAGACTTCAAGGCTGAGCTGATGAAAAGTAGAGAATTGGATGTCATCAGCATGCTGACGATATCCAGTCCAGGTTGTCTCCATTCAGCCCTCAGTTGTTCATTGAACTGGAGGGAGCACACAATCAACCCTTGCGAGACCCTACAGGGAACGTTTGGAGGGATCATGAGAAATCTGGGTTTCTGTACTAGGGGCAGTATCCAATGTTTCCTGCTGTCAAGGTTCCGCTACTACAGGGGCCCCTTGATCTGCCTTTGGGAGATCTCTGCCTCTCCTCAAAGCCCCTCCCTCTCTAGGAGATCCAGTCTTTTGCCTGCTTCCTCCAGTAACGTGGGTGTAGGCTTTAGACGTGGTGAATAAGTCACTCCAAACTCTCAGGGTAAACAACAGCACTTTACTTATTATATTAGGGTCTTTACTTAATAGAGTGGTTATAATTCAAAAGCAAGTATGATAAAATAAAACAAACAAACAATCCAATGTGCTCTAGTTTAACTTCAGACTACCTATCTCCTATGCAGCCAGTTTCTCTTTCTCTCTCTCTCTGCTTCTCTCTGCTGGTTCTCTGCTTCTGCTTCTGCAGTCAGGCTCCCACTGCTGCTAGCTGACCACACACCCCACACCGTATTTTTCGCTCCATAAGACGCACTTTACCCCCCAAAAAAACTAGGTGGAAATGTCTGTGCGTCCTATGGAGTGAATATAGTAAAAAAAAAAATTGTTTTTTTTTTTTTTTTAAACTTTCCTCTGCTGGTCCGGAAGAGCGGAGGACTCCTGAGTGGGGCGGGGGAAGCCCCCGCCTCTCAGCTGATTTTTTTTTTAAAAAAAAAAATTTTGTACCATACAGTAAGTGCGTCTTATGGTCCGGTGCATCTTATGGAGCGAAAAATACGGTATATAGCCTTCCCAGGAATGGAAGGTTATAACCATGTGACCTTGAATAGGATATCTAATTCTTAACTTCTATTGGGTAACTTAAACTCTCAAACTCCCCCTCCCATCCAAGTGTTTGGGCCTTCAGGCTTCAACTAATCGAGGGAAGTGTTTGGGCCTTCAGGCTTCAACAAACTTAAGCCTGTGTAGGCCTCAATCCCTCACACCTGCGCATTAGCAGGACCCACCGCTAGTGCAACAGGAACCTAGTGGATCCTGAAGCAAATGGTAATGAGGATGAGTCACTGGGGTTTGCAGAAGGGAGTTCCACTGACCTGTCGCATTCTGAAAATGAGCATTTCTGCTTGTTTCCAGGGCTGCTTTAGGAAGCACTAGCTTCATGTTGCACTAGTGGTGGGCCCTGCTGATGCAACAGAAACAGTGGGAGCCCAGCAACAGTATTGGATACTGTCCTAGAAAAGAGAAGATAACCTCTACCAGATCTTTAATGGTATCGTCAAGAATATATTGTGGTGTAGGGTGACAAAGGCTATAGAAAGATTTAATAGGATTAATAGAATATAGTTGCCCCTAGCATTCTCTAGTCTGAGATCATTATGAAAGACCACAATCATTCTAGGCCAGAAGCCAAATTATCAGGTATCCAGAAAGTCGGTGGTTTTTAAGTATACCACAGACTCAAGGGCAACCACTCATCCAGCAAGCTTTCTTTGAAATGGAAGGTTGGGGGCAGAGTTGTAGCTGGCTGGGAGTCTGTATTCAAAGTAGTTTTGAAGCCATTTGTCTTCGTGCTGTGTCTTAATGAAGCACAACATAAACACATCTGGGAAAAGACTTGCCCTTTGCCAGTTAGCCCAGGATGGGCTCAGGCCCAACTCACAAATGGTCACTCACATACCCCCTGAATTAGCATACATCTGATTGATCCAAATAAACAGGACAAACCTAATCCTAAGCACCATGATGGCATAAAATGCTCACAATACCATTTCTACAGTCTTCTAAGAAAACACCGTTGAAAGCCATTTTTTAAATAGTGTTATTTCTTTATAAAGATTTATTACTGTTCCCATATTTCTTGGGTTATTTGACCTTTTGAAGAGGTTGACTAGAAATATGCAAAAATGAATGATTTCTGTATTTTAGATCAGAAGAATACAGGTAGCGAATTGCAGCAAGTATATTTCCTGTAAAGACTGTTTATTTGCAATGGACCCACACTGTGGATGGTGTTATTTCAAGAACAGGTATTTCTTTTTGCTTGTTTGCTTCATTATCATTAACCTTTTATTCTTAATAGCCTGTGGATGGTGTTCTTAATTGTTTTCTTACTAAAGCCACATTGGATCACTTTAAGTCCATGGTTCATTGCAGCTCTTGCTAAGAAAGTTAATGTAATAGCTAAAGACAATGCAAGCTTCTCTCTAGACCTTCCCCAGGATAGTACTTTGGCTGAGCTTAGAGGCAGAATCCTTGGGCCCAATTCACTGTGAAGTTCTCCTGTACAATTCTCAAGTAAATCAACACTGTATTAGATCACTAGAGTACTTCTGCACAGCTTACATTCATTTCAAAGGGATTTGTTCAGAAGGACTTTCTAGTAACTGTGCCACTGATCTCATTTTGCCCTTTCAATTGGTGCAATGAGGATGGCTGTATGGTCTACGTTGGCCTTCCCCAACCTGGTGCCCTCCAGATGTTTTGGAATACCACTCCCATTATCCCTGGCCACAGGCCATGCTGGCTAAGACTGATGGGAGTGACAGCCCTAAATACCTGGAAAGCACCAGGGTGAGAAGGCTGGTCTACGTGCTATCCTAGTATTTTGCTGATTGATATTTATGGGGAGGAGGAGCCAGTGGAGCAATCTACCCCACCACATTTGCAAGCTCAGATAAGCAAGTCCTATAGCTTCACATGCACCTTGGCAAGTCTCTGGACGAGTTCCGTAGTTGTGGAGAAGCCCACCAAGAACACCTCTCTATATGCCCTTCCTGCTAAACACTTGCTGCATCGGTGGCATAGTCAAGTTGGAGTGGAACATAGGGATGCTGCTGAAAAATAGCAGCTTTGCATTGAGTTCCTTCTCCCCATCCGTAACATCTGTTCAACTTACCCCTGTCTCCTAGTACACCATTACCACACTAATTTCCACACATTTCCACATTCATGCTCCACATCCTTGGCTCCTGAGGGCAGAGAAACACACATCTTTATGATGTCTGGACATGATGTAAGTTGAACTAGTCATTGCAGAGGAGGAAACTCAACCCATACTTGCTGTTTTTCAATGGCAGTGCTATATCTTTATCGTGTATAGCTTCATCCTCAGCTGACCTTAAAAATTATGAGGCAGCATAAAGGAGAAGGCATTCTGTATGGTATGTAGGGCCCAAGCTGGTTAGGGCTTTTTAAAATAAGCTTGGCACCCTCAGTTATGTCAACAAGATAGTATTGCTAGTGTAGCTGCTGGAGTACTGGTGTGTCGTTAATAAACTTCTCCTGTGGACCACCAGTTTCAGCATCCATTGAAACTTCTGGGCATTAGTCAAGGTATCCCCTAATAATTAATAGAAAGATCTAAAAAGATCTATAGGGTACAATAGGTTTAGGACCATAATACCTAAAGGTCTGGCTCCACCTTGAATGAAGCTGTCCATTCTCTGAGGTCTTCTGTGAGGCCTCCTTGCACATTCCTTTCCCTTCTAAGGTATGGTTGGCACGTTTCCTGCCCTGAAAAGCTATATCGTTTCCTCCTTTGGCATTGTTCAGTCACTTTCTTTTCCATCAAGCCTTTGATTTGTCTGCTGTATAGATTTCTTTTGTTTAGAACAGATGAAAGGAAGTACTTCTTCACACAAATTAACTTAAGGGATTTATTGCCCCAAAATGAGCTGTTTGCTATTAACTTGGAGAGAGAGAGAGAGAGAGAGATGGCACAATCCTATGCAGGTTTAGACAGACAAAAGTTCTGGCTGGGGAATGCTGGGAGTTGTAGGACTTTTGTCTGTCTAAACATGCATAGCATTGGGCCCTAAGGCTTTCAAACATAGGGGCCGTGGCTCAGTGGTAGAGCACATGCTTTGCATGCAGAATTTTCTAGGTTCAATTCCCGGCATCTCCAGGTAGGACTAGGAAGGAATCGTGCTGAAACCTGGAAGAGCTGCTGCCAGTCAGTGTTGACAATACTGGGCTAGATGGACCAATGGTCTGACTCAGTATATGGCAGCTTCCTATGTTCTATTAGACCAGTCTTCCCCAACCTGGACCCCTCCAGATGTTTTCAGCTACAGCTCCCATGATCTCTGACCTCTGTCCATGCTGGCTCAGGCTGATGGAAGTTGTAGTCCAAATCATCTGGAAGGCACCAGATTGGAGAAGGCTGTATTAGACAAAGCTGTGGAGGATAATCTGTCAATGGCTATTAGGCATATAAGTAAATGGAACCTCTCTGCTTAGAAGAAGCTTTTCTTTTTTCTTTTTGGTACAAGTTGCTGATGCAGAAAAACATCAGGGGAGATTTATTGCTCAGGGAGTGGTCTGGAGTGCCTGATTCTGTAGCATTGTTAAAGCAAATGAGGACCTGATCAGTGCCTGGATGAGAGACCATTGGGAGCTCCATTTAAGCCTCTCTGAACTTTCCAAAGAAGAATGGGGTGTATATATAGATAAAATAAACAAAATCATTAATGCCCTGCTTGCTTGCAAGCTTCCCGGGGCATCTTACAGGCTAGTTTTGGAAAGAAAATGCCGAATGAGATTGGCCTTTGTTCTAATGTAGGTGGTTCTCATTGTATTCTTAATGCTGAGCCTCCAAAATTTCAAATCCTGTCTAGAATTTCTCAGGATCTCAGCTACACAGGACAGTGGCATCACAAGGCATGCAATTGAATCAAGTGCTTTGAGTGGTTTTTTTATGGTTTTAGAGTCATTAAAAAAAAATAGACCATGGAAATTTGATTGGTCCAATCAGTTCTGTATCTCAGAAGTACTTGCAGTGCTAGTAGACAGGGTGGAAAGACTTGATTAAAAAGAAATTTTAGCACAGATGTTAAGTGGCTTGAATTATCTCTGACCCAAATTAGATACCCGAAACATAACCTCTTTGGACTATTGAGAACTGAGCAGGCAATATAGAAATGTTCAAACTGTCCACTGTTTGGCTAGTGAAATACAATTAATGCAGATTTCTATAGAGAATCAAAACGTATGGCTATATTTCTGTCACACATGTTTTTGGATTTTCTTCAGCTGCACTTTAAAAAGCAAATGTTCTTTTTCAAATAACTCAACACACTGGGCAAACATTTCACTACGGAACAGATAAATGCCTGAAAATCTATACATCATCTAACCTTGACAGAGGTGAGGTATGTTATACATAATTTCTATTTGAATTTATTTATGGTATAAGGTCACTAACAGATGGAATAGATAGAGATGATCATCTAGCTGTGAGTCCTGCAAGACCTGGTCCCTGGCTCATTGCACCTGGCCAGGGAGGGTGGGGCCTGACTGACTCCGGCTACAAAAGCTACTACTTTTTTTTGACCTTAGTATAATTATTATTGAATTGTTTATGGTTATCTGTCATTATTTCTAATGTATTTTTTGAATATTATATTTAGTGTTTTTGATATTTTGTAAATTATATTTACTGTTCTCTGATATTTTGTAAATAATTTTTTGAATATTATATTTAATGTTCTTTGTTGTTTTGTAAATTATATCTACTCTTGTTTATGTCATTTTGTGATCCGCTTTGGGCACTATTTTTGTGGAAAAGTGGCATACAAATAAATGATGATGATGATTAACTTATACATTCTTACATCATTTTTGCAAATGAGGTCACAGTACTGAGTTATCTGAGTTATCTGAATACTGAGTTATCTCAGTACTAAAGTCTGCTGACTAAAACATATTGCCCAATCCTTCATTTCTTATCCTTTTGTTCTGTTGCTGGGATTTAAATATGAATAACCACTGGAGCATCAACATTCACTTGTAATTTTTGTGCCAGGAGCACTGAGGAAGTCCTTGTATAGCAAGGCTGTGCTTCACAAAGAGCTTTGGGTGAGGAAGTTGAAGATGGAGGGGAAGATATGGCCTCTGGTTAGGTTTTTGTTACAGAAGTTGCCAAATGATCTGTTATCTGTATAAACGTACATGTGACACTTAAAAAAATGAGCAGCTGCCTCAAGCATGAGAGAGAAACAATATTGAAGAGAAAATCATTGTTCATTACAGAGCGAGTGGGTGTATTGTTTGTGTTGCAAAGGTAGAGGGAAGCTGGGCTTACCCTATGTGACAAAAAGTCATTCAGGCGCCTGTTTGGAGATATGTCTTGATTATCCCATATGTAGGCTCCTTGCCAACTGCAGTTGACAAATTGAGAGCCAGTCTTGGGGGTATATGCTGCTCTCTCCTCTTGCCTCTGAAACAATTTCTCCCCTCCTTTCCTTTTGTTGTTCTTGGTTTTGGGCTACATGCACACTGATGCAATCTATGGTTAACACAAATCAGGAACCCTTGTAAACCAGAGATTGAAAACATGGTTTGAAGTGGGTTTCAAGCAAAGGTTGTTGTGGAGCCTGGTTTACACAAAACATGGTTTGCATCAGTACATATACAATCGAAACCATGGTTAATTCTGAGAAGAGAAGGAAGTGGGGAATCAGAATCCCATGGTGTTTAGTAGGAATGTGTGGATTTGCCCTAATCTATACAGGATTGGGCAAATCTAAGTAGGTTCCTGCAACCCAGCCACCTGTCAGTAAAAGTTGGAAAAATATTTTTAATATTTCTCACCATGAACTTAGATTTAATTTTATCCAGTTTGTCTTGACGTAGCTTATTAGTATTTGCACTGAGGTTTTTAAAAAGTCTGATACTTCTTGAAATTGCTCCAGTGTGTCTTCCTAGAGTTGAAGAAATCTTATTATCATTCTCAATTTTCACATTCTTTTAGATTTCTGTGACCGCAGTTGCAAATTCTTTAGGCCTTTCTGAAGGACGTTCCATTTGCAAAGTAATAAATGCAAGGACCAAAGAGCTTCTTTGTCAGAATGTGAATCCAGAGAATACAAACTGTTCCTGTCAACTAAAGAGATCAGATCTAATAGACAAAGGTATTTTTTCTTAATATTTTAGCTATGATACCTGACATATTTCCCTGTCCTTCATTGTGTGTAAAAATTCAAAGCTGTCACATGCTCACTGAATTCAGTGAAAGGGAACTTCTATTACAGCATTGATAAATCTTTGCCTTTTTGGTTTTTTCATGATGTGTATGTGTGTGTGTGTGTGTGTGTGTGTATTCATATTCTCCCTTTGCATCCCATTTATAATGAGACTTTGTTTAAATATTTAAATTTAATAGAGGGCACAGTTGTTTCATTTATATATTCCGATATTCTATATTACCATACACTGTATTGTCCATTTTATTTTATTTTTAAATTATTTGGTCAATAGCTGAAAACCTATGCAAAGGCGAGATTGCAAACCAAAATGTACTGTAAATATTACTAAAATAATTGCATCAAAGCTTGACTGTGTTTATCCATGGTAGGCAACTGGAGGCTCTTGCGCCAAATCTTCCCTTTGGGTTACTTCCAGTTGGCCCACCATTCTCAACTCTGCCATTGAATATTTGGAGCCTTTCAGCCTCAACCAGCCACCTATAGCTAATTTTAGAAGACAAGGGCAATTGCCACATAGACACAGGGTGTTCCACATTCCTTGTAGACTGTGTCATCCACTACCACTTCAGATGAAAGGCATTGCACCAGAATTTCAGTTCCAGCTAGCTAGGAGCATGCTGGGGTGATAGCCAGTGGGTAGGGTTACCAATTTGTCTTTCTGCCCGAGCTCTTTTTCCTTAAGTGCTGCCTGAAGGACGAAAATTCAGGGTTGAACGTTTTTGTGACTTTGAGGTGTGCTGATTGGGACATGTTCAGCAGCTGGAATTTCTACCTTAAAGGCGTAGGAGCTGTGCCAAAAAATAAAGCTGTAACAGAAAATAAATAAATTATGGAGAAGATAAAACCAGCTTGCTCTTGTGCTGTATTCCAAATTGGTCTGCCAGGCCATCTAGTTTCTCACTACTGGCACCTGGCTGTATTGCTGTTTTATTGTTCTGTTATTTTATCTTACTTATGATTTGATTTATTCTTTATTCTTATCTATAATTTTTTAGCTGCTCTTGAGAACTTCTTAGCTGAAGAGCAGCATATACATTTCTTAAAACAAATCCCAATTTCAGCCATATCATAATATTTTTCAGTCCCTTGTTTTCCTGCTTGTATTTTTTGCAATGCAAACTGTGCTGATGTATTTGTTATTGCCTAGTGTGACCAGGCCTTCCAAGGTCAGTGCAGTTACTACTACATCATTCATATCCATTAATAAATCATGATGGGAAATTCTGCTGTCACTCTGACTTCCTTTGCAAACTGAAAGTGGAGGAGAAGTTGTGGGGAAAGGAAGAAAACATCACACTTGTATAATAATCAAGCTGGATCAGGCTAGTGCAACCATATCCTAAGGGTGAAGAAGTCAGTCATTCATTCCAGAGAAATAAACATCTGTACTCAGCCTTGAAAATCAATACCTAAACAGATACTGTGGGTTGGTTCAGATTGAATGTTGAAACTTAGTTTGCATTAACCGTAGACTCCAGACATAACACTAAACTACGGTTAGCATTATGGGAACAAACCTTGGATTCATACGCTTCCCTTTGATGTAGCCACAAGTAGCAGATTGCAAGCTTTAACATCTGTTTTTAACAAACCATGGCTTATCATTATGTTTCAACCCAGACAAACTGTGTTTAGTCTTAACTATGGTTTAGGGCAGGGGTGGGGAACCATTTTCAGTCTGAGGGCTGAATTGTCTCCAGGCTGGGACACTGGGGGCAGCATACCAGCAGTGAATGGGGCCATTGACCAATGTGGGTGGATCCACTGTTGGCACGCATCCCCCCTCACATTCTCACACAGAGGCACGCATCCCATTCACACAGGGACACACATCATTCACATACACACAGCCCATTTATAACGCATTCACACAAACACCCCATTGTCCTACACACATATTCCATCCACAACCCGTTAGCTGGTCCATACAGAGCAGCTGAAGTGGGGACATTTTCCCTGGCCAGCAGTGGGAGTCTCATTTTCTCAGCACTGAGCAAGGGAAAGGCCTTATCTCCCATCTGCTATAGTGCTGAGAGATGGGAAAGGGCTTATCTGTGATCTACTGCCAGGATCTGAGAGGGGAAAGGGCTTATCTGTGATCTGTCTTTCTCCACATTGGGGCAGGGTAAAGGGGTGGGGCCTGGGAGAGGGGGTTAGGCATGGAAGAGGGGGAAAGAGCCTAGGGAAGAAGCTTGGTGGGTTGAACGGGAACCCCTTGTGGGCCACATTTGACCCATGGGCTGGAGGTTCCCCCATTCCTTGTTTAGGGAAACAAGCCAACTTCAAACCATGGTTTACAATGGTTTGTTCCCCTAAACTGGTTAAGTTTAAGTACAGTTTAGGGTTTGAATGCAACAATAAGTTGTGGTTAATTGAAAATAGAAATGATAGCTTCTAATCTTTTTGCGGCTGCACTGAAGGAGGAGAGGTAAGGGGGGAACTTATGCTTGCACATATAACACTAAAACATATTTAAGCATTACATCTAAACCAGCTCTAAATCATGTTTTGTTCACCAGACATACAAGATAACCATGGTTTGTGTGGGTTCCCTATTCCTCCATCTTCTATGAGAATTGGTAGATGATATCCTCTGTGGATACCACAGCAGCCTCTGTGGAGCAACATCCCAAGCCATGGTTTGTTGGTTCTGATGTAATGCCAAACCACAGTTTCTCTAAGCTGTAGTCTGTAAGCCAGATTCAGACTATGATCTAAGATCCTGGTTTGAAAGCCTCTTGCAAGCCATGGTTTGTTGCATGGTGTTGGTTTGGCCATCACAACAAACCACCATCCTTCAGTATCTCAGTGTGGACAGGAAACTGAACTAGTGGCAAAAAGTAGATAGATAAAAATGAGGAAATTAGTGCAAGACTAGAATGCATTGCATGTGTCACATCCTCATTTTATGCAATGTGTGCATGTACCATATGAGCATGTAACATGACCTGCTCCATACTTGCACTCAATTTAGTGTGTAAATCCATGGCACTGTTAGGCATATGTCATGAACTAAGAGGCTCTGTCTCTCAAGTAGCTCTAATAGTGAGATTCACATTTAATTTAATTTCTAAGTTTGCTTTCAAGTTCCCTCACTGACTTTCATAGATGCATTTGTTTATAACTTTCTTTCCAGTCAGTTACTGAGCACTTGAAGGGTGCCTTGGACTTTGCCATATGTGAACTATCCATTGCAATGATATTTGCTTGATGGGTATGTCTACCTGGTTGTGCATTTGCTAGAGCAGGGGTGGGCAACATGTGGCCCTCCATGGCCATTTTTGTGAGCCCCCTGTCCCTGCTTCCGAATTTTCAATGGCAAAAAAATTGCTGTGATTTTGCAAGGAGAATTGTGCTCCCAGAAGCCTCCAGGAGGCACAATTCTGCTTGGAAACAAGACACACACGGTGGCAATTTTGGCAGCAATGGCAATTTCAGTGGGGGTAGGGTGCAATCCCTGGTGGATTCTAGGGGGGCAGTGTGCTTCCTGACCCCCAGAGATTGCCCATACTTGTGCTAGAAGAAAACAAACTTTTGATTCCATAGAGTATGGACAGGGTAGAGTATGTTAAGGGTGCAGCGGGGCGTGGGGGCAGGTGGTGTTATCAGTTTTCCATTCTTCCCAGGATAGATGGTGGAGAAATTTATATGTGGCTTGAGTCTCAGTGACTGTGCTTGCTGCAGGGAAATGAGAAAGCCTTATTGGCTTTGACAAAGATAGCTTTGAAACTGTGTGTTATGGAATGCTGTGGTTTGGTGGTGGTTTGTGAGTGGAGAAAAGAAAAAGAGATTGGGTACCTTTTGTGGTTAAAGTGTAAGGAAACCATGGACCTCTTGTCATGTGACCATCTTGTCTTGTGCATGCAAGATTGGGGTATAGATAGAGTAAATACATTACTAACACTTTTTTCATTGTATATTGTTTCTAGGTTAAAATCAATTGTTTCTAAATTACTCATTATACATATGCTTGTACTTTATATAGTAAAAATTTCTGTTCTGATTCTTTCTAGTTCAAGTATTACTCATCTCTGGTTCTTGGAATTTATCAGAAATACTTGAATTTAATGAGTGCTCATCACAGAAAATGTAAGATATGTTTACCAATGTCTTTGATGTGGGTTTGGGCTGTGTGGCTTTGTAATGCTTCCTCGGGGTGCTTTCAAACTAGATGTTTCACTCTTAGTTTCCTCACTTTTTACAGGGCAGCTACATGATGTTGTCATAAAATCATTGTTCTGCTAGTTCTTCCATCTCTTTTGACTTCCTTGGAAGGAACAGTAGTGCAATCTCCATAGGTGCTTAGTGCTATTTAGTGTTATTGAGTGTCTTTTTGAACAGGAATGGGCCATAGCTCAGTTGTAGAGCACATGCTTTGCACACAGAAGGTGCCAAGTTCAATCCCCAGCATTTCCAAGTAGGGCTGTGACAGATCCTGTCTGAAACTCTGAAGGGCAACAGCCAGTCAGTACTGAGCTAGGTGGAACAATGATCTGACACAATATAAAGCAACTTCATGCATGGTTTTGATATGTGCAGTTTTCCAGGCACTTGATATATACTTTGACACAAAATAAGTGCCATTTTTTTAAAAAGTCATTTTTAAAATTTCTGCTAAAATGTTTTTCTCCTATATTAAAAAAGGAAAATATTTGTATACTTGCACTTAAAAGAAAAAAAAAACCACATTATTGCAAATTTAAAAAATGGTAAAAATAATAATTAACACATTGCCTTTTTAGTATGTTTTTAATATTAGCAGCATGTTTTTAAAATTAATTTTTAAAGTAGCACTACAATACTTCTTAGCCTACGTTTCAGGGAGGGGGGAATCTGTACTTAAAATAACACTTAAACAAAAGTGTCTTTTAGAGAAAATGTAAACGTTGATGAAAAATAAACACCCTGCTAAAATGCCACGCTTAGATACATTGTCACTTGCCTGCCTGTGCAGCTGTATACACACCCAGAAGCGTGGGTGATACATAGCAGGATGTACACCAAAAAAAGGGTGTGATGCCTCTTGAAATGTGGAGAGTCAGTTGCAATTCTGCATGTAGTGGAAAAGCAATGGTTGTGTAATGCTTCTAAGCTGCTAGGCTGAAAGCACTCTCAGTGTAGTGAACAGTTAAATAAAACTTGGGTTTTGTTGTTTAGCATATCGATAGATAACCATACTAGGCCAATGAAACAATTACTTTTCTGGAGCATGGCTTCACAGCTCAGTTCTATGTTTCCCCGTAGCTCAGTGGTAGAGCACATGTCTTTTGTATGCAGAAGATCCCTAGTTTGATCCCCAGCATCTCCAGGTGGGGCAGGAAAAACTACTGCCTGAAACCCTGGAGAGCTGCTGCCTGTCAGTGTCAACAATACTGGCCTAGATGGACCAGTGATCTGACTCACTGTAAGGCATCTCCCTATGTTCCTTTGTAGAACTAGCATGAGAGATAGCCTGTCCCTTTGCAGTGGCACAAGGAGACACCCTCACAGATAGTACAGAAATGGAGCCACTGTTGGTTATGCTGTGCATTAAATCTATATTTTTTAGAAAAGAGACGGTGGTGAAGAGGGTATAGGACAGGTCAGCTGGATGGCTTGTCACTGATGACCCCTCTTGTGTTATCTGAAGAGTTGTTGGAACAGCCCCAAATCTCTTACTTCCAGGGCAAAAGTGTGCCAGCAGATTTTTATTTATTTATTTATTTATTATATTTATCAATCGCCCATCTGGCCGGTCACCCGGCCACCCTGTATAAAGGGTGGCCGGGTTTATTTCTTGTATAAAGAGAGATCATAGGGAGGGCTGGAGTTTACATGGCAAGGAGGTCAGCAGCATGATTCTGCCACGCCTTTCTAGAGTAACATTATGACTTTACTTCAGAGGTATGAGCCATCTACTTCTGCCAGCATTTGAGGAGACCGTCCTATAAATGGGCTGCTTGAAGAGAGTAGCCTATCCATGTTCAGAGGCAGTATGCCACTGAATCCTGTGGCTCAAAAGCAATGGCAAGGGAGGGCTTTTGCCTTCATGCTTTGTTTGTGGGCTTCCCAAAATTATCTGGTTGGCCACTGTGGGAGGCAGGATACTGGATTTGAGGGACCCTTGGCCTGATCCAGCAGGGATGTCATTGTGAAGTACTGTGCCTTCCAGTGACTAATATAACAGAAAAGGTGTCTTTGAGGTTCTCCTGCTAATCAAAATTGTTTTTACCTATAAGTAAGATGATGATGATGATGATGATGATGATGATGATGATTTACATTTATTTATCGCCCATCTGGCCGGCAACCGGCCACCCTGGGCGATGTACATAGGATAAAAACAAGATAAAATACATTTAAAACAATATAAAAATTTTAAAATCTTAACCCACCCCATATTCCCGCCTGAACAGCCAGGTTTTTAATGAGCAGTGGAAGCTCAGCAGAGAGGGGTCATGGCGGAGGTCGCTCGGGAGAGAGTTCCACAGTACAGGGGCCGCCACAGAAAAGAAAAATGATGTTTATAAATTCAATTTCCCAGTTAATAATAATTAATATTTGTGATATGTATGTGGGTAAAACCAAAAATTACTATACAACACTCCAACCACAATCTTTAGATTCTTATCTGTCTGACAGTCCCTTCTGGGCTGAGCTTTGCCAATCCCTCCAAGTTGTGCCAACTATTTTTTTTTTTAATATATTGCTAGATGCTCAGAATGTGATCATGCTGGCTGCACCTGGAATGCCAGAGAAAACAAATGTGTTGTTTCTACTACTGTGACTTGTAAAAGAAAGGTAAGAATAGCTGGCTTTTATAGCATTTTAAAATAACTAAATGCCATGTTTTAATTTGATGAATTACGGGTTGTTAAAGTGTTCTTGGCATAAAGAAATATTTCCAATTTTTCAGGTCGACTGTGGTAAGATTATCAATGCATCAGATGAGAAAGATACTTCACAAAGACCAAAGGTCAGCAAATACTCTGAAATGGATCTTAGTTATAGCAGAATTTATAGGAGAAGATATATCCATGTGTCTCCACTTTCCTCTGTAACTTTCCAGTTGACTGTCACTCATATGCTGTCTGCGATTATGGCAATAGCTCTTTCACCGCTTCCATGGGTGGGTGAGGGAGAAGGCTCAGCTAGGAGGGCACTTGGGGAAATCAAAGGAAGCCTGGGAAAGGTGTGGGTGGGCTTTTGCACCCACTGTCCCCTTTAACATATGCTGTACTCAGCTAAAAGACCTTAGGGTGCTTCCAGATGAAGCTTTTATTGAGCAATTGCATTGCCTCATTCACAGAATTTGATAGGAGGTCCAGATGACATTTTCTTCAGTTTGTTGCCCTCCTGTGCTTTACCACCACTTCTTCCATCTTTTTTCTTAACAGAAAAAATACGTTAAGGGAAAGACAAAATAGGTGCACAATTGAAACGAATGAGACTTAAGTTAAACTAAGATTGGATACAACCCAGTGATCAGGTTCACATAATTGCCGCAGCTTGGCGTGGCTTATTTCAGCCATGGTGAGCTGTAGCACCCACGGCCACCATCCTGAATATTCAAGCCACGACTATGGCTTGTCATGTCATCCTCTTTGCTTACCTAGCCAGTGGCAGTGGGAGCACTGATGCGGTGCAAGGGGAGGGAACAAGGGAACTTTGTCCCTGCTCTGCTCCCTCTCCCAAGATGCAGTCATATTATGTTACATTATATTATAACCAGTTGCATGATTCTTTGGATCCAGGCCCTTAATTTTAGATTTCAGCAGTTCATATCTAATGCTTAGAACTATCCCACCCAATAACAGTACAATTCCAAGGTCCATTAAAACTACAGTATGAATTGAATTATAAAGAAGTGGTAATGCCCCCTAAGAGTAGGTTTCTGTTCTAACTGAACAGGTTTCATCAAGAATCCAAACAGCAACAGGCTTGAATCCTTTTTAAGAGTATGGCATTTTGGTGGTATCCTATCACTGTTAACTTCCTTGGGGGTCCCAGTGAGAATCAAAATGCAAAAATGGGTATTTCGAGCAGTTGGTACAGCTCAAAGATGTTGACAAGGTGCTTGGACAGGTTCGTGCAACCACGTCTGCTCTGGATCCTTGCCCCTCTTGGCTTATAAAAACTAGCAGGGAGGGAACGGCCGGCTGGGCCAGAGAGGTGATCAATGCCTCCTTGCGAGAGGGAGTGGTCCTGTGCCACCTGAAACAGGCGGTGGTGAGACCACTCCTGAAGAAACCCTCTCTGGACCCGGAAGATCTTAACAACTTTAGGCTGGTGGCGAATGTTCCTTTCCTGGGCAAGGTCCTTGAGCGGGTGGTGGCCAACCAGCTCCAGGCACTCTTGGATGAGACATAATCTGGATCCATTTCAGTCGGGGTTCAGGCCTGGTTTTGGCACAGAAACAGCTTTGGTCGCCCTGTATGATGACCTATGTCGGGAGAGAGACATGGGGAGTGCGACCCTGTTGATACTCCTGGATCTCTCGGCGGCTTTCGATACCATTGACCATGGTATCCTTCTGGAGCGGCTGTCTGAGTTGGGGGTGTGGGGCACTGCATTGCAGTGGTTCTGCTCCTACTTGGATGGCCGGCTCCAGAGGGTGGTGCTTGGAGAATATTGCTCGGCCCCATAGACTCTCCAGTACGGGGTTCCTCAGGGGTCGGTCTCATCCCCCATGCTATTTAATATCTACATGAAACCACTGAGTGGGGTCATCCGGAGTTTTGGAGTGCATTGCCATCAGTACGCTGATGACACGCAGCTCTATTTCTACTTTTCATCTTCAGCAGGTGAGGCTGTGGATGTGCCGAACCGGTGCCTGGCTGCGACAATGGACTGGATGGGGGCTAACAAACTGAGGCTCAATCCAGACAAGACTGAGATGCTGTTAGTGGGTGGTTCCTTTGACCGGATGGAGGGTGTTCAACCTGTTCTGGATGGGGTTGCACTCCCCTTGAAGGAGAAGGTCCGTAGCTTGGGGGTGCTCCTGGAGCCATCTGTCACTTGAGGCTCAATTGGCCTCAGTGGCAAGGAGTGCCTTCTACCAGCTTCAGCTGGTGGCCCAGCTACGCCCCTATCTGGACAGGGATAGCCTGGTCTCAGTTATCTACGCTCTGGTGATCTCTAAACTAGTCTACTGCAATGCACTCTACGTGGGGCTGCCTTTGAAGACTGTTCGGAAGCTGCAGCTTGTGCAAAATGCGGCAGCCGGGCTTATTGCGGGGACCGGAAGGTCCGAGCACATTACACCGGTTCTGGCCCGTTTGCACTGGCTGTCAATATGCTTCCGAGCCGAATTCAAGGTGCTGGTTCTAACCTATAAAGCCCTACACGGCTTAGGACCACAATACCTGACGGAATGTCTCTCCCAACCGCTATCTATCCGGACACTACGCTCAACATCTGGGGCCCTCCTCCGACTGCCACCTCCAAGAGAGGCTCGGTTGGTGGCAACAAGGACCTTCTCAGTGGTAGCCCGCCAATTCTGGAATAAGCTCCCCGCTGAGACCCGCCTGGCGCCAACCTTACTATCTTCGGCACCAGGTTAAGACTTCCCTCTATGCCAAGGCATTCAATAGTTGAGCTCGAAAATAGCACCGGGGGGGGGGGGGATTGTCACCTGTAGGCTTAGTTTATTAACTTTTGGATTGTTATTTTAAACTGTGCTTTTAAATTTGGTTTTTAATCTTTTTAACTATTTTGTATGTTTTTATTGTTGTTTTTATGTATAAACTGTTGTGAACCGCCCAGAGAGCTTCGGCTGTGGGGCGGTATAGAAATAAAAGGAATGAAATGAATGAATGAAAATACAAGAACTCTTAAGACTATAGATGAGATATACAACATCAGATGGAATAAAAAGCCTTATGAATGACTATCACAAAATGTACATGGAAATGTGTATAAATCCTAAACTTTATATAAAACAAGTATACAGTAGTATACAGAAATATAGAATTTTCAGTTTAGAGCAAACCCTTGCAAACCCTCCAGATACCTACAATTTAATTTTCTTGTGTTCTAGAGTTTAACATGTCATGTAGTTTTCAAGTCACTGAACTGTGATGATCTGTCCCACTGATCAAGTAATGTTTCCTGTTTTGTAAATTCCTGTTAAAACAAACATAAGACAAGTTTCACATATGTGTGATATATATGTGATGTGTATCACACACATATCAGATAGACTTCCTGTGGGTAGCTTTAGCTTTCTTTTCAGCAGCAAATCTTGAAATGCACTTTAACTGTCATCAGCTGTTGTGGCTCAGCACTTTTAGGACATAGATTAAACTAATTGGTTTAAAAGTTTCATGAGAGAAACAAAGAACCAAACTTATTATTTGCAAACTTACTGTGTGATTCAAAAGAAAGCTCAAACCTTTTATAAAGGTTAATTAGAAATACCATTTATATGAAGAATTGTTGCATGTTATCCAGGTATACCTGTTGGACCTATTTCTTACTGTCATTCCATTCCATTGATTGTGGGTGTCAGCGTACTTGTGCACCCATGGAAATCATTGGGTCAGATCCAGACTTAGCCATGCTTAAGAGTAGATTGGGAGCGCCTCCTCCCCTATCTTCCACCCCACCACTTAAGGTTTCCGTAGTGCCATCTGTTGCAGCTGCCTAATTTGAGACTGGCAGCTACTCGTCGAAGGTCCTTCTCTTTTGCTGCCCCTCAACTGTGGAATGGCCTGCCAGTTGAAATACGCCTGCTGACTTCTTTGAATGTCTTTAAGCAGGCACTGAAGACTTTGTTATTTCAGCAGGCCTTCCTTTTATAATAATCGATCATATTTCTATGGAATTTTATTGTTTTTATGGAATTTTTATACTGTTTGTATGTTTAACAGATGTTTTTACTGCATATTTATTTGTTTAATTGATTGTTATTTTGTACACTGCCTAGAGTAATACTAATAGTATATAGGCGGGATATACATTGAATAAATAATAATAATAATAATAATAATAATAATAATAATAATAATAATAATAGATCCATTGAAATCAATCACACATAAGTTAGTCAATAACACACACACACACACACACACATACACACACCATTCTTCTTCTTTCCCTCCCATTGTGGTTAATGGTAGAGAATTAACTATGCCAGCTCCAGGGCTGGTGGGTGAGCAGAACAGATCTTGCCACCACCACCCTGAGGAGACCTCTGGTGGTGGACCTCTCTTCCTTGCTGTGGAGAGAGAGGTCCAATAGCATTGAACTGCCTTTTGGCTACCCTCCCCAGGAGCTTGGGATTGCTCCCTAAGTGTACAAAAACAAAAAAACAAAATGAGGCCAAAAGGTCTAAAGCAATGTAAGAGATATGTCAATGCATCACAGTACTATGGAGGAACACAATAAATACAAGATATAATGAAATGAATAAGATCTCATCAGCATGGAAGGGACCCACTTCTGACGGAAATGAATAGGCATAGTAAGATCAATAATATAAGGACTGAAAGACAGCCAGTTACTTTCTGTAGTAAGTTTAAACATGTCCAGGATTTGATGAGACTAAATTTCATGGGGTCGATTTTGATTTAATTGTATCTTGTATTCATCTGTGCTCAGCATAGTATTGTGATGTCCATACAACTGCTTTTGCACTGCTTGACTCCTGTTTGTAAAAAAACAAGCCCTACTATTTTACTGACAGAGCAATCCTAGTGTCTGGGGCACCATAAGATGCTGCGGATCGCCTCCTCTGAAGCCAGGTCTTCCCACCCTTCACAGCCCCTTCTAGGGTAGTCAGGGTATCCTTAGGTGGCCACTCCAAGCATCTCATGAAGGGGACTCTGGCCCACAAAAGCTTATGCTACAATAAATTTGTTGATCCCTTAAGCTGACAAGTATAATCAGTGTAAATTAACATTCTTTCCAGTATATAATTCAGGAATGCTCATAGCCCATAGTGCTTATTGAGAGTTCTCTCTCCGTAGAGTCACTTGGGAGCAAAAAGGGGTGTTTATTCATATTAATTGTAATTAGCTTTTTCAAATTGCAGAGATTGTTTGATTGAATGCATGAATTTTTGATCAGGGCAAGTATGTGAGGAATTTTACTTCCATAATTTAAGTATTATGGAAAAGGTAAATCCTCTTGAAGGGATTATTGCAATAATTATTGCAGAGAAAATGACGCAGTACAGGTGTTCCTACTGAGCACAAGCTGGAAGAGAAAATAAGGGACCATTATGGGTTATGCCAGTGAAAAATGTCTGTATGTTGAAACATGTCTTATAAAATATTTATTCGTATTGATATGTCTGTTTTATTTACTTGGGGTGCTTCCAGATGGAGGGTTCCAGTGCTACCATTCAGAAAGAATTGTACAGCTATTCTATATATATTTTTCTTAGCAGATTTTCTGCAGTAAGAAAAATAGTGGAAGTGGTAGAAAAAATGGGAGGGTTACAAGTGGCAGATGTTGTCTGGACTCCCCATAAAATCCTGTGAATTATGCAGGGCAATAAAAGCCTTGCCTGGAAGCACCTGGTGAATAAAGATAACTTAATTCTGGAATTATTTGGTCAGCGTTATTGCTTCTGCCAAGACAACCCTACCAATTTACATAGGGCAACAAAAATAGTATTAGTGACTACACTGTATTGAAATACTAGATACATAAAATAGTGTGTGTATATCTTGGTGTGTTTTAAACAATATTCCCAAATCATTATTTTGCTTTAGATTTACAGCACTAATGCAGAAATAATGTTGGTTTCCTGCAAACTATAGTTTCCACATCAGGAGCCAACCTCATGAGTATTCACTCCCAACTCCTGTCTCTGGCATGGGTTCCCCCTCTCATCTTTTGTCTGCCTCTGCTATGGTTTTCTGTCAGATCTGTTCCCTCTTAACTTAAACGTTTGTCAAATCTTGAATAAGGGGAACCATGATTAGCATTAACCATAATGAATGGTGGAGTATGTGTAATGCTAAATCATGATACAAGCTAACAGGGGATGGCGGGGGAATTCATGGGTTCCAAGGCTGGCTCTCAAACCATGTTTTGCAAGTCATGGACTCTTATGGGTTTGGTTATTTCCTTGTTTAATTTTTATATTCCATCCTGAAGCAACTGGAAACTAATGGAAATTATAGAGTACAGGTTTATTGTACCTCTATAACCTATATTACAGATAACATTTTATAGCTACCTATTAAAAATGTTCAGAAATGCATGACTCCATCATTTAATGTAATTCTATTGCCTGGATATTTTAATCTGGTTTTACTTTGTTTCCAATAGCCCATGAGCATTACTTCCATTGAACCATCATGGATATCACCATTAGGCAAAAGTGAAGTGCTAGTCATAGGAGAAAACTTTACAGGATCAAACATTTTGATGGAGATAACTGGAACCAGTAGCTGCAAACCAGATGAGTGAGTCAAAATAACACTATTAAGTTTTGTCTTTTGAAATGCATATACCTATTGCTTAGTTACTAAATCAGGAAAATGTTTGGAATGGTGACTAGACTATACAATCAAGATGGTGCCTTCCAACTGTTTGATTTAGACTTGCTTATCCATACTACACTGGAACTTGGATCTGGTTCTGTTGCTTGTTACATTAGTTCCAAAAGCATAACTTTAGTAATAACTGGGGAATTGGATTAATAACAATGTATTTCTGCTCTTAGCTTGCATATAATGTCTTTGGAAGAGTATAGTTCAGATATCAGACATAACAGATACTAGCAAAATGTGAATAACTATTAGATCTGGCACCCTTCTTTTATGTTTTATTTCTCCAGTAAGTAATCATTCTTCTTTGAGAGTTGTCTTCAATTTTCCATCAAAAGAGATTTGTTGGGTCAAGTCTGGATTTAGATGAATTGCTTGAATGCTGGTCTGTACTTTGGGGATTGCACAGTGCTAATGTTAATGAACATGGTTATTTATCTGAGATAAAATGTTAATGATCCTTGAAAAGTTCAAGAAGCACAGTGAGAGTTCCTGCCTTTTATACTAGAGAAGGGACTGTTTCACATTGTCATATTCCTCACTGGAATGGAAACTGTCTAATCTCTGTTTTTCACTGGTGGTACTAAAATGCCTTTTCAGCTGATTTTTGAATTTCCCACATCGGTGAAGTGAGTTAACAAGCAACACGGAATAGAATGTACATTTAAAAAAAAAATGTTTTCTTTTGCTTTCTAAACCACATTAGCAGCAGGAGCTTTAACTGAAGTTCCTGTCAGCTCCATGTGATGTTAATTTTGGGTTTTAAAGACCCAGTCTGGATGATCGTTCGAGCCGTCATGAATCATGGTTTTTGAAGCTGTGAACCAGTGTTGGGGCTAAGCCCTTTTCCCTTTGCCTCTCCCTCTCCTGTCATGCCTTAAATGTTAATCGAAACTGTTGAGACGTGGCTCTCAAATTGTTTTAAAATAATAACAGTAACAGGGTTCTTGAGTCAAAATTATACTTTTTGATTTAAGGGCTATTCTTCTTCCTTCAGGATACCTGTCACTGAGGTGTTCAATCGCACACACATGAAATTCTGTTTACCACCGAGTCGCAAAGAAGTCAAGAGCATATGCATAAAGGAAAAGGGGTTTCATTGTTCGCCCTCTGTGACATTACATTATGTCTCTCTCCCAGGGTGTTCTGAGATCCTTCCAAATATCTCCTGGAAGAGGTAATCTCTGAATTATTATTTGTTGTTGTTGTTATCATCATCATCTCTGTATTTTACTTCTTACGAAAAAGTAGTCAATTGTGTATACGGTAAATGTTTTGTTAATACTTTATGAAAGAGCTTTTACCCCACTTTCTCCCTCCAAAATGGAGTCACTCAAAGCAGCTTACAAAATATAAAAACATAGAAACAACAGTAATCAAAACACATTAACAAACTAAAAGCTGCAGCAATCACAACTGAAAACTAATGATCAGTCAGTAAAATTAAGCAACGGTAGAGTCAAATGCTTGTTTAAAAAAGGAATGTCTTCACTTGCTGGTGAAACTCAGTCAAAGCGAAAGATGACTTAACCTCTTGGGAGATTAGGTCATGGAGTTTCACATAGGGGCTGCAACTGAGAAAGCCTTCTCACGTGTTGTCGCCAGCTGTGCTTCTGAAGGCAACAGCACATGCAAGAGAGATGCAATGGTTGGCCTTAAAAGACAGGCAAGTTCACATGGAAGGAGACAGTCCTTCAAGTAATATGTTAAACAGTTTAACTTAATTCCACAAAATAGAGCAGTATTATTGACATCAGTAGATCCTTCTGCTTTGTACACTGAGCTCCCCTGCATTCATATCAGGTTCAGAGTCTCCTGCTCTTGGTGCCATCCCACAATATCCACTTGATACGGTGAGCTTGAGAGACAGGAGCTTTTCTGTGACAATGCCATGGTTCTGGAACACTCTCCTGGGTTGTCATACTCCTCTCTTTGAGTCTTTTTTGCCAGCAGATCTTACTGCTCCTTGATTTTACCTGTGATTTTAACTTTTTTTTAAAAAAAACCTGGATTAATATATTACCTGCATTACTTTGTTTTGCATTAATTGCTTGGTGTTGTTGTATTTTATTGTTTCTGATTTATGTTGTTGGCTGCTCTGAAGAAGAATGGGACAGAAATAAATTATTATTATTAAACTTGCAACTAAATAGGAGACTGAATTGGCAACCATCCTTTCCAAGCAAACAAGCTGCCAAATTCTGTACCAGATGCAACAATAAAATTGTGGTTTGTGGTAGCCATTAATTCATTCCAGTTAATTTGTAACAAGTTGCTCATGAATGGCCTCATATCAGGATTTTCATTACTGGAATTAAAGACCTCTGATTCTAAAGCGGATGTATGCCATCTGTACGCATGAAAGTTGACTCTCAAATAGGCAAATATCAGTGTATAAGAAAGAATAGTTCACTGCTAGTGACCCAAAGTAATACTATGCAAACATCAGCATTAACTGTAGTAAGGGATCATAAATACATGAAAAAGTATAAAACTTTAGCATGTTATTATTAGCAAGTCATCAGTATGTTTGAGAACACAGTTCAATATGCAGATGTCCTATTAACAGAAACCTATTTTGTATGCATGCCAACATAGGCACTTCTGATAATGCTCTGGCACCCTTCCCAAGATATCATCTCTAGATGTAAAACCTTAGCAATGTTGCTACTCCTCAGTGTGGAATAATAACCCAAGGCTGCAATCCAATGCACACTTACTTGGGGGTAAATCCCATTGAAATCAGTGGAGCTTACACCTGAATAAACATGCAAAAGAATGTAAATGTATGTGAATATACATGTTTTATTTACGGGCAGTCCCCGAGTTAAGAACATCTGACTTACAGACAACCCATACTTAAGAACGGACTTCTGGGTTCCCCAGCGCTACGTATTTTACGTAGAGTACATAGCGTAGTATACTACGCAATTTGCGTAATTTACACTATTTGTGTTAATGTCAATTTTAACATATAGAACGCTATGCTGTTCTGACTTACATACAAATCTGACTTAAAAACATTCTTAAGAATGGAACTTGTTTGTAACCTGGGGACTGCCTGTATTTACTTATTTATATTTGTTTTATATCATTTTTCAGACAGTTATTGTCTCCCAAAGCAGCTCACATGAATAAAAAAGAGGCCCAGCCCTCAGGCTTCAATCTAAAAAAAAAAGACACAAGGGGAGGGGAGGTAAAAGGAAGAAGGCGATCGGGCAGAATCCAATGGGGAGCTTACACCCCCACTGATTCCTTTCCATCCCGCTGATTCCCTTTCATAAGTGGTGGGTCCCACCAATTCCATTCTGCAAGTGGGACCTTACGCAAGGGAGATTTAACGCTTCCCAGGGGAAGCCCCGAAATAAGCAGAAATGCTCGTTTCTAGAAAGAAGCAGGTTGGCGGAACTCCATTATGTGAGCTCCGCCAACCTGCCTCCTTTCCAGAAATGAGCATTTCCACTCATTTTGGGTTGCCCGAGAAGACCTAAATTGCCATTGTGCAAGTTGTGGGGGCTGCTTGCACAATGGAATTGGGGAGGCATAAGAGAATCAGCAGGGCATAAGTTGGATTCTGCCCAAGGTCTGCAAGGCAAGAAAAAAGTGACGACCTATAAGCGGCCATTTAAATGCACTTTCGGCCAGGCTGCTCACCCCTTTCTAGTGTTCCTGCTTGAATAACAGTTGGTGGCTCTTGTTACTTTGGCTGATGGATGGAGCTAGAGCATTCTTTCCCCTGACTTCTTCAGTCCCAGGGTAACTGTTAGTTGGAGCAGAGTATTCTTTCTGGCAGGGAGGGGGAAGCGAGCTCCCTGAAACTGCTCTTTCCATGGTCAATAGATGGGCCAGGTTGGTCTCATCCTTACCTTGATGCTATTGCTGGGAAGCAGAAGGTGCAGCCTCCCAGCGGCCCTAGGTCTCCTGGCTGATGTCAGAAGCCAGAGTGTGCTTCCCTTTTTCTCTCTGGTCCCAAGGCAGATTTGAGTCTTCAAAGTGTGGTGGTGGGATAGACGTTGAAGAAACTACTAGGAGCCAAGGACCTGTTTCAGCTCCCAGCATACTTGGGCAGCTGCTGGGGCTGATGCCTTGCCTGGGATCCTACTCTATCTATCATGGCATTGCCAGCACTTCCTGCTGCTGCTTAGATGGCCCTGGCAGTGCTGCAGCCAACAGCTACTCCCTCCCCACCCCCAGGCATTACCCAATGGTACTGATGGTGATGCTGTAGTGGGATGGAAATTGAGTGGCTGCCTGCTGCTGGGGGTCCCAAGTGGTGGTGGCAGCAGTGCTGGGGGAATGGTAATGGGCCTGGTCATTTGTGGGGAGCAATTGATGTTGCGAGTCCCAACAGCACATTGTGCTGAGGAGCCATTAAAGCCTCGACCCAAACAAAATGTCTAAAATAACATAGGAAAAATTACACACACACACCGCGTAAAACTGCCAATATCATAATGCCCTTATACAAATCTATGGTGCAATCACACTTGGAATATTGGACAGTATTGTACATTGCCTAAGTGCTAGTGAAACTGACCACTAGTGGAACTGGAACAACAGAGCAGAAGGGCAGAGGCGGTATTGGATACTGCCTAATTCGTCACTGCACTTCAAAAAGATACTGTAGAACTGGGAAAGGTGCAGGAAATGGTAACCAAAATGATTAAGGGGCTGGAACAACTGCCCTATGAAGAAAGGTTACAACATTTGGGGCCTTTAGTTTTACATTATGGAAGAACATGAGCGGGAGGATGCTGTTGCATTCACTTCCTTTTGTAGGCTTTCCATAGGCATCTGGTTGGCCACTGTGCAAACAGAATGCTAGACTAGATAAACCTGATCCAGCTATTCTTATGTTCTAAAAAGGGACAATATTTATTTATTTATACCCCGCTCTTCAGCCAGAAAAGGCTCCCAGAGTGGCTTACAAAGATTAATAATAAGACAGTCCCTGCCCTCAGGCTTACAATCTAAAAGACACGACACAAAAGGAAACGGGATTGGGAGGGAGGAGGAAGAATGCAAAACCCAGGCACCAGTTCTTAGATATGTTGGGGTTAGACTACAAAGACACATTTCTTGATATAAGAGTTCTTAAGTGTGAAATAGACTAGTAAGGGTTCTAATGGCAACATCTTTTCACTACATTTAAATTTCCAAAATAAACCTCCACTTACCAGTACAAGGTGTGGCACCTTGACCCTGATTAAGAGATCCGAAGTACCTGGCATTTCCAGTGCACTCCACTCAGCATATGTTTCAGAAGCCTTGCATTACCATATGAAACATGAGTGAATTACAGTATGTGATGTATCTACTGTATTAATAGTCTTTTTTTTCTTTCTTTTTTTGTATCAGAAGCCTGGTAGAACAATGAAAAACAATAGCCCTATTCAGTCATTCAAAAAGGGGTTAAAATCAACACAGTGGCAGCCCCAGCCCTCTTTGTCATCCCATTTGCTGCCCTCTACTTGTCTGTCTGAAGAGGAGAGCCTCCTCTGTCATAAGGGCTCTCCATGTGATTGGGAACCCTGATTTTCCAGTGCTCTCAAATGCATGGAGAGCCACCACAAATAGAAGAGGCTCTTCTTTTCAGAGAGTCACTCTCCATGAGTAGAGGGCAAGGAACGCAAAGAGGGAGAGAGCGGTGCGGCTGGAGTGCTCCCTCCCTCCTGTGTTGATTTTAATCCCCTTTTGAACAACTGCATAGAGTTAATGTTTTACAATTATTGGATATAAAATTTGTAGAAAGTCTTGAGTGGGCCCTATTGAGTGTGTTGTTGTCTATGTATCAAATTAGGCAGGGTCCAATATATGAAAACCTTTAAAAGAAAGAAACATCAACAGAATAACTATGAATATAAATTTCAGACAAAAAGGTAGTATACTAGCTGTCTTTGTCTGTCTCTGTCTCTGTCTCTGTCTCTGTCTCTCTCTCTCTCTCACACACACACACACACACACACACACTCATTTCACACATCTCTGTAAATTGCTAGATTATTTCAGATTAGTATTTGATTTTGTGAATAAATTTGCTTTGCATTCATATCTTGAGAAAATTAGGAATATCAGATTTACCGTGCTGTAAATGTCTTCAGAATTGCACATTACTATTTTTAGATAAATCCCAACTTTAAGCTTTTATTGCTGGTGTCTATTTTATGAATGTTTGCTGCTTTATTATATCATTTCTTATCATATAATTTTAATGTTGTAAGCCACCTTGGGAAGGCTTCTGCCCTGAAAGGCAGCATAGAAATATTTTAAATAAATAGAAAAATAAATAAAATAAGCCTATTCCTCCCCATCCTTTTTTAAATTTTGCAGTGGAGGTCGCAGCATGACCATATCTGGGAAATATCTTAATGTCACAGATAAGGTGATTATTTCAGATGAATTCAACCAAGCCTTGACAGTAAGTATTATATGCTCCCTCCCCCCCAATCTCCCATTAAATGGCTCAAAATTTATATTGAGGTATCTGTCTTTCTGCTGAAGGTGCCAGACAAATTGAAGGTGCTTGTAAAGGATTCTTTCATTTTGATGAGCAAATAGGCAAGGTTCAGACAACTCTTACAGTGCAAACTAGTTATACTTAATTAGATATGTTCAAAATACCATAGAAAACAAACAGGTAGTTTCCATTTCTGAGAATTGCAGCCAAAGTGATATTGGCTACATTTTAATTATGCCTGCTGTATAAGTCTCGCCATGCTTTATAATTTTCTCAGTATTTACACTTTACTTTTACTTTTTTAGGAATTTACATGCCACAGAAGTAGTGTTGAATGTCAATTTACAACACCAGCTTTTAAGTCTGAGAAAGGAAATACAATTGCTAATGTTGTCCTAAACGTTGAAAAGAGACATATACCTTGCATTAAATTTCGATATGATCCTGACCCTCAATTTATTCTCTACGAACTGACAACTGATTTAGAACCAGACCTGGAGTTAAAAATACATGTAAGTTTAAAAAACAATACAAAACACACACACACGCACACAAATTAACTCTCTTAAACATTAGTAACTTTGTTTGCATTTTGCTGCATGTTTTGTGTTTCATTCTATGTTGCCATTTATTTCCAGAAAGAAAATGACAACTTAAATATTTCAAGAAGTGAGATTGACATTTTTCTGTCTCACATGGCTGGTAACAAATTGATAAATATAACTTTCACAGTCCAAGATATCTTAAACACTACAACTCGTAGCATTATACACTGCAGAGCCAAACGGGAAAAGAATTCTACTAGCAAGATTGATATATCCAGTGTGAAAGTTTATGTGAGTAAAAACTTTATGGAAGGTGTGTGTGTGTTTGATTATGAACATTGCTTTGAAGTTGTAAGTAATATTTTAAAGGTGTTTCCTAGTTGTGACTTTTCCATATTCTGAACGTGCCAGGTATTATGTAGTCTTGCTGGAAACAGTCCATAGCATTATGATCAGCTAGATTAAAAAAAAAATCTGCCCTCAGTGCTGAGAGCTACTCTCGGATCTCATGAAGAAATGAGAACCATCTTTGTCACTTGAGGCTCATGTGGCCTTAGTGGCATGGAGTGCATTCTACCAACTTTGGTGGCCCAACTACGCCCCTATCTGAACAGGGATAACTTGGCTTCAATTGTGTATGCTCTGGTAACCTGCAAGCTAGATTACTGCAATGTGCTCTATGTGGGGCTGCCTTTGAAGATGGTTCAGAAGCTGCAGCTTGTGCAAAACACAGGGATGAGAAGGTCTGAACATATAACAACGATTCTGGCCTGCTTGCATTGGCTGCTTGTATGTTTCTGGGCCTGATTCAAGGTGCTGTTTTTGACATATAAAGCCTTACACAGCTCAGGACTGCAATACCTGATGGAGTGCCTCTCCCAACATGAACACGACACTACGTTCATCACCGAAGGCCCTCCTCTAGGTGCCTCCTCTGAGGGAGGCTCGGAAGGTGAGAACAAAGGAGAGGGCCTTCTTGATGGTGGCTCCCCAATTCTAGAATGATTTCCCTGATGAGGCCCGCCTGGCGCCAACATTATTATCTTTTCGGTGCCAGGTTAAGGCCTTCTTTCAGGCATTTGGCAGCGTATAATGAGGCTTTTAATCAGGTCTTCAATTTTGTTGTTGGTTATTTAAAATCATTTTTATATATATATATGTGTGTGTGTGTGTGTGTTTATATGTTTGTATGTATATGGTTTTTATAATGTGTTTTTTTGTTTTGTTTTAATCTTTGTAAAGTGCCCAGAGAGCTTTGGCTATTGGGTGGTATAGAAATGTAATAAATGAAATGAAATTACATAGCATCCTCTGCTTCTTCCAGAAGTGCTATAAAAGCCATAGGCAGCAAAGTCACTGTGATGTCTCAGAGCAGGGAAGTGTGCTTTATCCACAAAGCTTTGGTGGCTGAGAAATACTTTGCAGTTTGTGTATATACGTATGAGATTATAGTTGCTTCACACATGTTCAAATGTAACTATAAACTAACATTATGTGAAGAAGCCTAGGTGAGCCTGAGGTTTGCATACTCCCTGCCTCCTCTGGTATAGCCATAAGAAGGAGATTGGTAGCTTTTGCTTTCATTTTTGACAAAGTGCAGTTTAGCATTATGCAGTTTGTCTTAACTATGGTTAACTGAAACAAGCCAACTTCAAATCTTGGTTTGTAAAGTTGACTTGTTTTAATAAATCATTGTTAAGGTTAACCGCAGTTTGTCCAGATTTGGACATGGCGCTAAACTGTGGTTAGTAGAAAACAGACATAAGAGCTGTGCTGCAGCATCCTGTTCACACAGTGGCCAACCAGATCCCTATGAGAAGCCCACAAGCAAGATATGGGTGTATTAGCAACCTCCCACTCATGTTCTCCAGCAACTGGTATTCATAGACTTCCAAACGTCTCCTCATGGCCATGCCAGAGGAGGAGGGGGAGAGTGCAAGACTGAGGCTTACCTATGCTTGTTTCTGTAATGATAAACAATAGTTTATTGGGTGTGTTCACACATCACACTAACCCACCCTGGTAATAAGCCATGGTGGGTTGGTCGTGTGCGAAAGCACCCACTGTGAGCCTGATAGATGATTGGTCTTACCATGGGTTGTTGGCCCCCTCCCCCTGGTCCTCCTTCAGGTATCCCAGGGGCAACGCGGGAGGAACAAGTCCTCCAAGGTGCCACTGGGGCACTTCAAAGGGACTGCTCATATAGCTGTCAAAACAGGGATCGGGAAAGCTGGCTTGACAGCTGGCTTTCCCGACCTCCAGGAAAAAAAAGGTAAAAAGCAAAAAAGCTTCTGATTGCGGTGGGGAGGGGGGGTGAGCCAGTGCCAGCAGCCTCCAAATGCCGCTTAGACAATTAGGGAGTGGTTGGCACTGGCACTTGCCTGGGAGCCCCATGACAAGAGCGGCAAGGGTGGATCGCTAGCTGATTACTGTAGCGGACGGGACCCCTCCTCCAAACCTCACACCCTTGTACTTCACTCTCACCAAATGCCACCTTGTATTGGTCACTTCAGACTTTAAGCTGTCTTCTTAAGCTGAGTTAGCCGATTATGTGTCTTAAGCCTTATATGTAGCTGTTCACCCACATTTGTTTGTCTTTATTAAGAGCAGTTTGTTTTATTTGATTACTTGAAGTAGGGTGCCCCTCCGTTAATTCCCTTCTTACTTTCCTGTCCACCAGTCAGACTCTGGAGAATTAGAACTTTGAATAAAAAGATTGATTTATTGTTCTAACAAAGTCTCTAAACTGATATTCAACTCAGGAACAGATAACTTGGATTTTTAACAGTTACATTCAAACTTGTTCTTTGCTTAGATTCAGGTTAAAGGCAGGCAGATGCTATACAGTGCTCTTTGTATCAATTTGGCTTGGTTACTTGAAAGTTACAGTATCAGACCAGGGAACTTAACTGTCCCTCACACTAGTCCAGAGTTTCTCCTCCTTCCTCAGACAGAAAGTCCTTCACTCCCTAAGTGGAGACTCCTGTGAAGGGTTCTATACTAACACCTTCATGTTTGCTTTCTCACAACTTAGTACTAGATTTCCTGTCTGAACTCTTCTCCTCAGTACCACCTTTCCCTACCTACTCTATTAACCTTCCACTCCCTCTCTCACTCCAACCCACTCTCTCCCCCAACTGACAACCGACTCCCCCTTAACTGCCAACTCCCTGGGGTTCTATGCTCTCTGCTTCAACCAATCAGAGCCTCTGGAATGTTCAGGTTGGCCCCTGCCTGTCACTCCGCCACAATTACCCCTACCCATGATGGGGTAATTCATCTGGATTCGAATGACACAACAACCCATCATGGGTAGAACAACCCCTAGAACAAGCCATGGGTTGTTGGGGTGGCTTGTTGCCCATGCTCAAGCCACCCTGGGGAATTCAGTCTGGGTTCACACAACACGACAACCCACGATGGGTTGTCATGTTGTGCAAGCCCAGTCACTGTTAACATTCAGATGCAACCGCTATGTGGTCGCACACGTTGGTTTGCTATAGGATGTTCTGTGGGTACTATGGGCTGGTAATAGTATCCACTATAGGTTTTAAGTCTGTGCCCACTTCTCTGCATACCAGCAATCTCAACATAGTTTTAGTCACAAATCAGATCAACAGACCTTTAGCAACTTGACTGAAGCTTCAAGACAAACAAGCTAAAATGAAATTAAAGGTAAGATAAATACTAACAGAAATACAAGATTTAGAAATTGACAATATAATTTGGGGAGCCAGTGTGGCTTAGTGGTTAGAGTGTAGGACTGGGACTCGGTAGATCCGGGTTCTAGTCCCCACTAGGCCATGAAGCTCACTGGGTGACTGTCAATTACTCTAACCTACCTCACAGGGTTGAAGTTGCCTTGGGTTCTTACAGGAAAAAGGTGGGATATAAATATAATAAAATAAATAAATAAATATAAAAGTCCTATGAATCACTATTAAATATAACATAAATTAAGTAAGAAGGAAGTGTAGTGGGATTAAATGAGAAAACTTAAGTAGCCTACCCTACCTCACAGCGTTGTTGTGAGGATAAAATGGAGAGGAGGAGGAGGATAATATAATGTAAGCCACCTTGGGTTCCTTGCAGGAAAAAAGGCGGGGTATAAATATAATAAATAAATAAAATATTAATATTCTAATAAATGTGCAATTCTATAGTTAATGTATAACTATGAACGTAACACTAATTAGACAAACTTATTCTTAGTCTGGATCTAATCCAATGTGGTATATTGAAAGGGATCTAGTATATGTTCTGTCTTCTAACATAACATCTGAATAGTGATTTGAGAATCTCCCTGCAGAAACATGCATCTGTTGTGGATGCATTTCACCATGGGGGATGCTTCAGTTGCCACATTGGAGAGAATGGGCCATATCCAACTCTGCACACTGTATTGATGTACCACTAGTGTATTGGCTAGCGGTATGCCAATAACATAAGCTGGTGCTATGGGGTTTCCGGGGAAACCTGTCATGCCAGCTTACACTAATGGTGTACTGCTAGAGGTCACTTACACTAGCATGTCAGTAGCTTAAGCAGAGCTGTAGTGTTCGATACTGCCTTATACATCTTTTCTGTGATCTCTGAAACCACTTCTGATTTCTGCCTTGTTTACATTATTTTCATTCAGATGTTTCTTCAGAAATATTTAGAAAGTATTTTGAAGAAATAATTTGCTTGCTTTTATTGTCTTCCTTTGGTAAAATTGTGGTACCATCATGGAGTAATTTTTTAGGAATATTTGAGAAGGCTCATCAGTCCATGTTGAGGCTTAGGCTAGCTGGAAAAAGTCAACAGATAAAGCCAAGAAAGTGCAATAGTTTAATGAATAATTCCTATGTTTTAAATATCTTCATCAGGGAATCTGAAAGGCAGGTGTGTGTGTGTGTGTGTGTGTGTGTGTGTGTGTGTGTGAGAGAGAGAGAGAGAGAGAGAGAATTTCTATTACAATACATTCCTATATATATATATATATATATATATATATGAATTCATATATTCATATATATATGAATTATATTATATTATTATATTATATATTATTATTATTATATATTATAATATTATATATATGAATTTTTATATTATTATAAAAATTATTTTTATAATATTATATTATTATTATTATATATATGAATTTTATTGTAAGCTTCCTTGGGAAGCTTCCTGCCCGGAAAGGTGGCCTAGAAATTATAATTTTTTTTAAAGGCAGAAAAGCTCAATTTTGGGAATCAAAATATAAAATCTATTAAAATAGAGAACAAAAAGGATTAAAACTGTATGAAAAGAATACAATATAGTATTATAACAATACAGAAAACTATGTGATTGGTCCAACCTTGTAAAAACACACTCACCATATTGCTGAAATTAATATGGGGCAAATGCTTCTTTATATTTTCATATTGGTTTCTGATTACTTTTGTGTCCCCAAGCCATTTGTGGGAAACACAAAAGTAATATTTAGTGTAAGTACTATGTTGGGTACTGCTTTTGTGTTCTCCAGTTTCTTGGATTTCCTGAAGGGGTTGAACTCAGATCTTGAGTTGTACAATTTAATCTTTGATTAGATAGCACTACGAGCTTTCTTCTTTCCTGTATTGCTTCTATAAATAGGAACAAAATAATTCATGCTTGGAGACACAGCTCCTGTACAAATGGAGCTAGGAGATGCAACTTGTTTCATCTATTGATTTCAACACAAAGGATTTACTTTTAGTATTTTTCCCCCATAGTGACTTCAGGTCATGTTTTTTGGTGTGTGCGTGAGTGTGTGTGTATTTTAATAAAATTTTAAATCAGATGGCTTCCATCTCAGGCACCCAGCTGCAGGGCACTATGTTTTCCAGACAGAGAAGTAGGAGGAGAAGATTGCAGGCAGCAGTAGCAACTGAATGGAGAGGGGCAAGAGTGACATATCAATGTTCAATATACTAATATGTTACGGTCAGACCCTAATCTATAAATGGAGCTGACAACGCATTCATGGTTTGGATGCTTGAGGAATTCTGTCTTTGTGAATCTATGAAAGGACCGTGAGTTGGATCCAATGCTGTAATTCCACTGATGGAAGCAGCTTCATCAACAGAGCCAGGAGGTGCTTCCCCTGTCCCCACACACTCTCAAGATCTGCTCTGGAGGGCTGGGAAACCTTCCGGAGCAGATTTTAGGGTGGTACAGAGGGCTGCAGGGGGAAAGAGAAAGAGAGTGCTATCACATACTGCTAGCAGATTTCCACTATCGTGACATTGGATTTAATCCCTTATTTGCATCTCCCAGAGTAATATCCAGATTGGAACATAGCTATCCACTGGATTTCACACTTCTCCAAATATTGCAATGCAGTTTTCAGCTGCTTAAATAAATCAAAATAGGAGTTTAAGTAAATTTGAGAGAAAATACACATTTAAATACATACAAATACAAACACATTTTTGAGAGAACATTTTTGTGGGAGGGGAATTATGGGTAAAAACCTTGGAAAGTGACATGGACCCCTCCCTAATTCACAGCACTTTGAGCTCATTGTCATAATGTTTGCCTTCAGGCTTCCAAGAATGATTGAGTTGACATGTGTTTTGGCCACATCAGTCTTCAACTTTACAAAGCTCTGTGCAATGATTCTCTGCATCATTATGGTAGATATGATTTATAAACTAATCTTTAGAATTAGGCCCGAATAGGATCCAGACAGAAGATGGTATTGTTTGGTTGGTTTGTGGTTGTTATTTTTACTGCTCTTTCCCATGGTGATGATCTGACTTTTAAAAAAATTGATGCACTTTTTTTTACACCCGCATACGTGTAGCCTTCTTACATAAAAGGCAAAGTAGGTATCATCAGTGGATAGCAGGATTTTGCCAGTTCTTCCTGCTCCCAGATGGGTTTGTATCTTATCTGCAGATTAGATGTAACAAGTAACTGGCACCTGCATGCATTAGTCCACACGGTATATACCTGTTCCTTAGGATGAGGATTACATGGTATTGGGCCTACATGCACTGGACTGCATGTGCATAGCCACCAGTTACACATAATGTCTAATGCACAGATATGAGATGGGCCCAATGGGTGGCCTCACTGAGTGTGTTCAATCAGTTTGTGAAAAGACCTTAAGACTTCGTCTTTGAAAGAGCAATCCTATGGTCCCTGGGAAAGCATTCCAGGGACCATAGGATTGCTTGGAAAAACCCTTCCAAAGTTGGAAACAATGCTTTGACCTTGGAAGAGAGAGTCAGAGATCTGACCCTCCCCTCCCCCCTCGTAGCTGGCATGGAAAGAACTGCACTGGCTACCCTTCCAGATCAGAGGAGGAGGAAAGGTGGCATTCTGGTGGGCAGGGAGGTGAGGATCCTGGAGAGGCCAGGATTTGAGATATCCTCAGCCTCCTTCCCTCCCCGTCCAAAGCGCCCATGCTAGATGGGCTAAAAAGCCTGCGAAGATCACCTGGCTTCAGCCCTGCAGGGCATAGGAATTTCAGAAGCCTTTGAATTCAGAGGCTTCCGAGCAGTGAGGGAGCAATCCATAGAAGTGCACCTTAAGTCAGCGTGCTTCCTGTCTTTCATTCATCTGTTTAAAATGTTTATATGTGACCCATCATCAAAATAGATTCCAGGGTGGTTTAAACTTTATGACAATGCAACAATTAAAATACAACCAAATAAAACAATCAGCATATTGATGGAAGTTAAAACTTCAAAGCACAATACCTTACCTTGTACTTCAAAGCACAATACCTTTTATTTACTGGGTAAATAAAAAGGTTTTTGCCTGGCTTCTAAAAGATAGTAAGACTGGTTCCTGGTGAGCCTTTCTTGGGAGGGCATTCTACAGCTTGGACACCAGCTAAAAAGCCACCTCCTTTGTCGATTCCTATGTTCATATTTCTTTCGATATGTTTCCAAAGGTGAGAGGGTTGGCAAAATTTGATCAACTTTCAGTAACTTAATTTTTACTAACTATTATGTCTCTCTCTCTCTTAGTTACCATTCAATAAGGAAATAGTAACTTTGTGCCACGTCCTTTTATCTCCATAAACAAGTTTGTTTATGTATTACCCATAGTTTGCTATCATTGTAGTGGCAATATAACTCTTTTCTGCTCATTCAATTTCTTATTTATCCACTAGGTCAAGGTGGGAAACTTTGTGCATGAAGTTCCAAATGAAACACGCAACTATTCATTTTTGTACATTCTTTTGTTAATCCCTGTAGTAATTGTGGGTAAGTAACAGTATACCTATCTGTAGCTTTTCATTTGTTAAAAAGCAGTAGGCTTCTATTGGTTAGAGGTGGTCAGCGAGGCTAGACTAAGTCATCCAGAGCTGCTTGGATAACTGCTGCCCCACCATCATCAGGTAAACCCACTTGAATCCAACAGAGGAGGGGTTCTACTACAGGACACTTTCCCTAGGATCTTCTCATACATGAAGCATACTGGATCAGACTATTGGCCCACTTTTGTACTGTCTGGTCCAGGGGTAGGCAACTTCTGGGAGTCTGGGGACTGCATTGGTCCTCGGAACTCATCGGGGGGCCACACCTGACACCTGCAGCCACCAAAGTTGCTGCCGCTGCTCCATTTGTTGCCAAATGTGCTGCTACTACTGCAGCAGCAAAAATCAGAACAATTTAGCAGGGAAACACGCTATGCAGGGGGAGCACACGTCCTTGTTTCCAAGCAGAATCATGTTTCTGGGAGCGTGATTCTGATTGCAAGCAAGGCACATGCTCCTCGCATTTCCTTGCAAAACTGCTGTAATTTTTGTTATCACAGCTGCAGCAGCAAATTCAGCAGCAGGGGAACACAGTTCCCGGCCTGCGAAAACGGCCAGAGGGGGCACGCTTTTTGTTTCCCACCCCTCTTGTTGCCCACCCCTGGTCTACTTTAATGGGCAAAACCTCTCCAAGGCTGAGCTCTTTCCTGGCTCTGCTATTTGTGATTCTTTTAAGTGAAGATGACAGAGATTGAAGCTGGGACCTTCCACATGCAAAATTTTGGGAATAATCAGAAAGTGTTTGTCCACCAATAAAATTACATCCGTCAGTGGAATGGATCCCTTTCCATGCCTGCGTCCCCCTAGGCTCCCTATATCTGCTCTCAAGGGTTTGGGGAAAACTTCTGGAGCAGATTTTGAGGCTGCAGTGGGGAGAAGGGGAAGCTCCATTGAGTGGAAGTCTGCTTGTGCAACAGTGGATGTCACCCATGGCTTTTACTACTGAGTTATGGACCCTTTCCTATTTCTCCACTTTTCTCAGTCCTCCAGATGTTTCTTTTAACAAAGTTTGCAAATATGTTATATGTTAGAAGAAAGCTGGGTTAGTTTGGGGCACAGCTGTGTTCAAAGTGTTGTAGAATCCTATTTCTCCCCCTCTCTGCTAAAAAGTGTGAAAATATGTATATAGCTTCTTATTTCTGTATTCAGTATTGACATTTTTTCTCAGTTGCAGTTTTGGTGACCCAAAGAAAATCAAAGCAGTTAAACCAAGAAATGAGTGAACACCTGGAGCTATTGGAATGTGAACTTCGTAAAGAAATTCGTGAGGGTGAGTTTCCCTAGATTTGCTATAGGGGGAAGCATTGACAACTGGGTGTGTTTGTGTAGTATGTATTAGTATGTATTGCTTTCCATGCAGTACTTTTCCTTAGTTATAAAATACAATTTTCAGAGGGGTAGCTGTGTTAGTCTATTGCAACAAAAACAACAAGGAGTCTTGTGACACCTTAAAGATGAACAAATTGATTCTGGCATAAGCTTTGGTGGACTATAGTATACTTTACCAGATGCATGAAGTGCTATTGAGAGCATATTACAATTCCCCCCACGCCCACCACACACCATATGTACTGTATATATATCTGAAACTCTTGATAATGCTTCATGCATATGATGAAGTGGGCTATAGACCACAAAAGCTGATGCCAGAATAAATTTGTTCATCTCTATGATGCCACAAGACTCTTTGTTGTTACTAAAATACAGAATTCCTGTATTTTAGTATCAGTATTAAGGTAATGTAGTAGTGCTGGAGGCAGGGAGTAGTTGAGTCGGCACCATACAGTCATGCAGCAGTGGACTAGCCTGTGTGGCTGCAGGCCACTGACATCATCCACCTGTGCTGGATGCCAGTCAGCAGCTGCGCGCCAACATGGTGCTGCCTGTTTTCCCTCCCTCCTCTTTCACCTCACAGCATCGAGTGGTAAGGGTGTCGGGTTTCCATCTCATCATACTCACCACTCTGTGGCAGCTGCTATTTACTACTGTCATCCCAATGCATTGTGTGCAACAATTTGATTTAAGAAAACCACACTTTAAAAAGCATATGCAGTCAATATTTCCCACAAAAAAAACCTGGGCACAGAGATAATGTATACTGTGAGAACTGCCTTTGATAACTACTTTCCAGGATCATATCGAAAGCTGTAATTAAGATAATGCTATATTATAAAAACCAGCACTCCAGGGGATCTTTCTTTGTTGCAGGATTTGTTGAACTACAGATGGAAAAATTGGATGTGGTTGATAGTTTTGGAACGATTCCCTTCCTTGACTACAAACACTTTGTTCTTAGGACTTGTTTTCCAGAGGTAAATGACTGCTGGTCTCTTTGTTATGAACCTTCTGCAGTAATTGAATTCTGATTGAAGTTGGAGCATTTAATAGCATCATTGTTGCCTATATATACCTTTAAATGCTATGGGGTTCCAAAAGAAGATGCAGTCAATATGCTTCTTGTCCCATTCCTCTACTGTCCCTCCATTTTCCCTTCTCTCCCTCTGACTATGACCTGCCCTATAGCATAACATGTATTAGAAAAGTTAAGTTACTTATCCATCAAATTTCTCTTTTGTGGCCCACTCAATTGTGCAAGAAGTCAGCTGAAATCCTCCAATGAATAAGAAAGATAAAAGAAATAAAGGAAACTGATGTGGCCCACATATATTAAAATATGTATTTGGATTATATATATTTATGGTCCTTCATCTTATATCGGGTTTTTTCTTCAGTCTTCCTTGCTCAGTCCAAGGAATGCCATCATTGCATGACTGCTTCATCACAGGTTACCCTTCATTCTGAGGACGAAGGCATCAAACTACTCCCTGCCAGCTGCTAGTTCCTGTAAGGACATACAGCTTCAGTCTGGGGCTATTTGGAGTGAAGAAACAGTAGTGGTGGGGGGATGGTGCTTAACCTTTCTCCCTGCCCACTGCTTCTGAATATTGCCCGAAAGTCATCTTTCTCCCCAGCAGGGTTCCAAATGCATACCTGGAAGCTAAACACAGCATGAAATGAAATAAATGAAATGAATGAAGAGAACAGCCAGGGGACAGGGGAAGGGTTAAACACCTGCTGAAAATCGGTCCCTCCCAAAGCTGTATTGCCTGTAAGAAGCAGGCACTAGGGTTTTATTGTGACATTCTAATATAATGTGGTTTTGCCCTGCTGATGTTTGTTGATACTAATTCAGAGCATTGACTCGTTAATGGTTTCCTGGCTGATTGGGACTAGATGTCACCCCTGGCATATTTCAAGACAACGTGAATGTTTCTTCCCGTGGATACTAATGTACACAGCTCAGATATTGTAGCTATCTTATGGGATAAGGTTTTATAAAATCTCTCTTTCCAATTTCCCAACTTTTCTCCACTGTCTGCTTTATTTCCTTCACACTATTATCTCCGTTTCTCCCCTTTCACTTTTTCTCAAAGTGTCTCTTACTAATCATTAATAATGGTCATAATTCAGTCCTCCTGTACTGGTGCTTGATGGTGCACTGTGCCTTTAGGCACATTCAGTGAATAGATTCCTCACAGATTTATGCCTGGTGTAACTAGGTTCATGCCATGCATGGACTTAGGTTTCTGAATGCTCCCAGAGGACCAGGTCACCTCACTACATCAGGTGATATAATAATCCACTAAAAAGTCAGTTCAAGTTGACTTCAACCCAGAACATTATTGTGTGAATCCATGCTAAGTTTGCTTATATTCTAAACCTGAATAATGTGGGGGCAGTTAATGCTAAGGTCCTTCTGTGAAAAATAATGTGCTCATTGCATCTCATTTCTTTTCTGCATACATACCGGTACTCAGTTTACTCTAACTCAGTTTTCCTTCTTGTAAAATATGTAGTTTCACCACATGGGAAAACCCAAATCTTCACAGCTTTTTATATTTTATATTTATCTGTTTTGCAATCTTTTGAGGTTTCTAACAATAACATCGACTAATCTTTTATTTTAGGCTGGAGGCACTTCATCTATCCTTACTGAAGACTCCAGTGAACCCCCTGTAAGTAGTTTTACATGTAATTTTAGCTCTTTTGCAAAGGTAAGCAACTTATTCAGGGGGAATTTTGGTAGTAGTATTGATTTAGTGTTTCTAGTGCATTTTTATTGTTATTTTGCACTGTATTTTACTTTAAATGACTACACAGAGAATGCAACGAATAAATAAATAAGTACAACAGATTATTAGCTGAAAACTGTAGCTAATTTTCATACATAGATATACATCACATGATTTGCATATTGCTTTCATTAACATGGCATGTAGCAAACTATACTTAATGGCAACTTGTGTTACTGTACATTATTTACATTTTAATATTGTTGCCTTCAAATGTGTAGAACATGAGAGTCAAACTTGAACATCACTTTACACCGTTTTCCACTGGGTTTTTTTAAATCCTGTTTTGTATTTTATGCTTTTTTATCATCTCCATCCTCCACAAAATCTAAAATTGTGCAAACACAAGCCAAATAAAATTCTCCTAATCCAGAGAACATACACATAGGGGTTGTTTATGTAGTGAAAATTGTTAGTGCAGCATCTATTGGCTGGGGATGACCAATAATGAATTTGGGTGATGTGATTTAATCTGATTTACTACGGCGTTACTGACTTGGCTTTATTAAGGTGGCTACCTATTCTGAACTGTTGTTGATAGGGCAGGTTATAAATCTGAATGAATGATTAGAAGGTTTGAGTGTGAGGGTTTATATTAGAACTCCCAACTTTTACACGTATTAAACATTCCATGTGTTATATGTCTGCAAATCTTTGATATAAGGGGGGGGTATACAAAGTGGTAACTTCTAATTCCTCACATTCTATTTTTATCAGGGAACTAAGAGTGCAGTGAGTCTGGAAAAAAAATCTTAAAACTTGCTAGCAAGAGTTAGTCATATAAAATATATTACCTTACCTGCCTCCTTAACCTCTCTTATGAAAACAATACCGTAAATACAACAGCATTTACAGTATTCTAGATTTCTAAGGATGATGTTTGCAGCTATAATTAAAAATTAAATGTGATTCACATTAAAAACAAATAATGCATGTCTTTCAACTATTACAGAGCAGAATTCCAGGTCACAAGGATGAAAGCAGTATAGCATTGTATGCATTAATTAGTAACAAGAATTTTCTTGTTACTTTGATTCACACACTTGAAAAACAGAAAACCTTCACTGTGAAAGATAGGTATGATATAAAACTTACCTTCTTCAAGCTGTAGAAATATGGAAGAACTTGCAAATAAAAATGCCAGGCTTCCTTTGGCTAAATCAGGCAAGATCCCCACCCCCCAGTATTTCCCCCTTTCTTTGAGCAATAGTCAGAATCAGTTCTCATTAAATAAACTTCTAGAAAGAGAATGCACCTGTTCCCGATAGAGCTAATTACACAGATGCAACAATGGGAGTATCTCAAAATGGAAAGAAATGTCTTGGAATCATGCCAACAGTTTAGGATTATAGAATATTGAAATGGAATATTCAAATAAACTGCACTACTAGAAGGCACTCTTTGTGGAATGAAATTCACATGTTAATAAGTTGTGAATGACTTCCATTTTACAAATACTAGCAGACATTCAGTCCTTTAATGGCTGAATGGACCCAGTGGAATGATAACTGGAAACACTGGAGCTAACTTTGTAGCTGAAGCTTAGGAAGACTGGGGCAGTGCTGGCAGGAAGCAGCAGTCAGTATGACAATTTCATCACTTCTGTCCCACCTTTGCATTGTGGGGTGGAGGGTGAGAGTGTTTCCAGGTTGAAGTGGTGGATCAAGTAAAGGATTTATGTCATCCCCAACTACAGTAATACCTTGGATTGCAAGTAACTTGGTTTGAGAGCATTTTGCAAGACAAACCAATTTTTAAATATTTATTTAATATATATTTTTTACTTGATATACAAGCGACGTCTTGCAATACAAGTACTGTAAATTAAAAATCTCTGTACAAATTTCTTTTGGGGGGATTTCGTTTTGATATAAGAGTGTTTTGGATTACAAGCACGTTTCCGGAACGAATTATGCTCTCAATCCAAGGCATGACTGTATATGACTTGGAATAATTGCAGTTCCTCTTCATTTCTCTCCTATATGAACTTCCACCAATCCTTTCCTATCACTTACAGTTTGTACAAAATGTTGGCAGCACATGTGCTTATCAGTTTAGACAGTAATTGTAATGCTCCTGCCCTTCTTTGACTGCCTGTAGAGTGGTGGAGTTGGGATTGTTAATTCTCTGAACAGTACAGGGCCTGGATGTATTTGAGACCTAGTCCTGGTACCTTGCCATGTAGACTGTCTGCACTCAGACACACCATCCTGCTTTATGTCATCAGGCAATAATGCATTTCATGTGGCAGATACCATATTGTTAACTCATTCCAAAATCTATCTTTGTTTCTCTCTCTTCATCTGTACGAAGTGCCCAGTTTTATTGTTCTCCAGGTGTTCTTAGTAATTCTTTATGATCTTATGTGGCAACTGGCAGGATGTGGGTTGGGAATATATAAATCAAGTTAGTGTTATTATTTTAAGGATATAGATAAACAACATGTTAAGCTTATATTGAAACCCCAACTTTACATTTATTAAAAGTGATTTATTATTCTCTTTATAAACAGATGCTTGTTTGCATCTTTCTTGACGATTGCACTACAAACAAACCTAGTCTACTTAACCAATATTCTAGAAGTTTTGACAAGGGATTTGATGGAACAGTCTAGCAATATACATCCTAAGCTGATGCTAAGGCGTACAGAATCGGTGGTAGAAAAGCTGCTGACAAATTGGATGTCTGTTTGCCTCTCTGGTTTTCTTCGTGCAAGTATTATATTTTTTCACTACTTAAGACCGGATAATAGGATATTGGTTTATTTGCTTGCAGAAATTACTACTTGTGATGTGCCTTTACAATAGCTCCTTGACATAGTAATTTGTTCATTGCTTAGGAGCTTGAATGCACTCAGAGCCCACTATTGGGGCTGCTGCCTTCAATTGAGTACGTCTACAAACACATTCTTTTAAATGCATGAAATGAATTGGAACCCCACATTTTGAGCACCCAGAGGTCTTTGGTTTGAAAGATGAGGAGTAGGTGTATGAATCAAAAGTTTGCAGACGAAGGGAATGCCTTTCCAGATGCATCTGTGTAAACACCATTTCAAAAGTCACTATCTATTTCCTATAGAAACCACTTTGATATAGGGAAAAAACCTGAAACATGTGTAGTTAGTAGTCTGAGCAATATGAGCCTGCCCAAATTTTGCACTTGTAATCTGAGGCTGTCCAAATTTTGCACTCATCATCTGAGGCCCTGTTGCTTGTCCCACCTCCTAGAGAGGTGAGGCTGGTGGGCACTCATAACAGGGCCTATTAGGTAGCAGCACCCCAGTTGTGAAACACCCTCTCCAGGGAGGTTAGGCTAGACAGCTGTTGAAGATGATGATATTCTGCCGAGTTTTTAATAGTTAATGCTACATTCTGTTTTTATTAATAAATCCCGTTTTGGGGTTTTGTAGTTTTATGTATTTTATACTTTGTATTGTTTTTATTGCCTCAATCACTCAGTGTGGAGGGCAGTCCAAAAGCATTCTAAATAAATAAATATGTGGCAATTGCACTTGCATCTATTCCACTAAATGTACATATACATACCTGGATGCTGCCAGTTATGAATAAGCAAGATACAAACTCTTGTTATTTTCATTTTGTTTCTTAGGAAACAGTTGGGGAACCATTCTATTTGCTTGTAACAACCCTAAATCAAAGGATTAACAAGGGTCCTGTGGATGTAATAACTTGCAAGGCCCTGAACACACTAAACGAAGACTGGTTACTGTGGCAAGTAACTGAATTCAGCACAGTGGTATGTTTGTGAATGTATGTCCTGCAAACGAAACCAACAAGCTTTGTGTGGGAGGTGATCAAGGAGCTGTGTATTCTGTGCTTCAAGTCAGAATTCTAAGCCAAGAAAAGCTGAATCCTATAACCTAATGTAATTTGCATACATTTGCTTATTTTGCATGATTATTCTGCGTCAGGCTAGTCATGGTGAATGGGAAGGAGCCATGTAGGGCCCTTCTATCCCAGATAATGCGCCAAGCATTTCCCACATGTTTTCGAGTCTAGCTTTGCAGCAATAGACTTTCAGTACAATCCTTGCACAGTTGCATATGTGGAAGGGAATTAGCATAGAGCTCAGTAGAACCCTCTTTTCCCTGCCCTTTCAAGGCTTGTGCTTGGTTGTGTGCAACTCCTACATACCAACCATTTCAACAGGACCAGGCACATGTCCAATAAGTATACACAGCTATCCCTCCTTACTAGGGACCCTGCCTGCATGTTGTTCATGCGCCAATGCTACGTTCACCATCACTCTGGTTCAAGATAGCAACTGGTTCATGATAGCAGACATGTACCTATGTCTGACTAATATGAGGGAAGGCAAAGTACTGAAAATATTTTTAACAGTAACAGAGGAAACAAGCCCACACAGTGTTATGCATATAACAATATCCTATGTCACATGACAAGAAAGAATGAAAAAAAAGTTGTGCTTTCTCTTTTATTGTTTCCTTCCCAGTAAGTCACAAGTTAACTATGGTCTTCATGCTTAAATTGAAGAAAGAAAATTAAACCACAAGTATTCAGCTAATAATGATAAAGAAATCTAAAAATATATAATTAGTTGAATAAATGTAATTTATTTTAATTGTTTTCTCAGGTACGCTCTTGCGCTCACACTCACTTGAAACACTTTTAAAACAAAATTTCCCACTACTGAATACTAAGTAAAACACATAATTAAGAACATAAGAGGAGGAGAGGGGAGGGAGAGGCACGTACATGTAAAGCTAAACTGTAGTTTAGCGTTAGGTCTGAACCAGATCACTGACTTGTCGGAGGCCACCCAGCATACCCATGAGTCTGAGATTTGAACCCTGTTCTCCCTGACCCAAGCTCAGCACCCTGGCTCAGCAGAGAGTGAGTAAATATGAAGTGTGAGAACATTTCTGAGAAATCTATATGAATTTTCTCTGATGTAATGCAAGGTTTGCTACTATGAAGTCTAATGATAAATCCTAATTTATACAATTGCATGCATATATAAATAAATATAAATTCCTGTCTGATTTCACTTTCAAAGTCAGTGTGAAACAGCATTTGTCTTCTTTCAGGCATTAGATGTTGTCTTTGAGAAGATCCAAGAAACTGAGAGTGAAGGCACTACTCAAAATATCCAAGTTAATGTCCTGGATTGTGACACTATAGGGCAAGCCAAGGAAAAAATCCTGCAAGCCTTTCTAAACAAGAATGGCTCTCTCTATAGTCTCCAGCTCAGTGAAATGGGCCTTGGTAAGGCATCGCCATTTGTCTTAACTTTGTGATTAGGCATTTATTTTGCTTTATCTACACTTAGAACAATTATTTTTAGTAATTTAGTCTGAGTTTTTAAAAACCATAAATGAATATTTTTCCATTTGTTGTTAAAAGATGAACAGTGAGACCCACAATTTATGATGAAGTCATTAAGTCTAATCTGTTTTAACAGAATACACGATGTCTTACATTTGTTGTGGATTACAGTTAGGCTACTATATTGCATGACCTAAAAAGTATATAGGATTGGGCAAAAGGAATGCTTTATTAGCTCAATGTCACAAGCTGCAGTATTCGCTTACTTAGAATGTTGCATTGGGAAGAACCACTACTGCAACAGCAATAGCCACATCACCAGATCAGCTTTCCTACTCCTCACAAAGATTTCTTGTGATATAGAAATTGGCGGAAAGGGGCTGTGGCAGAGAAGGAATGGGATATGATTTTAAGCAATGCACAAACCCAGCTACATCTGTGCAAATACTTTAAGCAGCATGTTCTATTATGAGAATTGTGACAGGCGAAATAGTATGATTGGTTTGCTCCACACATGCTGTATTAACTATATTGGAACACGCCAGGTTTTGCCTTCTTAAAGCTAAGCACATAATAAGTTTGTCTTGTGTTTTCGATGTAATTGTTTGGCAGCTCTTCAATCAGGCACACCAGAAAAAGAACTTGTGGATGTAGATAGTTCCAGTGTCATTCTGGAAGATGGAATTATCAAACTGAACACCATAGGCCATTATGGGGTAAGAACAAAAATCCTTACAATGTTGAAGATTTGTCTTTGTAAGGAAGATCTCCATGGTAAGCAATCATTAATATACTGTGTTTAATATTTAGTGTATGAACTAGTTGAAAGATAGAAGCAGAATTCTCTCGCTAATACCAGTGCTTGGTATCTGTCCGCAGGCAGTCACTTAGGTTGCAATCCTATACACTCTCACCTGGGAATAAATCCCACTGTACACAATGGTACTTACTCCTGAGTAGACATGTATACTGTACAGAATACTGTGTAGAGTTCTAGTCACTGCACCTAAAAAAGGACACTGTACAGTTGGAAAACGTGCAGAAAAGGGCAACTAAAATGATCAAGGGGCTGGAGCGACTCCCCTGTGAAGAAAGGTTACAGCAGCTGGGATTGTTTAGCTTAGAAAAAAGGCGAGCAAGGGGAGACATGATAAGAGGTGTACAAAATTATGCATGGTGTGGAGAAAGTGGACAGGGAGACATTTTTCTCCTCATTTATTTATTTTATTTATTTATTATATTTATACCCCACCTTTTTTCCTGCAAGGAACCCGAGGCAGCTTACATAATCCTCCTCCTCTCCATTTTATCCTCACAACAGCCCTGTAAGGTAGGTTAGGCTGAGACTCAGTGACTGGCCCAAAGTCACCCAGTGAGTTTCATGGCCAAGCGGCGGGGACTAGAACCCGGATCTCCTGGGTCGCAGTCCAGCACTCACCACTATGCCACACTGGCTCATAATACTAGAACCCGGGGCCATCCCATGAACCTGATTGGTGGGAGATTCAGGACAGATAAAAGGAAGGACTTCTTCACACAGCACATAGTTAAACTATGGAATTCCACAGGATGTAGTGTTGGCCACCAATTTGGACGGCTTTAAAAGGGGATTGGACAAATTCATGGAGGAGGCTATCAATGGCTACTAGTCCTGATTGGCTATATACAGTATTTCCTCCAGTATCAGAGGCAGTATGCCTATGTACTCCAGTTGCTGGGGAACATGGGTGGGAGGGTGCTGCTGCACTCATGTCCTACTTGTGGGATCCCATGGGCAGCTGGTTGGCCACTGTATAAACAGAATGCTGGACTAGATGGACCCTTGGTCTGATCCAGCATGGCTCTTATGTTTTATGTTCTTAATTTTGCTGTTAGCCAAGCTACATTCCCATGTATACTTGACTGAAAGGTGGTTAGTCATAAATTATATGACTAAGTGTTCATAAATCAGAAACTGCCTCTGTTCAAAAATTATCATAAACGAAACAAAGGAGAAAGAAATCTCAGGTGCCAATTAAAATGTTTTATTGCCCAATGCATTTCAGTTTACACCTTCGTAAGGGGCCAAAGGTTTTTTCAGATACGCTCGAAAGAAATTATTTTGACTATCTCGTGATAGTCACTCCTGAGACTTCTTTCTGTTTTGTTTCATTTATACATTGGTTCCTTCCCCTCTTGTTCTTCTTTCATAAATTATAATAAAACAGAAATTCTTCTACTCACCGTGAATTTCAGTTCTCCACGAGTGGAGGAGGCCAGCAAGCTTGGGGTAAGCCCCGCCTCCGGGGCTGGGAAGGCAGACTTTGATCTGAGCTTCCCGGAGGAGGTGGGGCCTCCCCAGGAAACTCAGTTTGAGACTTCCAACGAACCGATCATTGCAGATGCCCTTGCTATCTTGAGTAGAAGGACCGCCGGTCCGTCGGCTGAAGGCCTGTGGAGACAAGAGGAGAAACTCCCTCCCCTGGCCTAAATTAACATGCGCCCCGGAGGAGGCCGACCCAGGGCGGGCCTTGCTGGCCTCCTCCACTCGTGGAGAACTGAAATTCACGGTGAGTAGAAGAATTTCTGTTTCTCCTAGAGTGTCGGAGGCCAGCAAGCTTGGGGATGTAAAAAAGCAGTCCATCCCCCGGGTGGGCCTAACACCCATTGCCGGCCTCCTACTGGGGCGAAATGACCTTCTGCAGCACGCGCCTTCCGAAGGCACCCTCTGCTGAGGCCGCTAGGTCAACTTTGTAATGCCTGGTGAATGTGTGAACGGAAGACCAGGTGGCTGCTCTACATATTTCTTCTAGAGGAGCTCTCTCGCTAAATGCCGCTGATGTGGCCATTCCTCTGACTGAATGTGCTTTGATGCCCTCCGGAACCTGTATTCCACTGGAGGAGTATGTCATCGCGATGCAGTCGCGTAGCCATCGTGCTAGCGAAGCCACTGACACTTTCTTCCCTAGAGAAGAGTCTCTGAAGGAGACGAAGAGTGAGTTGTGTTGCCGGGTTGGTTTTGTTCTATCTAGGTAAAACTTGACCGCCCTCATGGCGTCAAGCGTGTGCCACTCCTTCTCTCGTGGAGAGGAGGGGTGTGGGCAGAAGGAAGGTATTACTAACTCTTGTGACCTATGAAATGGGGAGTTGACCTTTGGTATGAAGGTCGGATCTGTGCGCAAGACCAACTTGTCTTTGTGGAAGATGCACAGTTCTTTGCTGCATGATAGTGCCCCTAATTCTGAAACTCTCCTGGCGGAAGTGATTGCTATTAGAAATATTGTCTTCAAGGTCAGTACCTTGAGCGGGGCCGCTCCTAATGGCTCAAAGGGTTGCTTTGTTAGCACCTTGAGCACTACGTTGAGACTCCAGGGGGGGAACCTGGGCACACGGGGTGGCCTAATCAGGGCAGCCGCCCTGAGGAATCTCTTAACGTGGGGGTGCGCCCCGAGGGGCGAGCCCTTGGAGTCTCCTAGCACTGAGCCCAGTGCCGCTACTTGACGCCTGAGTGTGCTAGTGCTAAGGCCAGATGACAGCCCTTCTTGGAGGAACTCGAGAATGTCTGGTGTTTCTGCGCCCAACGGGTCCCTTCCAGTGGTTCGTGACCAACGGAGGAATGCCCGCCAGGTGCGGTCGTATGTCTTATGTGTAGAGGGCCTCCTGGAGGCCAGGAGGGTATCGATTACCTTAGTGGAGTAACCACGCTTGGTTAGGAGGCCCCGTTCAGTCTCCAGGCGGTCAGCTTCAGGAACCCTGGGTCTTGGTGGAAGATCGGGCCCTGGCTGAGAAGGTCGTGCCTGAGAGGAAGCCTGATGGGCCTCCCGACTGCCAGGTTTACCAGGTCGGGAAACCACGGCCGTCTCGGCCAGTGAGGGGCTATTAGAATGACCTGCGCTTGTAGGTTTCTGACTCTCTGGATTACTTTTGCTATTAACGGGAGTGGAGGGAATGCATAAAGCAGGCCCTCCGGCCAGAGACTGGTGAGCGCGTCTGTGAGCTCTGCCTCTCTTGTTTGGTAGCGAGTGGCAAACCGTGGCAGCTTCGCGTTCTGCGTGCTCGCGAAGAGGTCTAGACACGGTTGGCCCATGTTCTTGACTAGAAGGCTGAAGACTTCTGGGTGAAGGGACCACTCTCCTTGGTCCAGGGTTGTTCTGCTGAGCCAATCTGCTTGTATGTTCAAGATGCCCCTCAGGTGTTCGGCCCTGACGGAGCTGAGGTTGCGTTGTGCCCAATTGAACAGTGCCGTGGCTTCTTTTGGAGAGCCTTGGACCTCGTGCCCCCTTGTTTGTTGATATAGGCTTTTGCTACTACACTGTCTGTCTTCACTAGAACGTGTTGTCTTGATAGCGTTGGGGCAAATTCTTTCAGTGCTAGTTTCACTGCTCTCAGCTCCAGCAGGTTGATGGAGAGCTGAGTCTCTTCTTTTGACCAGAGCCCTTGTGCGTGTCCTCCTTGGCAGACTGCTCCCCAGCCTGTCAGGCATGCATCTGTCGTTAGTGTGACACGTGTGGGAGTTTGGATTTGGATTCCCTGGGAGAGGTGCGCTGGGTGGCACCACCATTTCAGTGCATTGGCCACTGGGATTGGAAGGGACAGTGGCGGATTGAGATTGCGGGCGATCTCGAGCTGGTAGCCGAGGAGGAAGGACTGCAGTGGCCTGGAGTGGAACCTGGCCCACTGCACTGAGTCCTGGCAGGACACCATCATCCCCAAGAGCCTGGCTAGATCTTTGAGGGGAACCATGTCTCTGGCGAGGATGTGTGCTGCCAACCTGCTCGTTGATGTCTGCCTGTCGGGTGACAGGAACATCATGTCTGTGGCAGTGTTCAGGGACACCCCTAGGTGCGTGAGTACCTGAGAGGGGTTGAGGGAGCTCTTCTCCTTGTTGATCAGGAACCCGAGGCTTTGAAGTGTTGACATGGTCAGGCTTGTGTCTCTGATGCTCTGCGAGTGGGAGCGAGAGCGAATCAGGATGTCGTCTAGGTAAGGGTGAAGCTGGACTCCCTTTGAGCGTAGTAGTGCTACTGGGGCCAGCAGTACTTTCGAGAAGACTCTTGGAGCTGTAGACAGGCCGAAGGGAAGAGCTCTGAATTGGAATTGTTTGCTGCCATAGCTGAACCGCAGGAACTTGCGGTGGGCAGGGCGTATGGGAATATGGAGGTATGCTTCTGTTAGGTCTATCGAGGACAGATAGTCTCCTTTCTGCAGGCAGTCTTTTATAGACTTGAGAGTTTCCATTTTGAACCTCTGCTTCTTCAGGAAGCGGTTGACTTTCTTCAGACTTAGGATGGGTCGGACTCCGCCGTTCTTCTTTGGTACGGTGAAGAAGACTGAGAATATCCCTTGGTTCCTCTGTGTCGTCGGGACTTTCTCGATCGCTTGGATGCGTAGGAGGTGTTGGATGGCTGCTACGGTTTTCTGATGTTTGACCGGGTCTCTGAGCCGGTGGGTCCTGAAAAAACTCTCTTTTGGCTTCTTCTTGAATTCTAAAGAATAGCCCTCTTGGATTATTTCCAGAAGCCAGCGGTCGGAGAACATCCGTTCCCAGGTCTGTGAAAAGCCGCGAAGTCTCCCTCCCACTGGGGGAGGAAAGCAGTCAGGCAGAATTGGGCTTCTTATTCTGGGAGGGAGTACCCTTGCGTGCTCCTCCTTTTGTGTTGTTGTTGTTGTTGTTCTTGTGCCATCGAGGCTTGTGTCCTCCTGTTGAAAAACTGCGATTGGAAGAGGAGGAGGAGGATGGGTTAAATGAAGACTTGTTCTTGGTGGAACGAAAGGAACCATATTTTTGAGACTGTCGTTTGAAGTCTTTCTTTTGGGAGTTTAGCAGGGCTTTTTTCTTGTCTTTTGTCTCAACAAGAACATGTTCTAATGGGTCGCCGAATAGTTGTTTCCCTGCGAAGGGCACACTTGCTAGGCTTGATTTGGTCTTACCGTCGGCTCCCCAGTTGCGCAGCCAAATGTTCCTTCTGGCAACAACGCTGGAGGCAGCGGCTCTTGCTCCTAGCTGGAAGGAGTCTAGCGAGGCATCCGCTAAAAGGATGCTGCGGCCTGAGTGTCTCTAATGAACTCTTTGATTTCTCTAGAGTTGGGTTTCTTCTGGAGGATCTTATTAGTTCGGAGACGCAGTGCTCGCGCTACGATGGTAGCTGTGGTGGAAGCTCTCACAGCGGTTGTGGTAGCTTCAAAGCATTTACGGAGCGCTGTGTCTGCTCTCTTGTCATGGCTGTCTGGGAGCTCGTCTCTTTCCACAGGCATCAAGCATTTTGATGTCAGGGCGGAGACTGGGTCGTCGACCTTGGGGACTGATAGCTGCGCCATGTCTTTGCTTGCCAGACGGTATAGCTTACTGCAGGCGCGGTGTGGGGGTTTAGGGTTAGCAGGTTTGGCCCACTCTTCACGCAGGATCTTGCGTAGGTTCCACGGGATTGGAACCTCGGGATGTGTAGGTAGTTCTTCTCCTGGAAATACTGATTGGTCTCCTACGCTTTCTGGAACTTCGTCGGTTGGTCCGCTGCCCTCACTCTTCAGGTTAAGCTCGGACAGAACCCTGGTTATCAACTTGGGGAAGGCTTCTGTCGCGAAAAGGCGCCCTTTGGGTGGCGTGTCCTTTGGTTCGTCGCTGTCATCCGAGATTTCTCCGTCTTCACTCTCGGAGATGGATGCTGCGCTTGCCCGAGACGGTGAGCGGCTGGACCAGGTACTGACAGAGGCTGTAGGAGACCTCTCTCTTCTTCTATAGGCGTTCTTTGCCTTTGATGTGTTGGCCATGCGTTTGACTTTGGGCTTGGGTGGACTCTCTTCACGTTCTTCCCAAGAATCGACCGTAGAGGCTGGAGAGGGTGATCGCCGTCTACGGGGACGGTCTCTGCTCTCTCGTTGTGTCGCTCTGCTGCTAGTCAACTCGTTGCTGATGGTATGCATAGTTTGTACCATTTGTGCCATCAGAAGACACATGTTGTCTCCTTTGTTTGTTTGGGTGTCTTGCACAGCCCCCTGTGACTGTGGTACATCGAGGTGTGTTGCGTCGATTGGTAAAGCTGAGGTGGTAGCTGCATGTTCCATGTTTGTTAGTTATATTCCTGAGAGCAAGAGATGAAACGTGAGGCTTAAAAACTTTTTTTTTAATCATACGCCCCCTGGTGGTGTGAGGCGGCAGCACTCGAAGCTGCTTCTCTAAGAGCGCTCGGCTCTTAGCCAGCAGCCATGGACGGATGAGAGTGCCCTGCCCCCACACGAGCCACGCGCCGCTGTGCGTGCGCGTGCTTCTGCTCTCAGCTGGGGACTGATCAGCCTGAGGGCAGTCAAAGGTGGGTGGCCCTGGCGGCCACCAAGATGGCCGCGCCCGACTGGCCAGCACATGAGGGGCAGGTAGGAGAGGTAGAACCGTGAGGCGAGGGGGGGTGGAGAGACGGGGGTGGAGAGACGGGCCCCATGCGGTGTCGTTCGCGGCCGGTAATGCCCCCCCAAGCGATGCGCGGCCCCTGCAAGGCCCTCCGCGCCACGAGCCCCACCCAGGGACGCAAAGACCCGAGAACGGTGGCGGCGGCGCGCGGTGCCGGCCCTAGGCAGGGCCGGTGTCGGGACGGGCCCTCTGTTCTCAGTAGCCTCCCGGCCCCTTGTATCTCGCGCTGGTCTGGAGCGCTGCTGCGGGGGCCGGGAGTGGGTCCGCCGCTTGCAGCCCTCTCCCGCTCTGATGGAGGCGTGGAGCGCTGCGGTGGGGGAGGCCCTGGCTTGCAGCCTTCCCCCGCGTTGCTGGGTGGCGCGGCGTATCGGCCGCGCCGGGCCTAGCCGGAACTCCCGTCACCTCGTGGGTGGGGGCAGCGCGGCAGAGCAGCGGACGCGAGTTTCTCGCGCCCGACGACCGCAGCCAAGCTGGCGGTCGTCGCCGCTGGGCGGGGGGGGGGAGGGGGAAAGCTCGGTCCCCTGCCCTAAGACTAGGAACTTGGGGGGAGGGGAAGGGCCGAGGCGCCTGGGACCCGAATCCCTTCCCCCCCAATGAGCCGAAACCCCCAGGAGGAGTTGCTCCCTCCCCCCCGCCGGGCCCTCCCGGGACGAATGGGGAATTCCCTCCATGCCTGGTGGGGTTATCCCAGGTCAGGCCTTCTGCTTTTCCACCCAGGGTGGTTGCATGAGGCTCTGAGACCTTTCCCTACCGTCCCGGCTTTGTTGAGGTTTCTTTCTTCTTCTTTGATTCTTTTTCTTTGTTTTCGCGCTGGAGCAGCGCGAGGTGTCTGCCTCCTTCCCGAGGCAGGAAACTAAAACTGAGTTTCCTGGGGAGGCCCCACCTCCTCCGGGAAGCTCAGATCAAAGTCTGCCTTCCCAGCCCCGGAGGCGGGGCTTACCCCAAGCTTGCTGGCCTCCGACACTCTAGGAGAACAGTAATTTGTGAATAAGGAAAAACAGAAAATGAAAACTTTTTGCATGGCAAAACCAGTATACGTAGTTAAAATGGCAACAACAAGCACGCTCCGGCTGAAGGATGTATTTTTAAGCCCACACTTAATCGCTTCAAATGAAATCAATGGGATTTTACAATTAGGTTCAACAGGTTTCAGTAGGTGCAGCACCAATTCAAATAATGTTTACTTAGAAGTCCTTCTGAATTCAGTGGTGTTTAATTTCAAGTAAGTGTGCATAGTATTGCAGCCTTAGTCACAAGTGACCTCATAGACCATCTATGATTAAAAAAAAAAAAAGGATGTGTATCTAATTGCCAGTATCATAGCACCAAGAGCATGAAACCCAGACACTTCCAGGCTCAGCCATTTACGCCTGCTCATTTGGCAGTTTTCCAGGTGATTGTGCATGCACTTAAACTGGGAACAACTTTCCTACATTCCCTTAAGCTGTTCATGAGAATGCTGTATAAGATGCTATCAAAGCCTTACCAAAGTGCCAGAGTGGCACATCCCATTCTACACTTGCTTAATAAAGTTGATCACTATTATAGAGGGAGGTGAAGTTTGTTGACACAGTCTTTGCTACACAAATCCAGTTTTCTCAGGTACCCTAATCATGCACTCTCACAGTTTGATCATTTGACATGAGATTTTCTGGTACTTTACCCTTTCTGTTCTTGCTGAGTCTTGTCAACCATACTTCCTATTTTTTGTCTTTGCTGTCTTCACTTGCTTGTGCTACTTATTCTTTTCTTGGTATCTGAGGAAAGCCAATAGCTCAGTGGCAGAGCATATGCTTTCACACGCCCATGGTACCAGCTCCAGTCACTGCCCTCTCCAGTTACAACTATCTCAGTAGCAGGGCTGGGAAAGACATCTGCCTGCTGACAATCTGAGTAGGCAATACTAGACTTGATGGACCAATGGTCTGATAGGAAAATGTAGCTTTGTGTGCTCTTCAGCTTTCTATTTTTGTATGCTTCCTCTTTCAGATCATCACATATTCAATAATTGAACCAGTTCTGTTTCTTCTTGGACTTCTTCCCTTTCAGTGTATGTGTACATTCCCTTTCAGCCTTTCAGTGTAGTGGCAAAATTCTTTTGGAAAAGAATAGGCTCTCTTAAAGTGTCCCAATAGCAAACTAGTTTCCATCTGGGCTGGCTGCCATATTCTAAAATACATTTCTGCTTTCCCATGTTGGGCAGGTTTCCTGTCCTGAATGAGTACGGTAATTTCAGTAATTGAAGAGCAAACGATGCTATCACTTTGAAAATACATAGTATTGAGCTATCAAGTATCACAGTGGTCAGCTGAATTAACTTTGGATTCATTTTTTGACAGCAACAATGTGGCTCACCAAGAGAATTTAGGAGAATTTTATAGTTTTAACAGTAAAATATATGTAGATAGACAGGGAGGGGAAAATGTTCATAGAAACCTCTAAGAAGCTGGGCACATTTTGACATCTTTACAGTATCCTATACTGACCTTTATTGCTTTGGAAACTTTTAAAAAAATAACAACTTAGAAACATAAAGCAAACTCCTCTTCACTGTATACATTTAGATGCCAGGTTAAGATTTTTCTTTTCCAGCAGGCATTTTTTCTTTGATTGTATTACTTTGATACTTTTATTGCTATATTTTTGTTGTTGCTGTTGTTTCTTTTTGTAACCCATCCTGAGGGCATTTGTCAATTGGGTAGTATACAAATCTAATAAATAAATAACTAAATAAAATCCATTCCTCCTCCCGAACCCACTCCTGTTGCAAAGCTCAGTAAAAAAGATAATCTACCTGTGTAAGGCTCATCATCCATGGCCACAAAGTGAGCATAATTTCCCAGCATAGTTTTAGGGAATAATTAGTATAGAAGAAAAATCATGAAAAGTTAAACTTGGGGAGGGAAGGCAGGCAGGGGAGCACAAATCACTCTAAGGGCCACGTTTAATGTTTTATTACATGTTATTAATATAAGAAGGCTGCAACAGTATGTCAACCATAGAAACGCATTTCGCCTGCCTACCTTCTATTGATCCCTTTTGTCTCTGCACCCTATAACAATTTCCTCTATGCACAGACTACCACAGGTCTCTCTGCACCCTCATCTGTGATCTTTCTTCCCCTACCCAACACATCACTTTGCACCTCCCATCTCTACCCCCGTTTTTTTCCTTCAGTCCTCTTTTCTATTCTGTTTCTGCCCCCAACTTCTGAACTCTACTGTTCTATTCCTTGCTGAACTCAGCAACAGCACATGAAGTATTCACTGTCTCAGCAGTTTTTATGGAAAGCAACATGTAACAGACCATACAGGCATTCTACAATCTGCACTGCTGAGGAGCCTGTGCTGGCCACAGAAATTCCCACAAAGAGATAGTAGTGTAGGGGTGGAGAACCTTTTTCCTATGAAGTGCCCTCAACCCACGGGAAAAGGTCAATTGGGTGCCACAGCTGATGGGCAGAGCCAGAGCAAAATGTGGGTGGCATTTGCAGCACTGCATAGCACACCCACTCTCTCTCTCTCTGCCACCCCATCTCTCTCCCTCTGCCACCACACATGCAATTAAGCCAAGGGTGCAGGTTCCCACCTCAGTAGTAACAGGACACAGTAGTGGATGGAATTCCTGCATTTGGGATGCAAATTATCAAAGAGGGGGCCATAACTGGCCCATGGTCCTTATGCTGTCAAGGCCTGTAGGGAGTGCTTGTTTTTAGTAAACCCAGTTTCCAGTTAAAGCTAGTCCAATTTAAAGTCACTTTGTCTGGAAGCTCGATTGCCCAAATGACAAGGCTGTGCTCCAGTGTTGAACACTAAGATTGTGAGAACAACACATATGTTTGCTTTGTTTAGTAGCTTACATTGTAGGACAGAGCATGTGAAGTATGAGGACTATATACATGTTTGTAGAAAACTGTTTATTACAGCAAGATTATTATTTTTTTCATTTTCAGAGTTTAAATGGAGCAACTATTAAAGTCTTTAAGAAGGAAACAGATCTATCAGGTACTGAAAGTAATGAAAATTGTTTTGTGTTTGTAATTGCTTTGAATTTAAAGGCCATTTCAGCCATAGTTCTGAGGCCAGCAGTTCATATGAATAGGGAGTATGGATCCAATTTTGTGATGCATAAAAGCAGAAGCAGAATGGGATAAATGCTCTGACTGATTAGACCAAAGTCCATCGAGTATTCCGTTGCCAACAGTGGGCAGTCAGGTGCTTCTGGGATGTTTACATGTGGGTCATGAAGGCAATAGTCATTCCCTGTTGTTTGTCCCCTGCCTCTGAACATGGAGTATATTCCAAGATATACTGCCTCTGAACATGGAGTTTCCACTTGGGGCTAAATTAGATGCAGAAGGAATTCGTATTTTTACACATTGTGAAATCAGCCTCAGAAGTCCCTGTGTTGGGCAAATGCAAGGTTGATTTCAAGGAAATTAAGCCTGCGGGCAGGGACTGTCTTTGTTAATTGCTGTAAACCGCCCAGAGAGCTTTGGCTATTGGGCAGTATAAAAATGAAATAAAATAAAAAAATTAAAAGTATGTTTTGAGTAATGTTTCATCCCCTAGTTCAACCTGTTCCCAGTTGGTTGGGATAGTACTTAGTGATAGGTGTAAACTAGCATCTACATCCCCTTACATGCTAGTTGCACTAATGAAAGGAAGTAGTAAAACCAATTATGCTGATCATTCATTTGGTCCATATGCCTTACTTACATCTAGATTGCTGGGAATTTCATTACCTGAGTAGTCTGAATAGGAATATAGTTGAACATACATGTCTGGATGGCATGAGCCCTTTCTAGGCAACAGCTTTAATTCCCTTTACCGTATGCATTTGATTTACCACTTCCCCCTCTTTCAGATGGGGAATACTCCGACAACTATTGCCATCTGGTAAGTCAGCAATACCTAACAATTCACCATGTGTTTACCCTCTTCACCACTGCATCTGCATGAACATGTGTGTAAACCTTTTTTTATAGATATTGCCAGACTCTGAAGCAGCCAAAGATACACAGGGTGCAATACATAAAGGAAAACAAAAATTTAAAGTGAAGGAAATGTATCTCACCAAACTCCTGTCTACAAAGGTAACACCTTGGTTTTGTTTCACACTAGATCAGAGAGAGTATGAAATGTTACAAATAGAGGCTGCTATTATCCAGCACACTGCTGCACCTATATGGCATTAATAACAGATGTCACTAATAGATCAAGGTCATCTACAGCTATCCATTTATTGCTTGTTGGCATGGGAATTCTCCTGCACACTTGCAGCTTGAGTGGGCTTCCCCATTCACTTACACAAGGAGATAATCACTTTGCATAGAGTTGCCCCTTCTATTGGAAGTAAATCCAGGGTGTGACAGAACCATAGGAACTATATGGAACCAATATTGATACAACAAACCACATGATCATTGCTGGAGAAGTAACAAGATTAAGTCAAACTTTATTCATGCTAGGCGAGAATATGGTTCTGTCAAAGATTAATTCTTGTGATACTGGTAATTCCATAAATAACGGGGAATAATAAATTCCATTGTATGTGCTAGCGCATGAAGTTCTGAATGCAGGATTTTTTGCATGTGTTAGGCCTGACTGCAGGTATTTAATCTTGTCACACAAATTGCCTTGATTGGGCTGGCTGTCAATGTACCTGTAATGAAAGATACATTTTTTCCCCTTCACAGGTTGCAATTCACTCAGTTGTTGAAAAGCTCTTTAGGAGCATTTGGACTTTGCCTAATAATAAAGCACCAGTTGCTGTCAAATATTTTTTTGACTTTTTGGATGCTCAGGTTGAAAATAGAAAAATTACTGATCCTGATGTGGTCCATATATGGAAAACAAACAGGTATATATTTATGTATGTCCTTACTTCTTTCCAGCAGTAGTCTTGCAGTGGGAAATATGTTCTAAAAGGCACATTGACAATATATTATAAACTGAGGACGTAACTAATTTGTGAGTTTTCTGGTTTGTTTTTGCTATTAGGTGGTAATTACCATGAAGAACTGTTATTAAATCATTTTTAGTGGACGTTGAACTTTTTCTATAGCATTATGAATTTGAAATCTGCTTTTTCTCTTAACTAGTCTTCCTCTTCGATTCTGGGTGAATATATTGAAGAATCCTCAATTTGTTTTTGATATTAAAAAGACTCCACATATAGATGGCTGTTTGTCAGTAATTGCACAAGCATTTATGGATGCCTTTTCTCTGTCAGAGCAACAACTGGGAAAGGTAGTATCTCACTTCCATGTTTTACAATATCCTCTCCTTAGGTTAAGTCTTCCAAACTACTTGCTCCACAGTACTACTCCTATTGAAAGCAATGGTTTTACTCAAGACCATTTTGAGTAATCTGAACATCTAATTCCACTGAAAATGCATTCCCTGATCCAACAAAGACTTCCATGTGGGATTAGCTCCATGCACAGTTAATGACTCTGGCATTTGGGGCTGTGTATATTAAGAGTCCTTGCTGGATTGGCCCACTTACTAGATGACACATGGTCAGTGGCTTTCCTCAGACGCTCTGACTGGCATATGAAGACTGAGTGTGCAGTAGTGTATGTGAAACCAGATTGCTTTTACAGTAATACCTTGGATTGCAAGTAACTTGGTTTGAGAGCGTTTTGCAAGACAAGCAAATTTTTAAATATTTATTTAATTTTTTTTTACTTGATATACAAGCGACGTCTTGCAATACAAGTATTGTAGTACGGCTTAAATTAAAAATCTCTGTACAAATTTTTTTTGGGGGGAATTCGTTTTGCTAGAAGAGTGTTTTGGATTACAAGCATGTTTCCGGAACGAATTATGCTCTCAATCCAAGGCATGACTGTAATTTCTAATTCCTTATTATAAAGTGCCTTTGAAAATGGGATAAAACAACATAATATTAAGTATGGTCTAGGAACTATTGGTACTCTGCCATGCACTTTCAGTTTAGTCTGCAAGAAGAGTAGGATGAAAGTAATAAAGGAATTTCTGAAAAGCAGGATGTGTCTTTTAAGTTTTCACTGCAGTTGCTTGCACTGATGAAGCAAATGTTAAAAGTTACTTATTGAAACTTTAAAATATTTTAAGTGCCACATCTTTATTTATTTAATATTACATTTATATCCCAACTTTTTTCCTCTTGTAAGGAAATGAAGGCAGCTTACATGGTGCTCTCCATTTTTAAACTCATAACAATGCTGTGGAGTAGGTTAGGCTGAGAGTCAATGACTGGCCCAAAGTCCCCCAGTGAGCCGAGCAGGGACTAGAATGTGGATCACCCGAGTTCCAGTCCAACATTCTAACCACTACACTACAGTTGACTCTGCATTTGAACTGAAAACAAAGCAGCTTGCCTTTTCACCTGTGCAAATGGCTATGGTAAAAACTTTAAAAGAACTCCTAGCTGTGCACAAGCCTTCTGCGTGGGCTTTTAAGAGGCTTCGTATGTGCTGACCATAAAGTAAGAATTGGCCTGACAATTTCTTAACTGACAAATATCTCAGTAACACCCAGCATGCACAAACCTACCTGCTACCAAGCAACACTTCCTTTTTCTTCACCCTGGAGGTTCATTCTTTTGGTTGCAATACATCAAGTCTGCACTTGTGATCCACCAGGCTGAACAGAGCCCTCCAGCAACATATAGTGGCTTAACAAGTGCTTGATATCTCTCCTGGTTTTCCAGTCCCAGGCAGGCAGCAAGAAACAGGTCTGTCTAGGCCATGGTGTCATACACTGTGGGATATACAGTACAGCTGTATTCTATTGTGCAGGCACAGTACAGTTTAGTTCTAATCTGGAAACCTTTTTCGTACCCTTCCACTTGGCAATTGCAATATGAAAGGTGACAAAGAACAAAATCTGAGGCATAGTACAAACTCGTACATAATTTAGGGATTGGAGAACCAGAGATTTTCGAGCTCATGTAAATTCTCCAAAAATCACTTGGAAGCTCATTTCAGCTCCCTTCCATTTTCTTTTTTAGACATTTTCCGGCTTGGTTGAATGGGAAAAGTGCACATTTTCTGTGTTTTTTTCCAAAATGCGTACTTTCCCCCCACTGACTAAAGCATGAAAATGCTTCTTTTCTTTTAATGCACATTCTTCTAATTCAGTCACAAAGTTGGGAATTTGCTAATGTTTCTTGCAAAACAAAAAAACCCACACTCCTGCTCATGTACAAGAATGTAAATGTGACACGTTTGCATAATTTGAGAACAGAAATGAAATTCTCATACATCCCCAGTCCATATGTTGAGGTAATCATCTCGAGGTGATTGGGGGAAATAAGAGCATTTTTGTTTGTGGTCCCACCTATGGAATGCTCTCTTCCAGAAGAGACTTGCCTAGTGCCCACTTACTCGGATGCCTTTCTGGTGTCAGAAAAAGAAATTTTATTCTCCTAGGCCTTTTAAAGCTTTTAACTGCTGAACAGATACTGTTTTTCTGTTTTTTCTCTGTTTTAATATATTGTAATTGTTTTTATTATTTGACATTGTAATTGTAAGCCACCCTGGTTCTATTCTAAAATTGTGATGATTTACCAGGCTTTTATAACTTTTTTTTTTTTGAAGGAAGCACCAACGAATAAACTTCTCTATGCAAAGGATATTCCACTTTATAAAGAGGAGGTTAAAGCTTTTTATAAAGCAATAAAGGATTTGCCTCTATTATCCACTTCAGAGCTAGAAGAATTTTTAACTCAGGAATCAAAGGTATCACTTTAATTATTCTTGTGGTGGTTGAAACTTCACACTCTTACACATGCAGTGCAGAAAGTCTGCCACTTTGTATGCCTTTAATAATAATCTAATTTATACACCAGGAATGGGGAACCTTTTTTTTTTTTTAGCCCAAGGGCCAAATTCCAATCTGGATAAGGTCCATCTGTTGGTATGGCCAAAGACAAAGTAGGCATGGCCAAAATGTGATTATTGATTTTAAGCCTACTCAGAAGCAAGCAGGATTGACTCACTCAGCAGCACTTTCAAATAGCATCCTGATTACCAAGTCTTTGCATGTCTACTCCGGAATAAGCACGAGCAGCATATCTTCTCACAAATAAGCAGGGCAATACTCTGCAGGACAAGCCTCAGACGTAAGCTTCTTCTTCCCCAGGCTCCACCCCCTCTCACCTGCAGGGAAATGCTCTTATCTTCAGTAAACAGCTGACTGGAGATAAGAGCTTATCCGTGCAGGGAGAGGGCCTGGGGACAAAGCTAGTGGGACAGATGGGGAACCCCCATGGGCCATATCTGGACTGTAGTCTGAAGGTTCCCCTTCCCTGTTATATGCTACCACTATTACTATTAAGTTATCCTGAATTATAAACTGTTTCACCAGCGTTTCCCTTTTCTTCCCCAGAAACATGAAAATGAATTTAAGGAAGCTGTTGCCTTGAGTAAAATTTACCAATACATTGCAAGATATTTTGATGAAGTAAGGCTCCATCTTCAGTTTTCTCCAATTAGCTTATATATATAATAAGCTATATATATATGCTACTACAAGCGCTAACATTTTTTTCTTGTACGATGCTTGTGGCAGTGATGTGCCTAGCACTGAGTAGTTGACTGAGTTAAGGTGCAATCCTGTTGATTGCGCCTTCGCCACTCGGAAGCCCTCAAACCAGGAGGCTTCCAAGCTTCCTATGCCTCCTTCTTTCCTAATTTTCACCATATGGGCTTTTCAGCCCATCTAGTGAGGGTGCTTCAGAGGGGGGAGGGGAGGAGGCTCAGGATAACTTGTACCCTGGCCCCTCCAGTCTCCTACCCTCCCTGCTCACAGGAACACCCCCTTTCCTCATTGTCCAAGGTTGCTTTTTGACCTTGGGGGATGCAGCTGGCATGGTTCTCTCTATGTCAGTTGCGAAGGGGAGGGGGTCTGGGATGGGTTCTCCAACTCCCCCTTCCAGGGTCAAAGCGCTGTCTCTGACCCGTCCTATGGTCCCTGGAATGCTCACCCAGGGACCACGGGCTTGCTATCTTAATGTGATATCACAGACTGTTTATGAACATTCTAACTTCGCAGGGAATAAAGTGGTCAGAAAGTTGGCAGGGTGCAGTGCACATGAGCTGTTGGATCTTGGCCAAAAGTAATGCCTAATTTTCATTTGAAGGTATAGGAGTATGCCTTGGGGTTTGAGCAGTTCCTCTTTCCCCTCCACACTTTTCTTCCTCTTGCCTACTCTACTTCCATTCCTTTGGTGGAAAATCAGTTTACCATTATATGTGCCATTTGCACTTGCCTTTCAAACCAGTACTGCAAACCTTTCTCACAGAGTGGTTTGCAATTCTGACTTGAAGAGAAAGCACAAATTTTCCAGTTTGGATATAACAAAAAGCTGTAGTTTACTACAAAAGAAGTGCGGGAGGGGAGGGGAGGGGCAGGAGAAAGTACATGAACCGAAGCCTGACTTGGCATCTCATGTCTTTCCATTTGTTTCAAAAGCTTATTTTCATATTTAATAGCTGCCCTTGAAAGTACTTAAAGCCTTCCAAATAATGCAGGAGGAAAGGCGGAGGAGGCACCCTCTGAGAGTTGTGCTCCACTCACCAAAGGTGCCTCTCCCTACCCATTCAAGAGCATCCCCTGGCCCTCTGGACTGGTTCACATGATCAAAATAAGGCATCACGTCTTATTTAAGCCATGGTGGCTTATTTAAATCATGGCATGTGTGGGATGTGATTTCCATTATCACCACCAGAGCTCAGCTTGTTGTGTTGACACAAGCTGTGCCCAGGGCGATTATGGAAATCACACATTACACAGGCCATGATTTAAATAAGCCACAGTGGTTTATTTTGATTGTGTGAACCAGGTCTCTGTGTAGCATTTTTTGAGAACTGGAGGGGCTGCCTTGGGGAGAAGAGAAAGGGGAAGTCTGCTTTTGCCAGACCAGATGCAGGCACTTAGTTCTGGATCTAACCTAGTTTCCAACTTCATCTTCTGTGCATAATCCATGCGTGATTAACTGACCATCTTCATTTGAATGGGGCCCTTCAAATCAAGGCACATTCTTTCAACTTTGTCTGCATGCTGAAATGTTTCATATCATGTAATTTGGTCACCTATGGATGCCAGATATGCCATTTGATAGGTGCAAGTTTCTGCTCAGCCCTTGATATAACCATGTGGGGGCAGCTCCCACATATGGGGCCATGGTTATCCCATGACTATTGAAGATGGGAGCTCCCTGCTATTGTTGCAGTTTCACAGCATGTTGCTGCTGCTATGGACTTGGATTTACTAAAACATTTGTGGTTTTTAATTGAGGTTGCGCTTGTCAGCGGGAGTGTTGTTTATCCTGTGATTGATGATGACTTATAAAACAAGATGCAGAAATAGCCTGGCTTTAGAGGGAATGGTTTGCTGAGGCAAAGCGTACTCTTCGATGTTGAGGGAATGTGTTAAAATAAATAAGCACACAGTTCTTTGTTTCCATAGATACTGAATAAATTGGAGAAAGAACAAGGGTTAGAAGAAGCTCGGAAACAGCTCCTGAATGTAAAGGATTTATTTGAGGCAAAGAAAAAATGCAAGTGGAGTTAAGAAGTTTAGTGAGCCCTAACCAGGATGGATTTTAATAACTGTTACGGTCACTAAAACAATTCAAAATATTGTCTCCAATCCAGTTCTACTCACGCACAACTAGTAGAACACAGCAACTAGTGACCCCAGATGGAAATGTATCTCCAGCTGCATCCAAAGACTCATCCCCCCAGTTCAGTCAGTCTGGAGAAACATTGTATTGCAATTGTAGATATGCAGCCAGATGCGCTTCTGTACGAGTGGAAAACTGCTGCCGTGTACAGATCTCTTACCTGATTGAAGCAATCAAGGAATTTTTGCAGTATTTTAAACAATTTTACCAGAGATGACTGATATATGTGCTGTTTTGTTTTTTAAAGACCCAGAGCCACAAACTCCTTGTATTTCATTTTAAGCGTGGTGCTCCATAGGCCAGTTTGCCTAAATAGTCTCCATATACTCATTGAACTTGACGGTGCAGTGTAAGCCTTTAAGGTCTTGCCTGTTATTCCCACATAAGCACAAATATATGTTGTTCCTGCCACTCATAACCTCACTGATGAGACTCTTGAAGGAGAAGGGCACTAGATGCTTGTAAGAGGGCCTCCAGTTACCACACATTGCTGGGTATATTGCAACATGACCAGAACATGGCATGGGACTGACATAGAGTAGAATGAGGGACCTCCAATACATTCCTGTGGAGAAGTCCTGCATACCCTACTCTCTCTACATGCAGAACGGAGAAGTTCACACCCAGCTTGAAAATTTTCTGTTAACTGTACCTGTTAATTTTCTGTTAACTGTAAACTGATACAAACTGGTGGCATTTGCTATCTATGTTGTTGTTTGCATTTCTTCCCTCCGCATTTACAGTACATGCAGAGGCAGGTTCCAATGAAAACTGAGGAGACGTTAAGGCTCATTAGTGTTAAGATTATTTTTTTACTTGAGCTAGGGTTTATAAATATAAACAATTTCATTTCAGAGTAAATGTGTGGCGCTAAGTTCTCATGGTAGGTTGCCTTCTATTCCTGCCTGATCAGGTTCTTTGCCTTTTCATTTGGGATATGGAATCCTTCAGGTGTACAGTAATACCTTGGATTGCAAGTATAATTTGTTCCGGAAACGTGCTTGTAATCCAAAACACTTGTATATCAAAATGAAATTCCCCCCAAAACATTTGTACAGAGTTAATTTAAGCCGTACTACAGTACTTGTATTGCAAGACGTCGCTTGTTTATCAAGTTAAAATTTATTTTAAAAATTTGCTTGTCTTGCAAAACACTTGCAGACCAAGTTACTTGCAATCCAAGGTTTTACTGTACTTCATTCAAATCCAAGCTCCTTCAAGGCTTACCACCGCACCCTGTTCAGAGTAATATTCACAGGGAGCACATGTCTTTCCGGAGCAATGGCAAAAGAAGTTCCTGCTTGGCTGGGGCCACATTTTTTGAGGTGCTGCTCTAAGACAAAGAAGTATTTCCTCTCCCTTCTGAGGGAGAAAAGGTGCTCCTGTATGATGACTTAATTTTTGCCTGCAGCTGTAACGATTTTATAAAATGTTAATAGAAAACTGCACATAAATGGGAGAATTCCTGCATTAAATTATATATAGGTTTAAAAGTACATCATGTCTTGTTACATTATACCCTACTCTTGCCACATCACTTCTGCAGGCAGTTGGGAAGAGTCACATGAGCACCAATTTTCCCAAGCTGAATCATTCATTAGTACCATAGTATTTTTCTCTATGAAACATAGTTGGGTTGTCAGGCACAATGCTATAAAATGTATCCATCTAAAGATGTGAAATGTTCACTGTCTCCCACTAATGAGGAGCAAAATGGCAGCTTTTAAAAAACATTTTTCTTTTTTCCCTTGTCCCAGTTAGGTATACACATTTCTCCACCAGAGAGAGGAGGGCTTATTCAGGGAAGCCTAGCTGTTAGTATGATTTTTACCTATTGTTTGTTAGTGAACACCTCTGTTTTTAAGTAAAAAGCAAACGAGGTGGTAGAAATGGCTAGCATGTATTTTTAAATTACTGCTGTAGCTTTTTCCATTTATTTCCTTCAGAAAACATTAAGGATTACAGCTTGTGCAGTTTGGGAAATAATGTATCTTTGGTCAGTCTGACCTTTAGTTTAAGAATTCATTTTGAACATCAAAGATTTTTATTTAAAAATAAAATTAACAGAAGAGTTAATTGATCAATTAGTATATGTATATCTAGGAGGCACTTTGATAGTGCACTAGTCTCTGAAAAAAAATAACCCCCGCCCCCCCAAAAAACTACGAAGGAAACACCTTGAAAGTGGAAGTGTAGGCACCTGACTTGCAAGGACTGTACATTTTGCAGACATCAGATTAGGGTAGTACAGTTCAGAAGAAAATGCATGCAAGTCTACTGCATAGCAGATGGACTGGCACAGGGGGGAAAAGTAAGTCGCTGCTACTTTGAAAATCCCCTTTTGAGCAAATTCTTATATACACTGCTCATGTACTACAGCCCTAGCCCCCTCATAAAGACTACGTAAACTCAGTTTCATGTAGGGATGTGTTTGTCATAGTACTGCAAGTTTTACAGGTGGGCTGTCTCCAAACAAAACAGAGGTGGCACACCACCACCACCACCACCACCACTCCATATGAGAACATTACCATATAAAAAACATACATGAGCCCTGCTCCTTAGGAGTGAAAGATTGCTTACTATAGGGAGAAAGGGATCTTATCATAAGCCCTTGAATTCCACAACCCAATAGTTACAGGTGCTTAAACATGTTGGATTGTGACAATTAAAAGTATACATTCATTTTTTACCAACAGAAATGCTGTTTGGCTAAGGCTTCGCAAAGGGCTCCTTCTCATTAACCTGCCTTAGCTTAAAAAAGTAATGCGGGCATCATTGCAGTATGGCCAAACAATGCATTGGCTGTAGAGCCTTCGACTGGTTTGATATTTACAATGTATTGCATCACTCAGAAGAACAAGTGAAATGAAATGTTCGTGATAATCTGTAGATGAAGCCATATTACACTATAATTGTAACTGCATAAAACAATCTCAACTTATTTTCAGATGGCCATAGGTAAATAGTTCATCTGACCACAATACATTTAAGAATAATTCCTATTCTATGAAACAAACATTTGTATAAAAAGTGTAAATGTAGATGGAAAATACAGTGGGTGTTTACACGAGATGTTTTATTTCAAATACAGAGTATCTGGTGTTTAATTATCTAATTTGTGTTTTTGTTCAGCTTGCAATTTTGTTTAACATATCTTTCAACTTTTTGAGACAACCCACCATGGACAAGATACTATGAAATTTCATGATTTAAATAAGGCAACTAGTTTTATATCACAATCAGTTTCTATTACGGAACCCTTGTTTTGCAAAAAGAAAAAGAAACTGCCTTTCTCTAAACAGCTAGAGTGGCATGAAATGACCCTTTCTCACTCCTCCCTATATTGAATGCTATACAGTATTTTTCCATGTATAAGACTATACTTTTTCCTAAAATCGCTAGACTAAAAATTGAGGGTCGTCTTATACACGGAAGTAAGCCGAGGAGAGAACCGCGTGGTTGCAAAACTGCCCAGTGGGGGGCGTCTTATACATGGGGGCGTCTTATAGACGGAAAAATACGGTATCTACTAAGGTTGCTCATTGCCAGTAGTATGGGATGTTCTTCATCCCTTCAGTCTGGCTGGCATAATGGCACTGGTTTTCCTCCCCTCTCCATTTTGGTGTGTAGCAGTTTTGGAAAAGGTATCAGGACAGGGTCACCCTGAACATATTCTCCCTTTTCCCCTAGTGAATTGTTAGCATTGTAAATAAGGGGATATCTGGCATAGGCCACATACTTCCATGTGGCTGAGAAGCTTCTTCCTACATTGGGTTGAGTGGTGCAACACCTCTTTTGACTGTTTTATACCTTGCCACATGAGGCCTGAAACATGAAAACCTATGAACCGGCAGCACCCATCAGAAAGTGGTTCTCACCTAGAGATCAGATGAAATGAACCACTTAGTTCTCCTTTAGATAGCTTTGACAGACAATGGAATGACTATTCTGTACCACCAAAACACTAGGGCAGGCTACAGAATATGGAACCTGCATGTTCAGGATTAGGTCTTTTTGTTCTTACCCTGAGGTATCTGGTACAATGACAAGCTAGTGATGTTCACTGCCCCTTTGCTGCGCTGGAAGCATGCGAGACATAGGCCGTGTGTGGCTTAGAATATCAGGCCATGCTTGGTCCCTATATTTTCAAACCTGTATGCTTTTAATGCAGCAAGAGGAGGCTGTTTACCATTCCATTGGTACACAAGATGCTTTAGAACACACACAGTATGCAATATAACACAGCCTGGGCATTGCTATGCCCGCATCCCATGCTATTTCTGGAATGGACCTGGAATGCACTACAGAGTGATGGTTTGGTCCTAGGTTCCAGTTGGGGTAGAGCTCCCCATCCCTATTAACCTGCTCAAGAGTGTCCCAGCCTATTAGCCTTATATGAATCAGCAATGCTGCTTAATGCCAAACTATTATAGTGGACACAGGGACTCCAAAACTTTTATATCATAGTACATGAACAGCATAGCTAGAATCCTTTTAGATCCCTGGATGCAGTTTCCTGATCCTCTTGGGCAAATGTTATGTATTATTTATTTGTATTTATTTAATTTATATCCCAGCTTTCCACCAAAAATGGTGTTCAGTGCAGCTAACAATAATAAAATAGAGATTTAAAAAAAATGTAATTAAAACATAAAAACAAATCCATTAGAACAATCAAAAACACAAGAAAAGGAAGATAGCGCCCAACAAATTAAAAACCCATTCAGCAGCAGACCAGCTTACATGCCTAAGGCCTACCTGAATAAAAATGTCTTTGTCTTTATTTATATATCCTCATCAATATACATGGCACTTTGGCATTCGAGTCATAGGCAACATGTAAAGAAATCAGAGAATTTGCTTACCTGTGAATTCTCCTTATACTTGTTCTCCAAACAGTGGCCCAGGTATAGGTGATCTCTCCATCCACCAGAAGTCAGATTCTTTGAAGGAAGATTAAGCTGGGCCAAGGCTAGGAGGTATTTTCCATTTCCTTCCTAGACTCAGTTACTTACTGACACAACAAAAAATCTTAGATTTTCTTAGATTGGAAGATAGTTGTAAGATTATTTTTACAAGCAGTGTGGTTTTCGGATTGCTTTGCAAGACTGCTCAACAAAACTTCTCAGCTAGAGTAGGAAGGGACCGGTCCACCCTTGGCTGTCTGCCAACAGTGTTCCACCTCTGCCTCCAAAAGGCATAGGAAGCTTTCCCATATCAGGAATAGTCCCTACACTCTAGAACTATCAAAAAGGAAGTTCATCAGTAAGAACCAATTCCTATTCTGCTGCTGCTAGTTCCCCTTTTGAGGCAGAGAAGCAAGAAATGAATGACATGAAACTCTGAGCAATGTCCAACACATGTGCCATCAATAAAAAGTTGGAGTTCCTTTTGTGCATACTGCCACTGTTGCACAAAGAAAAAACTGGGGGAAACAAAACAATTTCGTAAATTATTAGGATGGCAATCAAATGCTTCCAGGCAGGAGTGAAGGCACCCTGGATAAGGAAAATCCAGAGATGCCAAACTAATACTTTCTTACCACTGCTATAATTAAATAAAACACACAAGGAAGTAGATTTTACAAAAATATATTACAATAAATAGATGTGATCACTGTTAACAAACATTTGCTTTGCAACACAAAGTTCTCTCTCTGAATAAAGGTAAAAGCACTTCATAGTTCACTTAATCATTTTAAAAGATTGATTGTTATTTCTTTCGATAACCCATAATATTGTATTAAAGTGCAGATAATAAAGTTCTGTATAAAGATAAATACATAAGACCATAATCCTAAAATCTCACCTGCCTTCACAATAAATGTTGACAGAGTTCAAGTAAAGATGTACTTTAGTTTTGAATTATTTCAGTATTTTTAATTGCATGATGCCAGCCTCAAAGTTATAGCACTGATGAAAGATGGAAAACTTGATATACCAAACTGGAGAACGGGAATTTTCCAAGGGATTATTTCAAACAGCCAGGCTCTTTTAAAAGCTTGAGAAAGGTCTTGTTAGAAAAAAGTTTTAGTGCAACATGATCTCTTATAATCTAAAATTAGATCCCCCCACATTAATTTTACTTGAGTCACACAGTTTAAAAAAACATATTCAAAATAATACCAAATGATGCAGAAGATATTAGACCTTTCCTGTACTTCAAGGCACCTCTATCTGTGAGTGTTTTTGGCAAAGGATGGAAGTATCTAGTGCTTTGGAGTTTAATTTTTATTTGGCATCCCCAGATTGTAGATCATACTCTTCAACAAGCTTATTTCTATCGGAGTTAGAGTCGGTACTTACTACCGACAGAGCTCGCTCATTAGAGGCACCAAGCTCTTGCAACTGTTTTATCTGCGTAGTTTCTAGTTCTTCCAGACGCTTGCGAAGCAGGGAAAGCTCCCTTTGATGCTGTTCCTCCTTGAAATTAAGAAGCAAACCAAGGAGAAAGGATACATTATATTTAGCAATGTTTGTAGATATATTTAAAAATGAAAGTGTTACAGGATATATTAGAGAACTGTCAACTATGGAAAAGACGATCTGTTGTTCAAAGTCAGAAAGACACAAGCACAACATATTCTGCTACAGAAGCAAGAAGCACATACTTGAATAAGGGTCTTCTGTGCAACAGCCAACAATCAGCACTGAAGTCCACCTTGAAACTATATTGTGGGCTGCAGTTTATTTGCATACTACTAAACTGATCCACTAGATTTTCTACAACTACAGAGATCAAGAAATTCTTGTACAGCTTAACTGCAAAAGTTCAGATAAGACCTCATTTAATCAACACAGAAGTCATAAGATTTTAACTAATAAGGCTAGGATCAAAAGAACAATGTAAATAATTCTCTGCACAAGCAATGGGGCTTTGGGGTTCTGGTTCCTGAACAGCAGCTGTCCATGTCACATGGCAAACCACTTTTGAAACAGATTTTCAGCAGTAGTTTGTGATATGGCGCAAGGTTTGCTGCTTAAAGTAATGAAGTCAAAACTCTCACTAGCTATGCCTATGATAGATATTTGAACTCTGGGTCTATGGCTGAAATTCATTCCCTATCACAACCTACTTTGGAAATTGTTCTATATGATTCTCATATCCAAAACTTTCAGAAACATATTCACTTCATGTTTAAAGTTTTCTAACAACCTGCTTATTTTATTGCTCTTACCACGTTAAACCATCGCTTTGGGGATTTCTATGCAGCATGTCACCTACCTGCAGGAGGGGAAAAGATGGCTCTGGCCCAGGAACCAAAGTTGAAGATAGTAAGCTGACTGGATTCAATGCTGGGATATTGGGAAACAGAATTAACCTGCGAAATTCATTATGTCTACGCTGCAAATCCTTCAGTCTTTTCTGAAGGCGAATATGTTCTTCAAAAGGAACATTCTGCCTGAAATAATCAATAAAAGATAGTCCATTGAGCATTCCAGTGCAAGATTTTAAAATGGAATGTTGTTTTCTACAAATGTGCAGAAACCACCACCTCAAATGAGGCAGCAAATTATTTAGGGGACAATGCTAACTTTTAATAATATATATGGAATGTAATGCAATTCAAAACCAAGCAACAACTCTTTATACCTATTTAACACTTGATTTTCTGTTTCTAGTTCTTCTCTTTTGGCTTCTAAGAGCTCTATCTTCTTCAGCAATTTCTTTTGCTTATTGTCATTAAGTGTCTTTCTCTGTAAACAATACAACATATAAATATTTAGAGAAACACTGAATGACTACCAACTTCACATGCAGCATTTCATTTTCTGCCCATTTGGTCCAGTTGACTCCCGAAATTATCAAAGTGCACACACTCACCAGGGGGTAGAAGTTGAAACAATATTGAGCAAATTGACTCCCTAACTGTAGGGGAAATAACAGAGTATGAAGTATGAAACGTTAGCAACATTTATGATTTTTGGGAAAAGGCAGCATAGGGATTGTGAAGAGCTGCAAAAGGACCTCTCCAAAATGGGAGAATGGACACCAAAATGGCAAATGCGGTTAAATGTAAGCAGTTGTAAAGTAATGCATGTTGGGGCAAAAAATCCCAATTTCAAGTATAAACTGATGGAATCTGAGCTAGTGGTGACTGACCAATAAAGAGATCTTGAGGTTGTGGTGGACAGCTTGATTAAAATGTTGACCCAGTGTGTGGCTGCTGTTAAAAAGGTAAACTCCATGTTAGGCATAATTAGGAAAGGAATTGAAAATACTGCTGCCAAGATCATACTGCCCATATACAAATCTATGTTGTGACTGCACTTAGAATACTGTGTACAGTTCTGATCACCACATCTAAAGAAGCATATTGTAGAGTAGGAAAAAGTGCAGAAAGGGGCAACTAAAATGATCAAGGGGCTGGAGCAACTCCCCTATGAGGAGAGGTTACAGCAGCTGGGATTGTTTAGCTTAGAAAAAAGGCAAGTAAGGGGAGACATGATATAGGTTTACAGAATTATGATTGATGGGAAGAAAGTGGTTAGGGAAACATTTTTCTCCCACTCTCATAATAGTAGAAACAGGCTAATCCCATGAAGCTGATTGTTGGGAGATTCAGGACAGATAAAAGCTAGTATTTCTTCACACAGTGCATAGTTAAAACTATGGAATTCACTTCCACAAGATGTAGTGATGGCCACCAATTTGGATGGCTTTAAAAGGGGATTGGACAAATTCATGGAGGAGAAGGCTATCAGTGGCTGCTAGTCCTGATAGCTATATGCTACCTCCAGTATCAAAGGCAGAGGGAGGGTGCTGTTGCACTCGCGTCCTGCTTGTGGGATCCCATGGGCAGCTGGTTGGCCACTGTGTGAACAGAATGCTGGACCAGATGGACCCTTGGTCTGATCCAGCATGGCTCTTCTTATGTTCTTATACCTTTGGAATTAGATGTGATCCCAAAAAGAGAAAATGATTTATTCTTGCAGTATCAAATGCATTATTTGCAAAAGACAAGAAAGAGCAGGAACAAAACATGCATAAACCACAACTGAAAATGTGTGTTTGGAACAGAGGATCAGAAGGAACAACAAAACTATCAATGACCGCTACAAGAACATCAAGTAACTGTAAAAAGCTTTCTACTGCTTCCTGACCTCTGTCTTTCAAATTCTCTGTTAATTGCTTTGGTACACAAGAGAGAAAGAAAGAGAAGTGGCTGGTACTCTACAGTACTTCAGAAATAACTTGGTTGTGAAAATCTTTGTGCAAAACACCTGCATTTTTCTGACAAAAAAATAGCTATATATTGCTTTTGGTATGTAGCAGTTAATAATAACTATCCACAAACAATTAGGTTTAAGGTAACAATTAGGCCTGTATTATTTCTTGATTCTGTGATGGCCTCTCCTAGTTATTTAAATCTCAAAAAAAGATTTGGGTAATAGATGTTAATATTTTGTTTTACGGATAAGGGCATTCTGTTGGCTACAATTAGAACCATGTGTAGAAGCATTATTAATCTAACCCAGAATGAAAACATTTCCTTGGAAATAAGTTGCAAATGACATGCCTTTTTCTGAGCAACTGCTGCTCGGTGCAATTTTTCTTTTTTTTGGTTATTCTTCTCTTCTATCTCTGTGATGCGCTGAATAAGTTTATGTTTTTCTTCTAGCCATTCTATGCGTTTGTCTTCCAAATTCCTGGGGGGAAAAGAAGCAATGGCTGCCTTGCAGATCAAGTCCACTTATCAGCAGAACAGTACATGGTTAATCACCACAAATATTATTGCCAATGTTATTTCTCACCCTAAGGTGAAGAGTATAACACATATGGATGAAGCCCAGACAGACCTAAAGGGCTTATATCTTACAATTCTCCTCAGTAAAAGTGTTGAACAATAGGAAGAGCAATCTATGAAATGCTGAATTTCAAGTGCAGAATCAGCAAGTCCAAAACTGTGTTGGGGCATCCATCTGGGTGCCGTAAGAAATGAATTCATTTAAATAATTTGCCAGACTATAGCAGGTCAGACTATTTGTCCATTTAGCTCAGTGTACTCTAACTGGCAGCAGCTCTCCAGGATTCTCAGGCACACTGCTACCTGACCCTTTTCTAACTGGGACCTCTTGCATCCAAAGTAGGTGCTCTACCACTGAGCTATGATGCCTCCAAAGGTCATCTGTTTAACTCAGAAGTTTTGAAAAAATTGGGCTAAGTAAACCAAGAACAGTATTTAAAAGATTGGCATACCTTGGCATAAAGATAAACGCTGCAAGTAAAGATTAGAGGACCAAAACTTGGACCAGAACCACAAACTTGTGGTGAAGGGGGCAGCGGAAAGACTTTGTACACCAGGAGATTCTATTACAAGTTCATTAACAATTCAATATCATGTGTTGCTTCTCTATTAGATTCTACAGCAAATGGGATCAGTCTTAGGGGTCAACATCCTCAGACGGATTCCAGCATCCTCAGACAGATTCCAGCATCCTCAGACCCCCCAAGTGTTTCTCACCACTGTCACAACTTGCTCACTCATCCAACTGGGTGGAAGAGCTGCTGCCATCACAGTGGCAGCACTACTTGAGGGTGCCCTAAAACCTGGAGTCAGCACCAGCAGCAAATAAACACCTTTTGATATTGAATCTGTATTCTTGGGTGAAAGAAACATAAAAAAGCATTCCTCCTTCCCACCTAGTGTTCCAGAAAATGAATTCCATTTTAACAACAGAAGTGGTATGTGCATATGCTGCTGTATATAATAACGCAATCTTTCAAAGGACTATGAAAAGTGTTTTTTCCTAAGCCAATACGGATTTTTTTAAAAAATCAACTTCCAGAAATAACAACTTGTCAAAGATTCTTAAGCGCTCACTATAAATACTTAATTAAGCTATCTTCGTGAAACTGATGACTGAGGATGGAGCTGCACATTCATATACATCATACGATATATACATCATATACATCACTTAGTATATGAGAGCCAGTGTGGCGTAGTGGTGAGAGTGTTGGACTGGGACTCGCGAGATTTGGGTTCTAATCCCCACTCAGCCATGAAGCTCACTGGGTGACTTTGGGCACTGACTCTCAGCCTAACCTACCTCACAGGGTTGTTGTGAGGATAAAATGGAGAGCAGGAGGATGATTATGGAAGCCACCTTGGGTTCCTTTCAGGAAAAAAAGTGGGGTATAAATATAACAAATAAATAAATAAATAAATAGTGATTCACAACTGAATATGTGATAAGACGCCACTAAGAAGTATTTTGTTGTGGGAAGTACGTGTGGGACAGCCAGAACAGCAATGCTCAACATTGAGAAGAAGAAAGAAAAGCAGCTTGCACACCTTACTCCTCAACCCATCTAGGCTATCTGCCGACTCACTCTCTCTCCAATCAACCCCGAGATCAACTGATCCTCTAAGGACCAGTTTGGCTACACTGTGGGTCAGCTAGACCAGCAAAGCCTGAAGTTGAGAGCCAGCAAGAGGAGGGGCTTGACCATCCTACTCCAACATTTGCCCCATGGACAGGTGGAGGAACTGGAACAAGCTCAGTTCGCCAATCCATGTGGGCTGCAAAGACTGCACATGCCCCCTGTCCCCTTCCAAAAGTCATTATGGTTGCAAGCCTATCATCACCACCTTTTTAGATTTGAATAGTTTTAACAGCAAATTGCTTTAATTTGTTTTTATTGTAAACCGCCTCCAGAACTGTTAAAGCATAAAGGCAGAGTATAAATATAGATAGACAGACAGACACACAAATAAAAATTTTAAAAGGCAATATGAAAGTGCTGTTTATAGTGGTTGATCTACAACAGCTGTTCTATACACTTGCAAGTCTTCACTAGATCAAATGATGCACATGCCTCTGTGAACTCAGTCCATAACAATGGGAAAGTCAGACATCTTGCATCAGGAGGCATTATAGTATAAGCTTCATTCACAGTTTATGGAACAGGGTAAATTACTTTCCTGGTATGGAAATTGCATACTTGGTTATTAAACTCATCTCACAACTCTACGTAGAAAGCAGTATATGCTTTTATGACAACTTACTACCTCTCTCTTCTTAACGTGCAACACAATCCAATCAATACATGTTTACTCAGCTGTAAGTCCCATTGTATCCAACGGGGTGTACTCTCATGTAAGTGTACATAGGATTGCAGACTTGATGTCAGTACTTTCAGATAAGAAGTGAAACTCGAACTCAAACATAATCAATCCATATTTTAAATCTATCATAATAGAGAAAATGCATACTACAGGCAGATGAACCCAAGATAAACATCTATGGTCATTTATTCTCCATATAACTTGACTTTGGCTTTCTTACAGCAAGAGATGCAACAGTAGCACCATGCTACGCTAAGGAGGAAATCATACTTCTCTGAATCTAATTGAGCCCTTTCCGCTTGACTTCGTGCATTCCGACATTCATGTTTTAATCTCTCCAGCATTTCCTTGAGTTTCTGATTGGAATCCAGCAAGTCATTCTCTGACTGTGAAAGTGAAGCCACTTGGAGCTGCAAATCATGGATGTGCTGCAGAAGAAATATATTTTTTATAAAAGTGATCAATGAAATGTCACTTGCCAAAGCTTTGGAGATTGAGACAATCACACCACACAGATGTAGAAGAGCTACACAGACGTTAGTCACCAGTAGAAACTACACATACATAACAGGTACTAGGGCCATGATGCTGGCCCTGGCCTTGCATGCACCACAGATCCTCTCCTTCGACACCTGCATGTTTAGTGCAGGCATCTGTAAAGGGGTGCCGACTTAGATCCAGGTGAACACACAAAAGTGCTACATATGATAGGGAGCCCTGCACAGTAAAAGGGAGTGAAACTCTACAAAGTTTACAGTGGGTGGGTTTGCAGATAACTTTAGAACTTGGGTTCACCCAAAGGGACTGACTGGCAGTAGGGTCAGGGCAGACAAAAGGAAGTACTTCTTCACACTAGATATAAATTAACTGCCACAAGATGAGGAAAGTACCACTTTTAAAAAGGCATTAGAATGATTCATTAGCCCTATCTGGGCATCCCCCCCTCCAAGTGTTTTGCATTGCATGAGGGGGGAGAGCAGGACATGCTTGTTGGTCCTGACCTTCTGTCATGTTCCCAATGGCCCTGCCCCACAGCCCTCCACACATTGGGGCATTACAATGTTCCCCCTTCTTCCCTCCCCATTCCTTTTTCCTTGTGCGTCATGTCTTTTTAGATTGTAAGCCTGCGGGCAGGGACTGTCTTGTTAATTGTTGTAAACCGCCCAGGGAGCTTCGGCTATTGGGCGGTATAAAAATGAAATAAATAAATAATGGAGAAGCTGCTGTACTTGTGTAGGCTTTCTGCACAATTTAGACTCCTGGTTGTGAGTATAGCACCCCACTTGTTCAGCCCCAACTCATGGAGGACTGCAGGGTGGGGCTGTTGGGATCATGAAGGGCCAACAAATATTTCTCCCCTCTTTTCCCTCATGCAATGGGGAGCACACACATAGGGCTATGGCAAATAGTGATTTGCCATGATAGCTAAATAGGTCAATGTGCTCAGAGGCAGTGTCCCTCTCAATATCAGATGGCACTAGGAAACAGGGGAGGGAAATTGTCTTTACACCCTGCTTGTAAATGTTCCAAAAGCAGTTTGGCCAGTGGTGGGCACAGCATGGCTTTTTTTGGTTCTCAGAATGGACAGATAGCATTTGAAACTAGTAAATCGAAAATGTGAAACACATGGAAAAATAAAATTCCTAATATCTATTGCTTTTAATAGGAACTGCTACAAAATTAAAGGAGAATGGTCTAGTAATCTACAGTCATGCCTTGGATTGAGAGCATAATTCGTTCCGGAAACGTGCTTGCAATCCAAAACACTCTTATAGCAAAACGAAATCCCCCCAAAAAAATTGTACAGAGATTTTTAATTTAAGCCGTACTACAGTACTTGTATTGCAAGACGTCACTTGTATATCAAGTAAAAAATAAATAAATAAATATTTAAAAATTTGCTTGTCTTGCAAAACGCTCAACCAAGTTACTTGCAATCCAAGGTATTACTGTATCTTAGGAAAATGAAAGAGCATGACACCAGATCCTTACCTGCTTTAGATTTGCAATTTCACTTTTCTCCCTTTCTAGCTCCTCAGAATTAGTAACTTGCTGTTGAAGCTTTAGCCTACAAATCAATACAATTTGGAATTTTAAAATGTTTCTCTAAAAACAAAAATGTATACACTAGATTGATATTTTCAAACTAAACAAAATCTTATACAAGGTGAAATATGGAACTGAACAACAAAAACAAATTTCCAACACAGAGGAAGGAAGCTTGGCTAGGAGAGGGTGAAGAAGAGACCACCTGCCCAGGTAGACTGAGTGTGCTGTGCCATTCTGCTGCCTGCTGTTACCTGTGGCTGTTCCAGATTTGGTCTTGGGACCAAATAGTACTGACCCATACCAGGATCAGGCCCCTGACTCAGCACTTTCCCCTCAAGGACTTCCTGCCACTTAACATCAGCTTCCTGGAGCTGAGGCATAAAAGGCTACCATGGTGGTGGGCCTGCCACCAAAGGGCTGACACCTGAAGAGCAAGGGTGGGCAACATGCGCCCCACCACCCGACCCAAAATATTTTTTTTATCTCCCCACCCCAAAAAAAACCCACAACAGAGACTCAACCTCTGCTGGATGGGGTTACACTCCTCTTGAAGACTCTAGTTCTCAGTTTGGGTGTACTGCTGGATTCAGCCCTGAACCTGGATGCCCAAGTTCTGGCAGTGGCCAGGAATGCCTTTGCACAGCCGAGCCTAGTGTGCCAACTGTGTCCGTTCTTGGAAATGACCTGGCCACAGTGACACATGTTCAGTTACATTCTGTTTGGACTACTATAACACACTTTACATGGGTCTGCCTTTGAAAAGTGTTTGGAAACTTGAACTGGTCCAGAATGCTGCAGCCAGACTGTGGACTGGGGCTGGTCACAAGGAGCATATGACTCCCTTGTTACAACAGTTTTACTGGCTATCAATCTTTTCTGGGCACAATTCAAAGTGCTGGTTATGATCAATGAAGCCCTATATGAGTTAGGACCAGGCTACTGAAAAGCCACATTCTCCCATGCAAGAGTGCCCAGATTATTTTTTTTTATTTAAATCAATGATTTTTTTAATTTAATCAATTCCCCCCCCCCCCCAATTAGTAAAATTAATTTCAAAGTTTCAGGCAACCACATGTACAAATAGCCCACACTTAACAGATAAGAACACCAAATTATACAGAAAACACTTTCCTCATATTTTTTTTAACATTACCAGTATTATCAGTTACTAGGCTACCTATATGACAGGGTTGCAAAAAATCATATTTTTTTTGCAAAAAAATCGGAAAAATCAATTTTTATTGATGATTTAATTGATGATTTAATCATTGATTTAAATCATTCTGATTTAAATCATTGCAGCCCTGCTTCTTGGTAACTACTCCTAGGTGCTGGAACTCCCTGCTGAGGGAGGCTAGATTGGCTCCCTCTCTGTTGTTGTTCACTGGCAAGCAAAGATGTTTTTATTCAGGTAGGCCTTTGGCATGTAAGCTAGTCTGCAGGGATTTCATTGTGAAGTCCCGGGGGGGGGGGGGCGGACACATAGGGATTTCATTGTGCAGTCCCGGGGGGGGGGGGGCAGGGAATTCAATGCTGTGTGGTCCCGGGGGAGCAGGGATTTCATTGTTGTGTAGTCCCGGGAGGGGGGGGAGAGCTGGGATTACATTGTGTGTGGCCCCGGGGGGGGGGGGCAGGGATTACATTGTGTAGGCCGGGGGGGGGGAGCAGGGATTTCATTGTGTAGTCCAGGGGGAGTGGGAAGCAGAGATTTCATTGTGTAGTCCCGGGGGAGCAGATAGTCCCAGGGGAGCTGGGATTTCATTGTGCAGTCCAGGGGGAACCAGTAGTCCCGGGGGAGCTGGGATTTCATTGTGTAATCCCGGGGGAGCTGGTAGTCCCGAGGAAGCAGGGATTTCATTTTTGTGCAGTCCCGGGGAATATGGATCCACTCAAAAAAACAGTCAGCTACCTTAAGGAATTTTGAACAAACAGTGCCTATGGGAAAATGACGACCCATGCAACGCAGGGTAAAAAAAGCTAGTTATTAAATAAATAGTCCTTTATGGATTTAAATTTAAGACTAATTCAGCAGACTATTCTGAAAGCACTGGAATCCAATGGAATATTTGGACTATTTAGAAAACACTGGAATTCAATGGAATATTTTAATAAATGGTGGAGTGTTACTGATACATGTTGAAAGTATGGAAGACAGAAATACACTGGTACATATTCAGTGAGAATGTCCACTAATTGCTGATTTTTGAGAAGTGCATTAAATTGGGCCTAGGAACATATGAGAAGTAAAGCTTGCAACATTGGTTGCTAATAAAGCAATTCTTGCATAAATAGAAAAATAAGACCAAATCATACACCTCGACATTAAAAGTGAATGGACCTGACAGCTGAGGGAGAAGTGGCATACAAATTGTCAAGATACAGGAGTGGTATAATGAAATTTGTGAACCTATTTTGGAGATATAAAGCAGTGTAAAAAGAACACAATATTAAGACCACCTTGGTTTTCACAGTTTTTTTTTTTAAATCTCTTTTTCCCCCTTTCCTTGTGTCCTGCTCTTTGTTCATTTGATTTGCTCCTTTGTTGAGTGCATAGAGGTATAAATAGGTGTGTGTAGTTGATTAAAGGTTCACAACACAATCCAAGGTTTTTAAACACACAGAAATTTTTACAGACAGCTGAAACTGAGAGCCCGTGTGGCGTAGTGGTTATAGCGTTGGACTGGGACTCGGATGATCCAGATTCTAGTCCCCACTAGGCCAAGAGGCTCACTGGGTGGCTTTGGGCCAGTCACTGACTCTCAGCCTAACCTACTTCACAGGGCTGTTGTGAGGATAAAATGGAGAGGAGGATCATGTAACCTGCCATGGGTTCCTTGTAAAGGGGGGGAAAGGCGGAATAGAAATGTAATAATAAATAAATAAAATAAACTGTAAGGACAAGAGTGAAGGGAATGGGACACTGGGGAATTAAATGAGGGATGGCAAAGCATGTACTGGATGGTTTCAAACAAACCTGTTTATATATGTTTGTATCAAATTGAATAAAATATAATTCAAAACAGAAAAGCTAATATAGTTTCTTCAAAGTATTTTACAGTGTATGATTCAGCTTCATCGTTATTGGAGGTTTCAAGTTTTCGTGTTACTTGATCTGTGAACAACCATAGAAGTCTCAAGAAGAAATTCATACATCATGCTTGAAGTGACAAAGAAAATGCTATGAAACAAGGGTTTGCAATTAAATATACGCTTCTAGAAACTCATTTTTGTGGAAAGAAGCATATTTTGTCATAAACTGCTAAATATCAATGTTTGTGTTCATGTTCTAAGCAGATTTCTGAAGAAAGAATTACCAGTTTCTGCTAAAGAGTTAAAAACTTGCATTCCTAGATACAATTAAAATCACTACACATTACCTAAGATTCTGGATTTCCCTTTTGCTGGACTCTTCTGACAACTGCATAGCAGATAATTTTTCTCCATACTGATCCTTTTCTGATTGTCTCTGAACATCTTGCTCCACTTTGATTTTCTCCAGTTCAGCTAATTTGGTCTCAAGTTCTAACCTGAAATATTATATAATATTTATAGCTGTGAAAAACAGCAGGTTGTTATTGGTTAAACATATATCATTTAAATTATTATCCATAATGGCTCCATAAAGGCCACACAATTGCCACAGCAGAGCATATACATACTACTTCTGTGCTGTGAGCACTTCTCCTACTCAGTTGGCTTTTTGATTAGAACAAAAACTGTGCTAGATCCCTTCTATAGCATAGCCAGGAACAACTAATAAAGACGCTTCCTTGGATAGGGAAAGAGTGATTTCATGATAGGGAAGCAATAAATGAGGTACCTTTTTAAAAGCACCTCGTACAATGAAAATAGCAGTAGAAATTATCAGCAACAATTTTATAGCTGGAATGGAATTCACAATGCATATCATCATAGGAAGGGGTTTTAACCCTTTTAAATAGCTGGACAAGAAAGCACACAACAATGGTCATACTTACTTTTCCTCCTGTGATGCAGCAAGTTTCTGGAAGCCTTCCTCTCTTGCAGCTTGTACTTTGCGTACTATTTCACGGTCCTTTTCTATTGAAAGGACTTTGTGCCGCTCAAGCGTTGTCTTAAGTATTTCATTATCTGAGTGTAACCCTGTTTTTATACATTTATAAAGTTAGCATTTCCAATTATACTAAGTATTTAAAAGCACAGAAAATCATTAAGCAGAATCTATCAATCATTCCCCTAGCCCACCCTTTATTGCCCCACACTCAAGTACAACTAGCAGCAATTGCTGCAATCCTCCAACCACTTACTCAAATGCAGCTTTGGAGGAGTCTTATAAACATCAGTAGGACTTCAATTTAATGAATCTAGAATTCGGTCCAGGCGACATTAAGAACCTTTAACATAGCAATCATATACATATTTACTCAGAAGTAAGCCCCACTGTGTTCAGTGGCTCTTACTCCCAGATAAATATGCACCACTTGTATCATCATCATCAGGCGATCACTCGTGACCGAGTAAGATTGTCTTCCGGGATAAAAGGAGGAGATTCTAAAGAAGATTGTGTAGACTCTAGCGATGGGTCCGTAAGTGACTGTGGAGGCCAATTCTAGATCCACACAGCTTCCCACAGTGAGGACACAGGTTACCAGATAGAAGATGGTCCTGTAAAGGATTCATTTGACGTGCTTTTCGCTTAGCACGTTTCTCCCTTTCACCTTGCACTCGGGCTTCTTCAAAGTCCATGGAACCTTTGTGAAAGGCCAACCTCCATTTAGATCGTTCATGGGCCAGAGCTTCCCAGGTTTTCGATGTTTATATTGCATTTTTTTAGATTAGCCTTATGAACATCTTTAAACCTCTTATATTGACCACCGATATTCCGCTTTCCATCCTTGAGTTGGGAGTAAAGTAACTGCTTTGGGAGACGGCAGTCAGGCATTCGAACAACATGACCGGTCCACTGAAGTTGGCGTTGAAGGATCATTTTCAATGCTGAGTAGTCTTTGCTTCTTCCAGTACACTGACATTTGTTCGCCTATCTTCCCCAAGTATTTGCAGGATTTCCGGAGGCAACGTTGATGAAACCTTCAAGGAGGTGGAAGTGACGTTTATAGATAGTCCATGTTTCGCAGGCATACATAAAGTTGGTAATACAATGGCTTCATAAACCAGTGTTTTGATCTTCTTACAAATATCCCGATCCTCGAACACTCTATGTTTCATTCGAGAAAATGCGGCACTTGCAGAGCTCAGACGATGCTGGATTTCACTGTCGATGTTAGCTGTAACAGAAAGATAGCTGCCAAGATAGAGAAAATGATCGACATTTTCCAGTATTGTCCCGCCAAGCTGGATAGATGGCATCACCAAAGGATTGGCTTGCACTTGCTGATGAAGCACTTTGGTTTTTTTGATGTTAAGTGAGAGACCAAGTTTTTCGTATGCTTCTGCAAAAGCATTTAGGATAGTTTGGAGATCATCCTCTGAATGTGCGGAGACCACATTATCATCAGCATACTGAAGTTCCACAACGGAGGTTGTAATTACCTTACTTTTTGCTTTCAGCCTGCTGAGATTAAAAAGCTTTCCATCTGTTCGATATATAATTCCCACACCGGTGGGAAGTTTCCCCTCGACAAGATGTAAAACCATGGTGATGAAAATGGCAAATAATGTTGGGGCGATAACACATCCCTGTTTAACACCTGATCCCACTTTAAATGGAGCACCATGAGAGCCGTTGTTGTCCAAAACCGTTGCCGTCATGTTGTCATGGAGAAGTCGCAAGATATTCACAAATTTATTGGGGCATCCAATTTTCATAAGGATAGTCCAGAGAGCTGTAGTCCAGAGAGATACGGTCTACAGTATCAAAGGCCTTAGCCAAATCGATAAATGCCATATAAAGGGGTTGATTTTGCTCCCGGCATTTTTCTTGGAGCTGACGTGCAGTAAAAATCATGTCTACTGTCCCTCTAGAGGGGCGGAAACCATATTGAGTTTCAGGGAGGATCTCTTCTGAAATAGATAGAAGACGGTTTGCAAGAATCCTAGCAAATATTTTACCTGCGGTTGCTAAGAGAGAAATGCCCCGATAGTTTCCACAGTCTGTTCCATCACCCTTCTTAAAGAGGGTGATAATTATGGCATCCCTGAAGTCTTCTGGGATCTCTTCTCTTATCCAGATTTTTTCGATGAGTTTATGAAGATGTTGTACAAGTTCGGGCCCCCCTTCTTTAAAGATTTCAGCAGGAATCCCATCTGGTCCACTAGCTTTGTTGTTCTTCATTTGATTAATGGCTTTTTTTACTTCATCCAAAGTGGGGAGTATTGCAAGTTCCTCTTTAATTTGTTTTTGCGGGATTTGCGAAAAAATCTCATTATCCACCTTAGACTTACGATTAAAAGGTCATAATAATGCTCTTTCCAACGCAGTGCAATAGACTCTTGTCTTTTAAGAGTTTGGTGCCATCTTTTGATTGTAAAGGGTTTGTACCATAGGTTTTTGGTCCATAAATGGCCCTTGTGGCCTTAAAAAAGCCCCGTGCATCATGAGATTCTGCAAGTTGTTGAATTTCTTCAGCTTTCTTTTTCCACCAAGCGTTCTTAAGTTCTCTTGTTCTTCTTTGGACCTCAGCCTTTGCGCTAGCGTAGGTTTTTTCTTGGCAGCGCAGTTAATATCATTTTGCCATATTTGGAAGGCTTTCCTTTTTTGGTCAATTATATATTTAATCTCATTGTCATTTTCATCAAACCAATCCTGATGTTTCTTAGTTTCATATCCAATAGTTTGTTCACAAGCTGCAGTAATGGAGGTTTTCAGCTTAGACCAATGGTCCTCAATGTTGTCAGGAGGTTCCGTAGGTAGATGTTCCTTAAGAAGTGATTGAAGATGAGTTTGCTTAATAGGATCTTGAAGGACTTGGATGTTCATTTTACGCCTTGGTTTCCTTCCTTGAAGCCTACGTTGGGGAGCAATGTTGATAACCATAGTGGACCAGATTAGTCGGTGGTCTGTCCAGCAGTCGTCGGCACTCACCATGGCCCTAGTAAGAAGTACATCGCGGCGATCTCTAGCACGGACAATTACATAATCCAGAAGATGCCAGTGCTTTGACCGTGGGTGCTGCCATGATGTTTTAAACTTATTCTTTTGTCGAAAGAGCGTGTTTGTGATAGTGAGATTATGCTCTGCACATATAGACAAAAGTAAGAGTCCGTTCGGGTTGCTATTACCAACTCCGTCTTTTCCAATAGTTTCTGACCATAAATCAAAGTCACGCCCGACTCTTGCATTAAAATCACCTAGGAGGATAATTTTATCCTCCTTAGGTATCTCTGACAGGAGAGTGTCCAACTGGCTGTAAAAACTTTCCTTGATGTCATCATCAGCATCTAATGTTGGTGCATAAGCGCTCAAAATAGTTACCTGTTGGTTATTGGCGAGCTTTAATCGAAGAGTTATCAGGCGTTCGTTAATGCCAGTAGGAACTTCTGACAAAGAGTTCACTAGTTCATTTTTGATGGCAAAGCCTACACCATGTATTCGTCGGTCCTGCTCAGGTAGTCCTTTCCAGAAGAAGGTATAACCTCCTTTTTCTTCTTTCAGCTGTCCCTCTCCTGCCCTTCGAGTTTCTTGAAGTGCTGCTATGTCAATTTTAAACCGTCTCAGCTCCCTTGCAATAATAGCAGTCCTACGCTCGGGGCGTTCACTATCTATGTTATCCAGCAATGTCCGTATATTCCATGTTCCAAAATTCAAATGTCTTTTTCGACCGCTAAAATGGTGACCCCACTGGACGCGGTAATCCAGTCAGGGGAGAAAGAGGTAGACTATGTTTAGGGCACCTTTTCTAGCCCCCTCCCCATACGGGGTGAGCAGAGTGGATCCTAAATAGGGCTGCTCAGTCATGGATACAGCTGCCGAGCTGCTCGACTACCTCGTTCCTTGAACAGGGCGACTGAGTCTGCATCCACCGCCCATGTGCTGGTCCATGACTAGGGGCTTCCAGATTCACAGTCCTGCCCCCGTTGCCGTTCGCCAGTCGCCATGGGACTTTTTTTTTTGTTTGTTTGTTTGTTTGGTTGGTTTGGGTTGGGTTGGGTGGGTTGGGTTGGAAGACGCCTGTGCGTGAAACTGTTTTATGTGGGGAGATCGGTGCACAACGAATCACCACACAAACTTGACAGAGTACGGCAGAGATCCAATGGCACGGTTACCCTGACGATTGGAAAACCATTCTCTGCTGCAGCCTTCATCCGCCTTCACAGCCGTTGTAATTTAGGTTTAATTATCTTCCGCCTGTTCTGCCGTTGAGGACTTTATGTTTTGGAATTAGTTGGAATAAACAAGTATAAATGATCACAGATGGATGCTTAGAAGATTATAATTCTCATTTATGGGTGGGCTCCCACATATCAGTCTTATGAGAACTGCAATGTGAGAAGTCATCAAATATATTTATGCCTTTTCATTAAAATGCTGTCTGCCTAGAGAAAGATCACATTAGCAATTTAAAAGAAATATTCACAAGTCACCCACCCACCCCTGAATTCAGGAATTACTGCTGATTATATGCACAATCACTTGATCCCTTCTTATGTTTCTCCATGTAAGCACATGGCTGGGGATGGTGGGGCTACTTGGACAAAAACTTATCTAACATGAACCATTAAAATTAGAAGCTTTCCAGTGAAATAAAGGACACAGTTCTTCTCGCCTTCCATACATGAATGCAGGCAGTACAAGAGCACTTTATTAGATTGCAGTCATTGTTACCCGAAGATAAATTTCTGTGTTTACACTTGGAGGCTATAACAAATGCTTAAGTAATAAAGTTTTACCATCCATTTCACTTTGAATCTTGTTTCTTTCTCTTTCTATTTCACTCCTCGCTCTTGCCGTTTCCAACTTGATGTTTGTTATTTCTAACTTGTGTGAATGCTTAAGTTCTTCAACCTATAGAAAACAATTTTATCAATTTTCAGTTTCAATCAGAACAGTTTTTAAATTCTTTCTTCTTAGAGGAAGATAAGATCATGTGATGGGTAAACCTTGCCATGCATGATTGCTGCACAGCAGTGCTTTGTGTTTTTAATGTTTCTATTGTGTTTTTACTGGTTTTAATACTGCATGTTTTTTTATTGCTGTATGCAGGGGTCTCCAACCTTGTTGGACCCGTGGGCACATTTTGGAATTTGAGAAACTGCTGTGGACAGCACAAAATGGCTCCCACAGAGGATGTGGCTAGTCACTTAATGGCTGTCGTGGGTGCCTGGCTAGTCGAAAGACAAGTAATTCACCTAAGAAACTGAGTAAAAGCAGAAAAATGGTCTGAATGCCAAAGCAAATCCTCACATTTGACCCCACAGAAGCACAACTAAATATCCGTTTAAGGTTATAATCTTATGCATGCTTACATGGAACTCAATGGGAATTATTTCTCAGTAGACTGACATAAGATTGCTCTGCTCATCCTGCATGCATGCACACACACATTTCTACAGCCCCAAAAGGAAAGAAAAAGTTTTCCCTTCCTCGACTCCAGGCTCAGCTACTCCATTCCCTATTTGACGCTCCTACCTCTTCCTTGGCCATCAGAGCCCCCACCCCCATCAGAAGGTGCTCTATGTATGTGCATGTGTGTGAGTGTGTGTGTTTGTGAGAGAGAGAGTCAGTCAGACAGACAGAGAAGGGGCTGGGAAGGGAGAGAAAAAGAATAAGGCTAGAAGCTGGGCAGAGGAAGAAATAGCGAGATAAAGTGGTGAGAGGGAGATAAACAGCAAGGCTAGGGACTGGGATGGAGGGGGAAATAATGAGAAGAGAAAGAAGCTAGACGCTGGGAGGGAGGGAGGGGGAAATAGCAAGGCAAAGGGGAAGAGAAGAGAGAAAGAGTGAGGCTGGAACCTAGGAGGGGGAGAAACAGTGAGGTAAAATGTGTGTGCGGGAGAGAAATAGCAATGCTAGAGGCTAGGAGTGGAAGGGTGGGAGAGAGAGAGCACAAACGCTCCCAAAGAGGAAAAGTCTGTGCAGGTGGAAGATTGGGTGGGGCCAGGAAGCAACTCTTTCCTCCTCTTCCTGCCCACCAAAAAGCTGATCAGTGGAAGGTTCAGCAACAGGAAGAACACTGGCTTCCTAACGTTTTTCAAGTTTTTTAAATTAAAAATAATTTTTTTGAGGGGGGCAGGGAGTGAAAAGCTTTGTGGGTGCCATTGAGGTCCCAGAGGGCTCACTGGTGCTTGCAGATAGCACATTGGGGACCCCTACCAGAGGCCACAGCTGGTCTTGCCCCCCCCCACACACCATCTTTTGAGAATTCTTCGGTAAATTTCAAACTAATGCTAATGAACTACAGCACACCCCGATTTGCCACTGTGTATGTTTACAGAGAAAATAAATCAGAACCATAACTAGCCAATAACTGATAGATATGCGGCCCTGACACATTCTATACTTGATGGGGTGCCTCCTGGGCCCAATTACTTTTAGCATCCAAATCAGTGACAATTTCATCCTGTCAGCCACATTTCTAATATTTATTTATTTATTACATTTATACCCCGCCTTTTTTCCTGCAAGGAACTCAAGGCGGCTTACATAATCCTCCTCCTCCTCCTCTCCATTTTATCCTCACAATAACCCTGTGAGATAGGTTGGGCTGAGAGGCAGTGACTGGCCCAAAGTCACCCAGTGAGTTTCATGGCTGAGCGGGGACTAGAACCCGGATCTCCCAAGTCCCAGTCCAACACTCTAACCACTACGCCACTCTGTACTCTCACTTACATTTACTTTTAATTATGAGCATTGTTGGGACATGTGTCAAGCCCATTCCAGAAATCAAGTTGTGCTGCAGATTAGATAAAAAACTCGATAATCATAAGGGCGTTAAGTCTAAACCTTTTACAATGTTCTATAAGCACTTTTAAATGGTAGTCATCCAGATGCACCCAATTTGTTATTTTCACAATGTTTACACCTTTTTCCAGGGCAATTTGTCACCTAAGCAACATAAGTCTTCAGGCTAGAAAAGTGTTAATCTTAACTACCTCATTAAATCATGAGCCCAGTATTTAGGGCTGTTGCTGCCACTATCCATCTTTTATGTCACTCTGCTAGCATTGCACACAACTATCTTTTGAACAGAAATTGCAACATGCTTCCTAACAAATCCAATACAATTTAAAACTAAATGCATCTATATGCATCCATCTGCCTTGCCTCATTAAAAAAAACCCCTAGGTTTTCAATTGAAAATCAAAACACTAAAGACAATTATTGCCTGAACTGAAACTTTCTATAGTTTAAGCTTTTCTAGTACAGTAATTACAGGGTTGGTAAAAATTAAATAGCTAGAGAAAAGCTCTTGTAAACCATTTGCAATGTCAAATGTAATCACAACCTGTTAATGTGTGAAAGCTGCAAAAGGTTACGAATGAATGACATAGTTTTTAATGAAATAACTACAGTACCATTTTGGATGGGTGGATATTTATTTTTAAAAACAAGCAGCTTCATTTGGCATAAGTTTAATAAATCATTTATGCATTGCAAGGATTGAGCACAGCCCTTCATATTCTACTAATTGTCATCAATGGTTCTTCCATTAAAAACACACACAGAAAAAGACAGAAAAAAGCCCTACAACTACCAGTATGTCTCAATCATGCTGGCTGGGGTATTCTGGGAGTTGTAGCACTTTTTTCCTGTCCAAATATGCATAGGATTGCACCCAAAACTATTTTTTAATCGCTGTTAATCAATCTGAGATTGCCTGATGGGGAATACGTATCTTCAGTATCATTTTAAGTAGTCACATGATATTAGCATCTATACACAAAGGACAAGGCAGTTCTCTCTAGACAGGTGTGTGATGTGATTGACCTTTCTCTAGTGTGGTTCATAAGGCATTGACAACTGACTCATGCCTAATCAGTACTGTGCCTGGAGGCATGGGATGCATTGGGAACTTTCTACTTTTCATAGGTCTTTTTCCCTGCTAGGGCCCTTCCTCAACAAGAGCCCCCACCCCGATCAGCTTTCTGTCAGGCCAAGGATAAAAAGCAAACTGTCCATGTATGTGTTGTTTAAGAAAAAGCCAAGCTGGGGATGGAAGTGGGGAGAAGAACTTGGAAAGTTGTTTTCTTACTTTAAAATGGTTCAATATGACAAGTGTGCTAACTTTTTATCTATTACTATTTTATGAATGTTTATACTTACAATATTTTTTATACTTCAAAAAATTTTCTCACAACGAGAACCATTCCACATGAATGTTACACTTCCATTCCATGTTGGAGACAGCTGTCATTGTAAGATTGTTATCAAAACCATGTAATTAACTAACTTCCATATTGCTATTTTAAATTCAGTATTCAGTCATACATTTATTTATTTATTAGATTTATTAATCGGCCATCTGGCCGGTCACCTGGCCACCCTATCTATTATAACATTTGAAAAAACCCTGATCTTTCATATTTCTTAACGAAATAGGTCTATAGCTGGGCTCCTATAGTCTTTGTCATGTAGCATTCTCTAGCATATGAACTTTGGCTTCTTGTACTTTGAACAGTTATCTAGAGCAGTTACTTTGAACGGTTAGCTAGAGCAGTAACATTATTGTTACAGAATGAATGCTGCTACAGGAATGAGATCACAGTTTTATCATTTGTACAATCTCCAACAGTCTTTCTGTGGTTATCCAGTTTTCACTCTGTGTGGGATCTTCTCTAAGCTACATATTAATAAAATTATACCGCATACATAAAGATCTTAGGCTCAATCCTAATTCACTCCAAAATAAATAGGGCTTACTTTCAAATATGTTTAGAATTATGGTATAAATAATATGGTTTCTGCAAAGTTTCAGCTATACGTTAGACTGACAGGCAGAGCAATCCTATGGTCCCTGGGGGTGGAATCACAGGGGCCATATGATACTGCAGCTTCCCGCCACCCCCCTGGAGGCAATAGACACAGCTAAGACCTCCTGAGGGGAAAATCCAAGTGGGGATTCCCTCCTATCACAGCAGCTCCTCTTCCACAGCAGCTCCTCTTCCAAGGTCATAACAGCAGCCTTGGAAGAGGGTCAGGGAAGCTGAAAAGAGGGCGGGACTGGGGGAAGGGAAGGAGAGACAAGGATCCATGAACCTCTCCATATCTGCCCACTGAGAGGTAAGTCAGCTAGAAGGGCTCAGAAACCTGTCTAGTTAAATATGCTGTAATAGCAGGAATGGGAGCTGAAAATGCCTACATCGTTCCTCCTGCCCTGTCTGTCAGGACTTAGGATAGAAGGAGGACTCCAATCTCAGAGCTCTCCATCTAAAGAGTGGCAATCCTATAGGACTGTGTGCTAATTTTATTTGCTGCTCAGTTGTACCTAGGTTACTTTTTCTTATCCAGGAATTGGTGGGACTTGCGTTCCTTAAAATAATAAACATTGAGCAGAATCCCATGCTTATGCCCCTGCCGATTCTCTTACGCCTCTGCCGATTCCGTTGCCCAAGCGACCCCCACCACATGTGCAACGGCAATTTGGCACTTCTGGAGCAACACGAAATGAGTAGAAATACTTGTTTCTGGAAGGAGGCAGGTCAGCGGAGCTCACATAAGGGAACTCTGCCAACCTGTCTGCTTCCAGAACAAGTGTTTCCTCTCATTTCGGGGCTTCCCCTAGGAAGCACTAAATTTCCCTTGTGTAAGCGGTGGGTCCCACTTCCACAACAGAATTGGCATTACCCACTGCTTGCAAAAGGGAATCTGTGGGGTGGAGAGGAATCGGCAAGGGCGTAAGCGCCCCGTTGGATTCTGCCCATTAGCTTTTTCCCTCTGCCTTAACCCATATTTTCTATTTTCCCTGTGACAGGTAGTAAACAGAATGAAAAGGGGAACAATTTATCTAAGCTATTTATATGCCTGGGTGGGTGTGTGGAGTTCCCTGTTCTAGTGCAATAAATTATTAAGAAATTAATTGAGGATCAAATCAATAACTATTTCAAAGTCACTTCATAGGCAGATGGCACCTGGGATTTTTCCTGGTCTGGCTGTTAAAGCTGCTGATCAATATTCTGGCAAATGTTTAAAAATGACTCCATCAGAACATAAAACAATATAAAACTTGGCAAGTTGAAATACAGAACAAAATATGGAATGCTAACATTTCTATTCAGATTACCCATTCCTCAGTGTCACTGTTGCCATAGGCACTGTGACCCTTTCTAACTCGGTGAACTCTTGCTTTTACTTACATTTTTCTGTTAATTGTTCTTGGGTTGGATCTAGACTAAGTTAGTCATAGTTAGTTCCTGCTGAAATAAATGAGACTTAAGACATAACTAACTTTTCTCACTGATTTCAATGGGATCTACATGCAACTAACTTATATGGGGACCCAACCCCTTATCTTGTCAGACGCCTCTAGGCTGCTTAGATTTCCTGTAAGGCATGCCCCTTCTGACAGCTTTAAATGTCCCCCCACAGCCCCAAACAACTGAGGTGGAGAAAGAATATGATTGCTAAGAAATGTGCTGTTATCACATGCTGACATCACAGCACAGGTGACCTGAGGCACAAGTAGGCCATAATTCTGTCAGCCCATAAACAGTTTACCACTCAACTAAGAACTAGGTTTCAGACTAGACAATACTGAACTAGGCCAACGAACATTCTGACTTGGCACAAGGCAATTTCTTTTGTTTATAATAATAACAGCTATTAAATGTGACTTATGGGTGTCATTACTGATGTAGGAAATAGCTCCGAAGAACAAAATGCTAGGCGTATTTTCATGCCAACAGGAAAATCCAGGAACAGTAAGAATATGACTTTTCAGACACTGAATTATGAAAAAGGGGAGGAAAAAAGTAAACAGAAAAAAGACAGTTTGTCTCCAAAGATACAATTAGTGATAATGTTTCCTGTAACAACTCTGAAAATATTGTCTAGACATCATAAAACAACTTACTTTTGTAGTCAAGGCATTGATTTCTCGCTCAGCTTTATGCAGCTTGCCTGTTAAGAGTGTATTTTGCTCATTGCTCATGTGCAGTTCTCTTTCAGTGCGCTCAAGCTGCAGCTTAACAGATTGTTTTTCTGCCTTGAAATTAAGAAAGGGAATTTTAAATTTCTTGAAGGAAAGTGACTCTTGAACTACAATCCTAAGACAGTTTACACAAAATTAAGTTCTGCTGATATCAGTGGAATTTATTTCCAATAAGCATGTTTGAGATTGCAGCCGTAATATGCTTTTGAGCTTCAAATCTGACTGGAGTCTATCAGAACATAAAATTCCACATTACTGTATTTTAGATTGAAAGGTTCTTTGGACAGGAACATACTCTAGTCAATCAACCTTTTGTAACACAATCTATCTTTTGCGAACCTAGCACATTTAGGCATTAGTTTATAAAACAACAACAATGGGGCAAGGAGGCATGAAGCTGGCTAAGTCCACTTCGCTGCTCTCATTCCCAGTCAGGGAAGCCCCACGTGCAGTGAAGCAACTCCTGGTAGGGGCACAGCTTGTCAGGCAGAGGGGGTGGGGCCCACAGAGGTGGTGCAAGCCTCCATGGGCCAAGCGCAGAGCCTCTGTGGGCCAAGTGCAGAGCCTCTGTAGGCCAGATTAGGCCTGCGGGCTGTCTGGAAGTTCTGCACCCCTGATATAGCACATCACCACCTTGGGGCAGGTGTTCCTTTTCCCTTCCCCCTCTCCCTGCCAGATCTGAACAGGACTTCAAGACTCCTGTTTCAGACTGTCTGGAGTCCTGATTAGGAGCACTCCTCTTATGGAATGTGGAGGACTATACTGCAACATTGCAGCTCCAACCTCTTCTCCTAATAGCGAATTTGTATGGCTGAGTGCCTATCAGTTGGCAATCAAAATGGAGTCACCCAAAAATAAAGGATTCTTTCACACTCTCCAGACCGCCCCCCTACACTATATACTGTAGCTATAAAATACTTAGGTTGAGAACTGGCAGCCAACCTGAGCTGTCTTGCTCTATATAGCACAGCAGGCAAGGTGGGGAGGGGGGAGGGGGTATATTTTTTTCTTCTTTTGTCCTGAACCCCCCTTCCCTCCTGTTAAAAGAAATCAAAACAGCACTATAACATACTGTTGCAGATCCCACTTGTAGAATTTTTATTGCTTATCAAATGTTACTCTATAATATACCTTAGGATACATATCAATATATACAATTATTATTTCTAGAGACAGCTTTGCTTACTAGAATACTAGAAACACAAGTTCTTCAACTTTTATTTATTTATTTATATTTTTAAATTGCCCATCTGGCCGGTCACCCTGGGCGATGCACAATCATGGTAAAATACAATAAAACACAATAAAACACACAATTAACACACAATTAAAACAATATCAGTGTTTTAAAAAATCCTAAGCCACCCCATATTCCTAATCAAGGAAGGGGTATGGCGGAGGTCACTGGGGAGAGAGTTCCATAAACTGGGGGCTGGTTTCTCTGGCTGATGGGACAAGGAGAAGGCCATCCGTGGCAGACCTTGTTGAGCGGCCTACTTGATGCTGTTGGAGGCACTCCTTGAGATAAGCTGGACCGGAACCGTATAGGGTTTTAAAGGTCGAAACCAACACCTTGAATTTGGCCCGGCAACCAACTGGTAGCCAGTGCAACTCCTTGAGCACCGGAGTAATGTGATCTCACCGGCGGCTGCCTTTAACCAGGCGAGCCGCCGCGTTCTGTACCAGCTGTAGCTTCCGAACCATCTTCCAGGGTAACCCCACGTAGAGCGCATTACAGTAGTCTAGGCGAGAGGAGACCAAGGCATGAACCACTGATGGGAGCAGGTGATTAGGAAGGTAGGGGCGCAGCTGCCAGTATCAGATGGAGTTGATACAGCGCTGCCCGGCTCACAGCTGACACTTGAGCCTCCATGGACAGCTGGGAGTCTAGAATGACTCCCAAACTGCGGACCTGGTCTTTCAGGGGCAGATGTTGACCTGGTACTGAATGGGGTACATCCCCTAACCTCCCCTTGTCTACCACCAGAAGTACCTCGGTCTTGTCAGGGTTCAGCCTCAGCATGTCCCATCCAGCTACCCACTGACTCCAGGCACTTGGACAGGGTCTCAACAGCCAACCTCGGTGAGGACTTGAAGGAGAGGTAGAGCTGTGTGTCATCTGCGAATTGATGACAGCGCACCCCAAACCTCCTGATGATAGCTCCCAGCAGCTTTAGGTAGATATTGAATAGCATCGGGGAGAGGATGGAACCCTGCGGCACCCCACAAGTGAGGTTAAAATTACCGTATATATATTTTAATCATATTGTTGATGAGATTTAAAAATCTCATCAACAAAATTCTAGACTATACATGGTTATTGCAAATATCATGACTCAACAGGTCTTGTAAATAAATAGCCTATACACATTTTCAGTACTATTTTGTAAGGAAGCAATTTTACCTGTTATTAGGGGAGGTGGTCCTTTCATATAATGCCCTGAATGGCTTGGAGCCAGGGTATCCGAAAGCCGAAAGGTATCCTCTTGGATGAGCCTGCCCATAATTTCCACTCATCTTCTGAGGCCCTGTTGTGTGTCCCACCTCCTAGAGAGGTGGACACTTGTAACCAGGGTTGCGAAAAATCATGATTTTTTGCACACACACACACACACACACCATTATTTTGATTTAAATCAATGATTTTGTTGATTTAATCAAATTTCCCCCCCAAAAAAATTAGTAAAATTAATTTCAAAGTTTCAGGCAACCACATGTACAAATAGCCTATGCTTAATAGTTAAGAAAACCAAATTATACAGAAAACATTAATCAGAACTACCGTATTTTTCGCTCCATAAGATGCCCCAGGCCATAAGACGCACTTAGTTTTTAGAGGAAGAAAACAAGGAAAAAAAGATTCATGTGCAGATTATTGGAAAACTAATGACAAGAGAACAAAATAATATCTCCATACATTTATTTATTTATTAACTGCTTTTTTAACCCTGCATTTCTTAAAAACAATCCAAAACAGGTTATAAAGAAGAATAAAACACAAATTACAATATCGCTGCGGGGATGGGAGGGGCGATATTGTATTTGAGTTTTATTCTTCTTTATTGTTTTTAAGAAATGCAGGGGTAAAAAAAGCAGTTAATAAATAAATAAATTTATGGAGATATTTTGTTCTATTGCTATTAGTTTTCCAATAATTTGCACATGAATTTTTCCCTTGTTTTCTGATAACCATTACTGCTTTCACGCAGGCCTACCTGCCTCCTCGCTGGCTTGCGCTCTCCGCGGCGAGCTGGCCGCGCTGGTCCCGTCGCGTCAGTTCTGGCGCGGCGGAAGTGACGCGACGGGACGCTGCTTCGGCGCGCTGGACCCCGCGCTATGTTTTTGGCGGGGGGAAACCAGGGCAACAGGGTTGTTTAATACGGTAGGCTACCTACACGACAGGGTTGAAAAAAATCATGATTTTTTGCACACACACAAAACGGGGGAAATGATTTTTTTTTGCAAAAACCAAAAAAATAATGATTTTTTTGCAACAAACCCCCCCCCTGAAAAAATGATTTTTTGCAGAAAACACACAAAAGAATCGGATTTTTATTGATGATTTAATCAATGATTTATTCATTGATTTAAATCATTGCAACCCTGCTTGTAACAGGGCCTTTTGTATAACAGCACCTCCGTTATGGAACGCCCCCCAGTGAGGTTAAGCTAAACTCCTCCTTAGTGTCCTTTAGACAGCTGGTGAAGATGATATTGTTCTGCTAAGCTTTTAAAAGTTAATGCCACTCTCTGTTTTTATCCCTGATTTAGGTTTTTGTATTTTTATGTACGTATTTTAATTTTCGTATTTTTATTGTACATCATCTTGAGCACACATTGAGTGGAGGAGCAATTAAAAAATATTCTAAATTAATAATACATAAAGCCTGATTAGGGAGAGACAGTCAAATATGAGCCAGTTCACTGAGAATCTAATGTGAGTTTAGGCCTATGGCCAGATTGTTGACATTCACACACACACACACGATGCCCTATAGTGAGAGGATTACATTTCTTACCTCTAGGGATCTCATTGTAGCTTGCATCTCAGCTAACTGTCGCACCTGTATTCTTTGCACATTTTCTGCTTGCATTCCAGAATTCTCTCTCTGGGCTCTTAGTTCTGCTACTTCAGCTTCTAACCCTTTCAGTTTCTGCAGTAGTTGGGCCTTTTCTCTTAATAGTGTTTCCACACGCTTATTATCTCTTATAGGGTCAATACTAAGCAGCTGATTATGCAATTCTTCTTTATCTTTATCCAGTCTTGTTACCTATTAGTAGTTGAACAGAATACTATTAGTAGTTGAATACTATGGGCCCAACTCCAGTCTGGGAATGCTCATGTGTGATGAAATCCCATAGGACTCAATGGAGCCCCGTTTCTCTTATCCCTGCATGGGATGCAAGGTCCATGAATGCCTACCACATTTCAATCTAACCATATAAGTTATGCTCCAGAGTATGACTAACCTGCACGGTGCACAGGGAAGCAGGATTGGATGGAAATGCACACAAGCCTCCAATTCTGTGCAATGACCCCTTTTACTACCCATGTGTGCATCTGTGTGCCCATGTACATAGAAGGGAAGGCATCAACAAGTGTGTACACAAGTGTGCCTATACTCAGACTGGATCAGGCAATATATATACTTTACATTATTAAAGTAGCTGTTAAGAAAGTGAAGTCAGTCAATGCACCCAGAAATATTAGTGAAGTGCATAAAATATTGTTAAACATATCTTTAAAAAAGTCTTCAATCAATATATTAATAAAACTAGCACAACGTTTTTTCAGCCTTTCTCTGACAGAGAACATTCACTCAGGAAATGTGTCAATACATTTTCTAGAACAGGAATTATTTTTACTTTATTATGAACAGTAGTAGAAAAAATAATCCACTTACATATAATTGTTGCAACTGTAAGGATGAAGTCCTATGTACACTTACTTGGCATTAAGCCCACTAAACACAGCAAGACTTACATGTGTGGAATATTAAGTTAAGATGTGAGGAATATTACGGCCTGGTTCACACGTAACTACTACCCATGGGTTGTTTAAACCATGGGTAGTCAGGACTGCGCAGGAGTGAGTAAGTGTGCTGCCTCCCAATCACTCACTGCTTCACCCCATTCCTGGGTTGTGCTCCACGGTGTCGGAAACCGGCAATCTGAGTTGTTGAGGGAGAAACAGCCCAGAGTTTTAACCAATGGCTTGTTGTTGAATTTAAAACTCTGGGTTGTTTCTCCTTCAACAACCCAGAGTGGTCAGGAGATAGCTCACTTGCTCCTGCAAGGTCCCAACAACCCATGGGTAGTCATTACGAGCAAACCAGGTCTATAAGTTGCATATGCTGATCAATTTCCTCCTATTTCTTAAAAGATTTGTAAAACTGAAGACCTGAATTATGCTTGTTCAGGTATGATTCAGATATATTTTAGTCAATAATTTATATTTAAATAAAATTAGCATCAGGTTTTTCTCATAGTAGGACTTACCTCGGATTCATATTGTAATTTTTTCTCTTCTAAAATTCGGGCATGCTCTTCTTTCTGATGCTCAAACTCTGATTTGAGGAAAGTATGTTCATAACGAAGCTCATTATATTTCGTTCTATATTTTTCAATTTCCTAAATGAAAAAGAACACATGTAACTGAACTGAGTCAATGTGAAGAACAAAAAAATGTACCCAAAATGGGAAAATGAGGGTATAAATAGGGTATAAATTAAACATGAGTCAACAATCATGAATTGTTGTTAATAGCATTGTAGGCCATATTTATAGAAGCACCATATGAGCTAGCCCAATACTACTCATTGGCTTAAGCTTCAGCAGCATCAGTAGGGAATACTGCTTGCTAATATCTATTGCAGCTGCAGCTGAATCATGCTACCCCAAAATGGGGCAGAGCTTGACCCACTTATCAGGAAAATTCTATTGCTTCCCTTTCTGCTAGTTTCAACCACTGCAGATTTGTATCAGCCTCTGTGACTGCTATGGGCCAAAGGCTTTGCTGTGCAGCACTGTGGGATCGTAGTACCAGCCCCTTGTGTTAGCTTACAAGAGTCACTGCATCAGTACAGAAACTAGTAAGTTCAAGAGAAAAACTTAGAACACAGCATTACAAATATACAGTAATAGCAAGACATTATTTAGAATGCAGGTAGTCCCCGGGTTACGAACGAGATCTGTTTGTATGTCTTTAAGTCGAATGTGTACGTAAGTCGGAATAGAAGTCGTGCAATGTTTTCAAAGTGTTGCAAAGTGTCGCAAAGTACAGTGCGTGCGTAAGTACAAACCACTGTATTTAACTCAGATTTTTACATATATGACGGTCCGTTCTTAAGTATGAGTTGTCCGTAAGTCGGGACGTTCGTAACCCAGGGACTGCCTGTGCTCTGTTCAGTTTAGGCACCACATTTCATGGATACTGATAAACTGGAAGGGATTTTGAAGAGAGGCATGAGGGCAATTAAGAAATCTAAAAAGCAATTCATGAGGAAAAGCTGAAAAAACTTGGTTTAGCTGACAAAAAAGATTACAGTGGGAGAACTGTTCTGAAATATTTTTAAATGGTATCAGAAAGAAGAAATGGCATTATCCTGTCCAACAAAGATAAGAAGCAATGGATAAGAAGACATGTTTAAGCTTTTAAAAATGTAAAAAGTTCCTAACAATTGAGCAAGCTGCCTGTTTTCAGACTTTCAAGAAAATATCTGGATAGACACCTGTCGTTTTATGAAAAGGTTTTCTTTCTACTTACTTCATCCAACTTCCGAAAGCGTTCCCTCACAGGTGTTTCTAAATCATTTTGTATTTGTGCCTTCAGCAGTTCCAGCTTCTGTGGAGTTATTACCTACATGTCAGCAAAAATAGGTATACAGAGTAAATAACAAGCAGCTGCACCAAAGAATATGTATTTGAAAATAAGTAACACTTCTTTCTCTATATATATATTCTGCTGTCACTTAAACATTTATAGTGTATGCAATTACCCTATGTGAAGGGAGTTGGTTGTTCGGGCTGAACACCAACCTAGCAAAGTAAGCTGCCACTACTCCTTATGTCCAACTTCAGCCTGAGCCAGGGGATCTCAGACCTTACAGGACACCCCTAGGGCTTAAGAACTAAGGGCCCAAGCTGGCACCCTCTATTTCAAGTCCTAGACCTGAAACAAACAGTAGCAATAACCAAGCAGAAGGTTCTGGATTTAGTACCAAGCTTAATTGGAATAAAGCACTCACATTCCATTATGATAGGTGGTAAGTTTATTTACAAAAGGGAAGAACAAAAGACATACCAGAACCAGAGTAACATTTGGAAACAATACTTCGGGCAAAAATAACAAAAGTTACCTCCACCTGTCTCTACATACCTAGACACAGGTCTTCAATAGGACAGGGTCCAAACTGTGATGCTCAAAGTCACAAGCCAAAAGCAAGATGGAGACAAAACAAATGAAACCAAATGAAGACGAAGACAAAGGGCAGCTGTAGCCCCCCCTTCTTTTATACCCAAGAGCCTTTGACAAATGTGAGGTGAGCCTCCTTAGTCAATCACCAGCTGGCTGCATAGTGTTCCTAGGCTTTCGGGGGTGGGGAGGTTCTTACAGCAGCCCAGCTGAAATCATTCAATCTAACTGGGAAGAGTTCTGTTCTGGCCTTGAAGCCAGAACAGCACAAGATAACACATGCAGGTGGTTTAACAAGTGCGTGCAGGCCCATCTTCATGAAATGGAGATTTTACAGGCAGCTAGAACACAAACAGAAAACGGATTTCTTGACATCCTATTTCAAGGTGGAAATACTCTATTATCCTGTTATGCTGCATATATTCCTAAAGTACTGAAACTGGCAATAATAAAAGGAAATACAGGCCTAGCTCAACTACTGGTATTACAAAAAGGTTGCCTTCACTGGGCAACTGGCAAACTGACTGAAGCAAAAGGAAACTACTTAATAAGACTGAAACTGTAAACACATTTACCTGGGAGTAAGCTCCACTAAACTCAGTGGGGTTCACTTCTGCATAGACATGTACAGGATTGCTGTGCATGATTCCTGCCACAAAAGCTGATCTTAAGAGTTGATGAAAATTGGTTCAGGATGTATATAGTCTGGCTGCATAATAAAAGTTCAATGTTGAGAGCCAGCATGTTGGATTAGGACTGGGCAGACCCAAGTTCATATCCTCACTCAGCCATGAAGTTTCCTAGGTGCCCTTGGGCCAATCACGGGCTGGATCCAGATTTAGTCATATGTAAGAATAGAGCCACTGAAATCAATGGGACTTGAATTATGACTGTGATACTTCTAACAGCATTACTTTTTAATAGCCTTCTACAACTATTTTTTTACCTGGGGATCGTAAAGTTAGAATACCAAAGGGGAGAAAGGGGATCGTAAAGTTAGAATACCAAAGGCAGTATTTTGGGAAGCATACAATTGCTTAGTAGATTTACTCTTTCTTCATATTTCTGCTTGAGAAATACAATTTACATTAGACAAAATCATCTCATGGACCAGATGCTTCCTGCAGGTCTCCAGTAAAACTGCAGGCCATCTTCCAAATAACCACAGAACTAGTCCCATCGGTCCAAGGGAGTTTTTGACTTATTTAGACAGTTTTTGACTTCTTTAGCAATTTCCAAGGCAAATTGCTTTGGAAACTGAGCAGTTTCAAGAAAGTTTGTAATATAGCATGGAGATCTTATGTTCAAAGGAAAAAAAGTCACAGATTCCATTGGTCTAGCCCAAGTTCCTGTATTAGCCTAAGGAGTTCTTTAGATATTAGCCACAGATTAACAAAAGGTTTAGGCATAGAAGCGAATGACAAGAAATGGGAGATAAAATGTGAAGTATATGAATTAAGACATTACATATCATACTAATGCAGAAATCTAATATTCATAAAATCTAGATTAAAAAAGTATGGCCTCACCTGCATTTTTAATTCCTCTACTTCTCTAGTTTTATCCAATAATTCCCCTTGGAGTTCAGTAAGTAGTAACTGAAATTTATCATGAACAGTTTGTTTTTCATGTAACAGCTGTTTGAGCTCATTTTGTGATTTTGTATATTCATCTAGTAGCCTGCAAAAAACAAATTTCATTTATATTTTACTACAATGTATCCATTTTTAGATCATTAGGCTGCAATCCTATATACCCTTACCGAGAGTATGTTCCAATGAACTCAGTGAGACTTATATCTGAGTTGACGTGCATAAGACTGCACTTTCACATATCTATCTATATACTGTCATCTACATGCACTTTGCAGAATATGAGAAGATGGGTCCCTAGCTTGAGGAATTAACACAGTAAAGATAGCAGAGGAAGGGAAAGGAAACAGAGCTACGGGGAAAAGAGGAAGCATATCTGATTACGTATTTCGGTTACACATACGGGCAGAGCGATCCTATGGCCCCTAGACAGAGTCTAGGGGACGACAGGATCGTTTGGATTCTCAGCTCCAAGGTATGAAAAGAGCTCCAACCTTGGAGCTGAGGATCCATGTTCAAATAGCCCTTCCTCACCCCTCACAGCTGGCATGGAAAGAATCTTGCCGGCTACTTCTCCGAGGTCGTAAGAGTGACCTCGGAAAAGGGGTAAAGAGGGCGTTCTGGGGGTGGGGAAGCAAGGAGACTGGGTCCATCAGGACACGACGCATCCTGGTGACGCTCCAGCCTCCTTCCTTCCCCAGTCCGAAGCGCTGCAGCTAGACAGCCAAAATTGGCCATTTAGCTGATTTGCAGGGTGGGAGGAGCGGGGAGGTGAAGATCGCCTCTGCACTCCTCCCGCCCTGCACAGGATGCCTGTAAATCTCCAAGTTCGGAGACTTACAGGCATCCCCACTGGATTGTGCCCTAAGGCTTGGTTACAGTAAGTATGGCAACTGGGGCAATACTGAAAGAAGAGAGGTGGGACCACAGAGGTGTTCTGGGGAGCAGTTTTAATGTTTTCTTCCTGCTAAAATACTAAGACCCAACAATATAAACAGTCACAAAGAATGACATATCAGCAGGGATGTTGAAGAGTCCTTGGTTTCGAGTCACGAGTCGAGTCACGAGTCTTTGGACCCGAGTCTTGAGCCCGAGTCCTTGGTCCAAAATGGTGACTCATGAGTCACTCCCAGAGCTGACTCCACGAGTCCCTTAAAACCAATGGGGTTTTCCCCCAACAAAATAAGGCTACTTCAGATGTGTGGCTTAAATAAATTCTAGGCACAAGTGTGCCTTTTTATTTCAGAACTCTGCAACTGATTTTGGCAAGAACAGACCAGGCAGCCAAACCCAAAATAACCAGGCAGGCAGAGGAGGCAGGGAACCCCAAAGCAGGCAGACAGAGGCAGCCAAACCCAAAATGTCTGAAAGGTTGCATTTTAGGGAAATGGTTTTAAAAAATAAACTTGCTGTACTTCCTAAAACCTATCCATGTTGCATTTGAGGAACACGATTTTGGAACACGAGTCCTTGGTCTCGAGTCCCGAGTTCCATTAAAAATATTGGGACTCGAGTCTGACTCGAGTCAGAGGAGGGACTCAGTCCGACTCACGAGTCGAGTCCTGGAGTCCGAGTCCCCATCCCTGCATATCAGTATTGTACACCCTTTTCAAAACAGTAAATATTAGTCTCGATATCCCAAGAAACTAAAGCCCAATTCACACAAGCCAATAGCACTACAATGGCCTCCTGAAACACTTGGAGGATGCTCCATCTGGCAAACTGTTTGAATGCTGTGGCTTAGCACGCAAGTCCAGCTATTTTCATCAAGCTACTGCAAATTGCCCCCTGAATGTTTGCAGTGATATAGTGAACTGGGACACTATTTGTCTTGCTATTTGAGAATCACTGCAACTAATTCAGTTATAAAAAACTTGATTTTCATTACTGGTTTCATTACTGAAAGTCAGCATGTGTTTAAATAGCATAGGAAAATCTTACTCTTTCTACCCTTAGCTCTTTTACTCACAGTGAAAAAGGAAGCATACTATACCTTGTATGTTCCGCTTTTAGAGTTTGGTAATTGGTTTTATGATGTTCACATCGCATTCTTTCATCAATTAACAGTTTTTGCACTTCTGCTTGCGAGCCAACAAGATCACCACTTCCACCCACAGGAGAAAGGACATTCGGCAAAGTATCCATTCTGACTGAATGTTAATGAGATGACAATCAGGTAAAAATACTGTCAGCACAAGCCTGCCACCGTCATAGAGACTGCTTTCTTGCCTGAAGACATCCCCAGAGGTCAAATTACCTGTACAAACAGAAAAGCACCAATTAACAGTCAGTTTATTCATGGTTAAAAAAGCACTTCTTTGAATCCATATTGCAAAGCTTCCTTATTTATCTGACATCTTTGCTTACGAATATATATTTAATCTGATTTTGTTCTCAAATCAATCTCATTAAAGTTTACTGAGTAAACCAAATATGTTAATATCTGATAGCACTGCATATAATTCACCACTATCTAAACTTTTTTTGTATTATACCACAAAAGGTCCCTTTGGGTGCAAAAGATCTGTTCCTCCAGGACAGTGTTTGCTCTGAAGCTTTATGTGAACGCCAGTTAAACTGTCCCATATACTCTGATGAAAATGCATCCTGTTTAATGATAGATGCAACTGTCACCACAATATTCAACTTTTTGACTGCATTGGTTTCTTGTTAAAATGTTCCCTGCCATTATTGGAACTAATGCATTAATAGTAGCAGCACAATGTCACAGCTGATAATACTGTAAACAAATAAATTATTACAGTCATGCCTTGGATTGAAAGCATAATTCGTTCCGGAAACGTGCTTGTAATCCAAAACACTCTTATATCAAAACGAAATCCCCCCAAAAAAATTTGTACAGAGATTTTTAATTTAAGCCGTACTACAGTACTTGTATTGCAAGACGTCGCTTGTATATCAAGGAAAAAAAATTAAATAAATATTTAAAAATTTGCTTGTCTTGCAAAATGCTCTCAAACCAAGTTACTTGTAATCCAAGGTATTACTGTATTTTCCTTTGTCTGGAGGAAGAAAAATTAATTTTAAAAAGTAAGACCGCACACCTTGGAATGGGATAAGCTATTTTTGCTTTTTAAAGTGAGTTGTAATCTGCTTTGTGAGGATTTTTACACTGAAAAGTGGACTATAAATCTATTAAATAAAATAAATAAAACAAAACACAAATATTAAATTAGCAAACACTGTATCCCAGGGCTTACAGCATCCCCAGTTGTAAAAAAATAAATAAATTGAGGGGGCTGGGGGTTGCCAGAAATCTTAGTCTTGATGTTAAAAATCCAAAAGGTTTACAACTGTAATATTAAGAAAATGTTAAATATTGGACAATAATATGCAGAAAAATCCCTATTTAAATATATATTTAAATGCACATTTAATTATAATAAAACCTTGAAGTTTTTTTGGTTATTTATTATGACTTCTGAATTTAAATTCCTGTTCTAACTGTATTATTAATTTTTTAAAGTTTATTAATGATTATTAAGCAGCCCTGATTTGGTAAGAGAAATATAAAATATATTGAAATAACCATTTGGAGTATGTTGACATCTTGTGGGAAGTTTCTAAATACATAAAACTCTGCAAGTAGTAATTACTCCAGAGCTACACAAAATCAGTCTCTAGGGAAAACAGATCAACTGCAGATATTCTGTAAGAATGGCAGCACTAGAATGATAGCCAACATAGGAGCATCATTATCTATACAAATCCCCTTGACATGAGAGATTTTCCTGGAAGGCATTGTTCCATGTTCATCTAATTGGGAATACAGTAAAGGCATATTCTTAGTTATTGCACCAGTTTTAGGCCCTCTTGCCAGAGAAAACTGCATTGTCCCGTCATAACTGAGTTTTAGCCAAATGGTGAAAAACTATCTATCCCAACAGACTTTACAGAACATTTTTACTCTTTAAGTATGCTGCTGCCAATTTTAAGTGGAGTTTTTATCTTAATGTTTTGGTTGTTTTACATGGTGTTTATATCTTGTACATCACAAATTGACGCTTGGAAAAGTGAAAAACCAATTTCAACAGTTGAAAAATAAATAATTACAGTCCCTAAGGTGAAACGTTGTCTATGAGTAATAAGATACCAATGGCAGAACACTTTGCAGTTACCGTACCTCATAATGGAGGTCCAGGAGATGTAACATTTCCCATTAGGTTTATTTCCAGATACATACCTATGAAAATATTGGGATGAACACAGCACCCCCTGCAATTTGTTCAACAGTCCACAGGCTGGACCTGGTACACCCTGCTCAGGGGACCATTTTTAAATAAAATGCACTCGTATATCACCATATGAATGATCATTTGCATAAATGCAAGCAAGTGCAAAACAACCCAATAAACATACTGTGGGCAGTATCCACTGAGGCACAGCTGCTAATGTAAATTTAGGTTGCGCAAATGTAAACTACGCTAGCACAACACCCAGGAAATTGCTATTTGCGTTGTGCTAGAGTAGCTTACACTAGTGCAACATACGGTAACTTACATTAGCAGTTGCACTTCTTTGGAAGTGTATCATCAGAATGAGCACTCACCAAAAAAATATTGTGGTACCTTAAAGTCTAACAGATTTATATAGCATAAGTTTTCATGAACACTATCAGATGAAGTGAGCTTCAGCCCAAAAAAGCTTATACAGTACTGCAATAAATCTGATGTAGCGCAATCTTATACATGGCTATTCATATGAAAATTCCATTAAGTTCAATTGGAGTTACCGGTAACTCTCAGCATATGATTGCAGCCTTGGGGTTAAATCCAATTTTACACTCAGACATCCACTAGCACAGGGCTCTCCAACTTTTGAGTCCCCAGATGTTGCTGGACTACAGCTCCCAGAATCCCTTGCCATTAGCCATGCTGGCTGGGTATGCTGGGAGCTGTAGGCCAGCAACATCTGGGGACCCAAGGTTGGAGACCTGCACTAGCACAATGGGACTTCTCCCTCCCTCCTCCCCCATGAAGCCCTCTGAACCAACCAACAAAACCTTCCCCACAGGGTGTCCCAAACCTCTGGAGCAGATCTTGAGGATGTATGTAGGACTGGGGGAATCACCCTCTATCAGTTCCACTTATGGAAGCTGTTCCATCAGTGGAATTACACTGTTGGATCCAGCCGTTAGTCTTTAAGATGCCAGAGGACTCTCTTTTTCTGTCTAGTATTATCACTGAAGCCAAAAGAGATTTTACATTTAATACCCATTTCACTAATGCCATGGCTTGTCACAAAGATGTAAATATGCAATTACCTGTCCCTTAAAAAACTCTTCTGAATCTTGTCAACACTCAAGTGATCAAATAATGGACTCCTCCCTTACTTAGATAGCATGTTTTTCACATGACAATCATGGTGCCTTTGCCAGTTACAAGATCAAAGCTACTGATTTGAAGGTATTGTATTTCCATAAATCCCTAGAAGAGTATGATTTTATGAATGCTGAAAAACCTGCTATCAGTATTGAAGGACTTCAGCTCTTATACTTTTAGGGACCAGAAATATGATAGGCTTTACTTATTTATATTACATTTTATAGGCTGTCTTTGGCCAACAAGCCCTGAACTGAGTTTGTGCGGTGGTGAACACACCATACAGCTATACATTTGACAAGAAGAGCTGGCCTGGTGTAGCGGTCAGAATGACAGCCTACGACTGAACAGACCCGAGGTCCCCACCCCGCTATGTAGCCCACTTCAGAAAGCCTAAGCCTACTTCACAGGGCTCTTGTAAGGATAATGGGGGGGGGGGGCAAAAGGGGAAGGCACTGAATTCAGCAAATGAGGGCATTAACATTTCTCAGAAGTGCCAAGATTTATTTAAACCCGACACGTAGCGTAGAACGACGTCGCCTTCCTCATGGGTAATCGACAACCTGCAAGATGAAACTCCTTAGCTTTCTCGTTTGGTTGAGCAACGAGAAAGCGAAGAAGTTTACTCTTGCGGATTGCCGATCACCCCCTGAGGAAGGAGACGTCATTCCACGAAACGTGTCGGGTTTTAATAAATCCTGGCACTTCTGAGAACTGTTAATCTCCTGCTCATTTGATAAAACGGGGCGGGGGGCGCCATGTATATCGCCCTCGCCCTGCGCCCCTTAAATAATAGTGAATAAATGAAGAGAAGAACGGGTTTAGTGTGCCCAGAGACACCTCCAGCCGGTAGGCTAAGGAGAGCAGTGAAGCCCTCAGTCCCAATGAAGGCAGAATAGCTAACCGAATTCACCGGTGAAGAAAGACAACCGTGAGGCTTCCCGACAAACGGACCACCACCGCGCGAACCGCCTCAGGAACTAACTAGCCGCCTGCCCTGCGGCCTTCTCTCTCTCCCTCCTTCCCTGGCTCGCTTACCTACTAGCTCACACGTATATCGGTTGCCTTGGCTGTTTAAAAATGGCGCCTCGGCTCCGCTCGCCCCGCCCCCTCGTTTTCACTTGAGCCCTCACGGGACCCGTATGCTCCTCTACCTTTCCATTTACCAGACTGCAGATGCAGGAACCCACCGGACAAGGTTTTCGGCACCCCCGGAGCATCACGGGAATGCGGAAGCGCGGCTGCTGCGGTAGAAGTGGAAGCGCGGCGGGAAGCAGCGCGCGGAGACGGGAGAGGGCGGGGCTTGCGCCAGTACTTGTGGAGCTGAACTAATAGCGGAGAAAGGGAGTGTCGCTTCCAGATCTTCTTTCCTTTCCTGGTATTGTTCGGACTCCCCCTTGGACAGTTAAGCTGTGATTCTAAAGGCGTTCGTATCCCTACTTTCTTAGGAGGAAGTTCCATTGAATCCAGTGACAAGCATGCTTAGGATTGGGTTGCCTATAAGATGCATATTATGTCATCTATAAGTACTCTGCGGACAAACTCGGAGTTAAAGACAGACAGATCGACTCCAAAAAGTATTTCTTCATGCAACATGCAATTTATGTAATTCAGCCCTTGATCTACCAACGCCTCTCAGGGCGCAGTCCTATGCATGTTTAGACAGGAGAAAAAGCCCTTCAACTCCCAGCATTCCCCAACCAGCCATAAATCGCTAGGGAATGCTGGGAGCTGTAGGACTTTTTTCTGTCTGTACATGCATGGGCCCTTACATATGGTAGCTGAATGAAATCTGCAGATGCGGGAATAAACAAGGCTGTTCTCACGAATATTGGCTGCTTACCCAAAATGATAAGACTTTTTGGTCTAATCAAGGGAGGCAGTCCTTATGTTCTGTAAGAGCGAAATGCAGTAACATTAGCTGAAGCAAGATATGCTGGCAGAATATCTGGGTGAACAAATGCTTTAATCCCACAGAGTGTGATGACACTATAATGTGTGATGATGCTCAGGTGAAGACTGCATGATGAAACTTTAAAATAAGCAAAACCTTGGTGTTTTACTTTATTTTATTAGAATATTTAAAGTTAAGGATCCACATCTGTGTAATACCTTTATTAGATCAATCCAAAGGTCACAAAAAATGTGCAAGCTTTTGAGATCTCCAGATCTCTTGCCAGAAAAGAGGAAATGCATCACCAAAAAAGAGGACATGTATGTGCATATGCTAATTTATATGTATAGATCCAAATTTAGAAATTCTTATAATTTAAGTAGAAATACAGTACAGTACTGTACTGTACAGAGCTAGTGTGGTGTAATGGTTAGAGTGTTGGAATGGGACTCAGGAGATCCAGGTTCTAGTCCCCGCTCGGCCATGAAACTCACTGGGTGACTTTGGGTCAGTCACTGCCTCTCAGCCTAACCTACCTCACAGGGTTGTTGTGAGGATAAAATGGAGAGGAGGAGGAGGACTATGTAAGCCGCCTTGGGTTCCTTTCAGGAAAAAAGGCGGGGTATAAATATAATAAATAAATAAATAAATAAAATCTCAGCTAGTGTGGAAGACTTTGACCACGTGAGCTGTGTTCTGCCTGTTCAGTCTGCTGTTCAGGTGCTAACTGGTGACAGGCAGTTCTTATGATTCTTTATCTTTAAACTGCAGATGGACAGGACAGCCCCTAAAAATAGAGGACTGTCCCCTGTAAAAGAGGACACATGGCTACCCTGTGCAAAAAGTTATAAAAAGAGTGGAAGGGGGGGAGCTAGGGGAAGGGGGGAAAAAACCTGACTTGCTGGTGATAGTGTCTGCATGTTCAGAGTCCCAAGGTGGAATGGGGGAGGAGTGGTCTACAGACATTCAGGATATTCTGCGGGTCATGTGATGGTTATAGGAAGGACCTGCTGCTGTCTACCTTTGCTTTTTATTAGTTACGGAGTTCTTGAAAGAAAGTTGCTCATCAGTTCTGTAGTGCCTTCCTAATTTTCAGTGGTGGAGAAAAACAAGGCAGTTGGAAAATTTTCGACCCACAGCATGACTTTTGTTTTCAGATCTCATGAAAAATAGAATACGATAACTTTCAGCAGCTTTATACTAATCAGGGATACAGATTTGTAATTAGAATTAGTACCTGTAGAGGGTACTATAACCACAGATATGAAAAGGGGCAGTATGCATGTGGTTATGTTTTCCTAAACATAATAGTGTGAGTAAAATGGATGCCTCCATTGTAGTGATAGTAGGAACCAGTGTTCTCTGAGTGGATGCATAGATTTCATTTCATAGATCATAGAGCTGGAAGGAGCCTACAAGGCTATCGAGTCCAACCCCCTGCTCAATGCAAGAAACTAGAGGAGGGGGTCTCCCATGCAAGTAATAACCAGGCTTGACCCTGCTTAGCTTTCCACACTCAGACAAGCTGAGCCAGTGCAAGCAGTTCTCAGAAACACCAACAAAGATTTGAATCCCCTGGCATTGACCATTCAGATATCAATTGGAAATCTGAGTTGTTATTGTTGTTTTAAAGTAGGCCATAGAAACCTAAAGATAACCCATCCCTGAGCTAATAGTGTGTGTAATATTTACTGCAGTGCAGTAAACTTTGAAGCAAGTATTACACCCACTTCAATATTTTATTATTTATTATTATTATTTGCATTTATCTATCGCCCATCTGGCCGGCCAACCGGCCACCCTGGGCGATGTACAGAAAATAAAACAGAACAAAATACATTAAAACATTTTTCTCCATTAAAATACATTAAAACAGTATAAAATTTTAATATTAGATCAAGGCTGGGTTATCTTCAGGTTTCCATGGTCTATTTAATTTGGGGGGGGGGGGTTCTACTAGAACCCTAATAATTCAAAACATTTTAAATTTACAAAACAGGAGTGTATGCTCTGGGTCACGTCATAGTTAAGGCATAACTAATTTGTCTATATATTCTGCGTATGTAATTCTTGCTTAAGAATGTAAGAATTGCTTTGTTGGATCAGACCAAGTTCCATCCAGCCTAGAATTCTGATTCCCACAGTTACCAGCCAGATGTCTCTTGGAAGCCCACAAGCAGAGCATGATAGTGATGTCATGAATCTGGTAACCAGGGGTCCACTGCCTCTAAACAAAAGAGTTTCTATTGGGGGCTACTAGGAATAATAATAGCCATTGATAAACATATTGAATTTGTATAAGCCTTTTTAAAAAGTCAGCATAGGGCAGTGATGGCGAACCTATGGCACGGGTGCCACAGCTGGCACGCAGGGACCTCTCTGTGGGCACTCGAGCCATTGGTCACCAGATCGCGAAAAGACTGATCAAGGCTTTTCAGTGTTTTGCAGAAGTTGTTTAGATCTAAACAAAAGAGTTTCTATTGGGGGCTACTAGGAATAATAATAGCCATTGATAAACATATTGAATTTGCAGAATATATAGACAAATTAGTTATGCCTTAACTATGACGTGACCCAGAGCATACACTCCTGTTTTGTAAATTTAAAATGTTTTGAATTATTAGGGTTCTAGTAGAACCCCCCCCCCCCAAATTAAATAGACCATGGAAACCTGAAGATAACCCAGCCTTGATCTAAAGACTTCTGCAAAACACTAATGATTTTGTTCTTTCTCACAGTGTGGAACAGAATGATTTTATTCTAGGATTCCTGTTACAGAATTCTTTTCTACATTGTTATTCACATTTAAAAAGATTTTGAAGATGATGCACAGAGCATGGCTTGGATGTAAAGCCCTAACAGTTGACCTGAGTGCTGCATGTGTTGCTCTCAAACTAACGGAGTATGAGCCAAGGTTTGACAAATTATCAGCATGCAGGCAATAGCAAAAATCACATTAATTGTGCAAAAGCAGGCCCAATGCAAACTTTTACCTAATGCAGTGTTTGCAGTCCAAGACATAAAGTGTTTAAAATGTGTTAAGCACATTTAGTTTTCTTGTTTATCTTGCTCATCCTAGTACAGGTTGACTTTTACTTTTACTAAACCGACACTTGTAGAAGCAGGGAAAGGACCCGGGGTAAAGCTTGCCCCATACAATTTCAGTCTGGCATATAATCATATTACAAGTTGAGAATCCCTTATCCAAAAATACATATGCCTAATTATTTAAAAAGTTTGTATAAATTCCCTTCAGGCTATGTGTACAATGTAGTACTATAATCATTTTTTGAGTTGATTTTTTTCCCCAACAAAAAACTGTTTGTATCATTGAAAGCTCTGTTATTGTGTTTTTCTTTTAAGACAAAAGATGTTAATTAGTTCGGACAACTATATGTGTTGTTTTTCTAAAACTAAAACCTCGGTATTGAGGTTTAATTGCAGTGTTGGCACTTTGAAATAAATACAGTATTTTTCCATGTATAAGACTATACTTTTTCCTAAAATTGTTAGACTAAAAATTGAGGGTCGTCTTATACACGGAAGTAAGCTGAGGAGAGAACCGCGCGGTTGCGAAACTGCCCAGTGGGGGCGTCTTATACCTGGGGGCATCTTATAGACGGAAAAATACGGTAAGTTGGTTTTGTGTTGCAGTTTGGGCACTCGGGCTCAAAAAGGTTCACCATCACTGGCATAGGGTTAGAACATGCATTCTGTTTACTACAAGTCTCTTCCGCTTTCTATTTCTAAACTGGAAAGGGTGTGAGGGCTGAAGCCTCTTACCCACAGCTCTGTTCAGCCAACCAAGTGTCCTGTTTCCTAGCTGAAGAGAAGCAATACAGCAGGTGGTCTGAGAGCTGCCTAGTGCAACATGTGGCAGTGGCTCATAGAAAGACAGAGGCAAGTTGTCTTTGGTTTGCAAGAATCCCAGCAACTGCTGGCACCATGTGATTCTCCAGAAATTGACCAGGCAGGGGAGCATGGTTTATTTTTACCTACTCCTTTACTGGATGACACTACAAACACCTTGATATTGTAATGGTTCTAGACCAAAACTCTCAATAACTGGGTTCACACAACATGATAACCCACATTCAAGGGTTGAATATGAGTTGTCATTGAACCATGGGTTGTTGTTGAAAAGTGGGTTATTGTGTTGTCTGAACCCAGACAAGATAACAAACCATGGTGAACAACCCACAGTTCATAACCCAACAACAAACCACGGGTTCTCTTCATGGGTTGTTCGTAGATAGCAAGCCATGGCTTGTTAGCGCAGCTGGGTTCAGAGTGACAACATGATAAACCACGTTTCAACAGCAACCCACAGTTCAATGACAACACACCCTTGAATGTGGGTTATCGTGTTATCTGAACCCAGTCAATAGAAACAACATACGTAGGTTTGAATATGTAAATCAGTAGAAACATATAGGAGTTCTTAAAAACAGGTGCTCATCAAAGTTTTGCCATCTTTGTTGTGACGACAGGCTTGATACTTTTACCAGGATTCCAACTTGGTTTGTTTTCCTAGCACAACTCACTGGTGCTTCTTCATGATTCTCAAACCTGCTTTCAGTACTCATCTAAAACCTCTAGATCAAATTCACATAAGCAGTTTCGTTATCACCTCCCATCTCTTCCTGTTAATAGTGATCAGAGACACTGTACTACGAAAATTAAAAAATGGAGGAAGCACCACTCTCCAAAGTAAACAAGCCTGTGGGGAAAATGGTGGGTGAAGGGCTAATAGTGCATTTTTTAGAAAGAATGACATGAAAGTTTCAGGAAGGTTAAAATATAATTGTAAATCCACTTCCCTGCCTGGCCATCATTTAACTTAAGAACTTGATAGAAGCACATTTAAGGCTGCATTTCTGTCTTTCACACATGAGCACAAGACAATTTGATCATTATACTTGCTCATTTAAATTTTAATCAAGACTTCAGTGGGGGAAACACTAGTTATGTTACTAAGGCGGGGACAGAGAAATTACAGATCAACTTTCATGCAAAGTATATGCACCATGTCACTACATGCCCTCATCTGCACACGGATAGCAATACATACGTATACCCACCCACTTGTGTAAATGACACAAGTTGGGATCTTTAACCTCAGGTCCTGGTATGCCACAACAAAATGGATGCACCAAGAAGGGGAAATGAGTAATGAGAGGATAGGCCAAAGTCTAGAGTATTCAAACACACAGTTTATTACAGAGATAGGAAGAGCGTGTAGTTCTGTGTATGTAGTATTTAAACTGGACTGGCAATTATTTGGATAAAACTATATAGGAAGTAGAAGATGGAGAAACTGGGCAAGATAGAACAGCATATGGATGATACAGGAAGGCTGAGGAAGGGGAACTAACTCCAAATGGCCAGGTAGGGGTCAAATAGACATGAGAAGAGCCTAGTCAGGTTGCGGAAAGGAACCCAAATGTAAATAACATCTTGCCTGAGGCAGTACAGGTAACTGCTTAGAGCAGTGTTCTCCAACCTTGGGTCCCCAGATGGTTTTGGACTACAACTCCCAGCATGCCCCAGCCAGTATAGCTGGCTGGGGCATGCTGGGAGTTGTAGTCCAAAAACATCTGGGGACCCAAGGTTGGAGAACACTGGCTTAGAGTCTTCCCATGCACCTTGTTTTAAAGGGAAAATGTGGCTCTCTTTTTTTTGCCACCGCCACCTCGCTGAAATTTGGTAGTGTGGTGGCAGCAATTTGGAGGGTGTCAGGGGCCACAAAAAAGGCTGGGGTGATGCATGTACACCTTGTGTTGCTCAACTCTGGCTTAAACAAAAATATGAGGAAATAAAATTCAGAGGGGGAAAACTAAGATGAATGTTACATTTTCCAAGATGGGGAGGGTAGAAAGATCTGCTGCAAGCTGGGAAATAGTCCACAGTGCTGGGATACCAGGGTCCCATATATTATCCCATGCACTTTACCAATGACTAGGACGCCGAAGCATTAGATTAAAAAAAGCTACAGCTTGTTATCAACAAGCATCCAGTGGAAAATACTGCGATAGGGAAATGTAGGTGCCGACAAGCCTTTGGGTTCCCCTTGAGCCCTGAGTAGTAGGGATCTCTCTGGGTGAAGGCTATGATGGGGGAACATGGCACTGACAAGCTACAGATGCTCCCGATCCCCTTGTAAACAGGTACAAAAATAGAAGAAAAGATGGGGAAGGAAAAAGCCCACCAATCTAACTGGAGAGTCTTTCTTAAAGGCTCAGTTTTAGAGAGAAAAGGTTTTCCCAATACAAAAAAGAAAGCGTAAAATAGTAATGTTAGAGTTTAATCTTTCCTGCTCTGTGGGTTGGGTGCAAAAGGTGCAGGGTTCAACGGGGGAGGTTATGTGCATATTTTTGGATGTAAGATTCACATGTTAATGGGTGGTGGATTATTCATGGTATTGTCCTTAGAATGGGGTTCACTGTGCTTCCTATACAGTGCCAATTACTTCTCTAGGCCTCTAGTGTGGCTTGATCCAGGTTGGATGGAATGGGGTAGAGTTGAGAGAGGGCATTTACACTCTTCCGGAGGTCCCATGCCTGCTGAATAGAGGGTGGGAACCACTCCCACTGTCCATGCCAATAGAGGAGACATAATGTACACTTTCAACTTTCACTGCCCTGTGGCCAGTTCTCACCCTTCTTGAGCAAAATGGAGATTTTTGGAGTCAAGGTGCTATGGCAGTATTGGGGAACCTGTAGACCTCCAGACATTGTTGACTCTAATACTCGCCAGCCCCTGCCACCATGGCCATTCCTCAGGAATGCTGGCAGTAGTCAACTTCTGGAGGGTCACAAGTTCTCCACTCCTGTACTAGGGAGACACTCAGACATCACAGCAGATCCTACCTCTCTTGGCCAGAAGTGTTTTTGGAGAATGACCCAAACCTTAAGCCCTTTGCTGCATCAGTTGTGAGTCCCAGATGTGCTTACCAGGAATCCCTATAGTGAACACCCTCTTATTGGAAAGGGAATATGCTTTGGAAAATGTACAATGGATACATACTGGTAGCTATGGCCAGTTGTGACTCTGATCCACATAAAATGTGTCTCCAATATTTAGACATTTAACTCCTCTGCAAACATGTTTGTTCTGTGAACCACCCAGAAAACCTTGGCTGATGGGCAGTATAGAAATGTAATAAATAAGCAAACACGCGTATGTTTACTTACTACAGAAAATGCAGTATATTGAAACCTGGGCACCTGCTTGCAAAGCAGCCATCAGATTAAAACAGAGGTTTAGGGTGCAATACAATGAAGCTGCCCGTAACCCTCCAAACTCGAAGGATTATGGGCATCCTATGCAAGGCGGGAGGAGCGAGGAGGCAAGGCTGCCTCCATGCTCCTCCCACCACACAAAACACTTAGTTCAGCCTTGCAGTGGGTGGGAAGGAGTGTGAGGCGCTGCCGGGATACTTCGTATGCTGGCAGAGCCTGACTCCTCCCCTCCCTGCCCCCAAAGCCTGTCTCTGAGGTCTCTCTTGCGACCTCGGAGCTGCAGCCAGTGCAGGTTCTTTCCATGCTGGCTGTGAGGGTGGGGGGAGGGTGCTTGGAGTTTGGAGTCCCAGCTCCGACCTTGGAGCAAGTTTCTGAGGTGGGAGCTGGGACTCTGAAAAATCCAATGGCCGTCTAGACTCTGTCTAGCAGCCATAGGATTGTGCTGCCCGATACTCTTACAGCCCAATCCTATCATGTATGTTTATTCAGAAGTAAGGGCAGTATCCAAGGAGCTAAACACCAATAATGTTAGCTTGTGCGATGGGTTTCCGGGTGTTGCGCTAGAGGTCCCTTACACTAGCACAATGTGATTTGCATTAGCGGAATGACATACAGTAATACCTTGGATTGCAAGTAACTTGGTTTGAGAGCGTTTTGCAAGACAAGCAAATTTTTAAATATTTATTTAATTTTTTTTAACTTGATATACAAGTGACGTCTTGCAATACAAGTAATGTAGTACGGCTTAAATTAAAAATCTCTATACATATTTTTTGGGGGGGATTTCATTTTGGTATAAGAGTGTTTTGGATTACAAGCACGTTTCCGGAACAAATTATGCTCTCAGTCCAAGGCATGACTGTAGTTGTATATTACCCTAAGTGCCAAACAACAAGGTTAATAGGTCTTACTCCCAGTGTGCATAGAATTTCAGCCCAACTCCATGCTAATAACTGCTTCCCCACAAATGTGTGTGTCTATTTCTTATATTACTGTCTGATTTCTTTCTCTCTCTCATTCCCATTATGAAAACTTACTTATGAACAGAAAAACCTCAGTTCAGTCACTTGTGGTGAATTAAAACTTCAGGGGATATTTTCAATAAGCCAATCAAATGTAAAAACCTTTATTTTTTTTTTAAAAAGTCAGTGGCTCCTTGTGTCAGTCATAATCACCCTATGAAATCTACAGAACACAATAAAAGAATGCTAGTACATTTATATTTACACAGTGCCACACAAAATGAAAGTGGTATGGTTACACTGCTTGTTACATACACAGAGACAATTTTTCCATTCAGTGCAAATGGTTCAGTAGAATTTTAAATAGACTTTTCCACAGTGCCCGATTGGCAATACTTTACAAAAACAAGAGGAAGGAAGGGAGGACAGTCTAGGGTACAACTTAATCTATCAAATATATGCAATAAATTAAAATTTTACAAGACAGTTCAACTAGTCACCATGCAAACGTATGTACAGTGTCTTCAAAATTCATACTGAGAATAAGGTTCTAATCCTGGGTTTGTACAATTTATGAAAACATGCTGCTTGCTTAGTTCTGCTTTGCACATCCTCATTCTATAGTCAAATTTCATTTAAAACCAGGCAGACACTGACATGTGCTATAGATAATTCTTACTGTGAATGTTGTTTCTAAGAAGCAGCTAAACAAACACAGCCTTATAATATATATATATATATCCTGTATTTAGAACTTAAAACTGCAGATGCTTGATGTGTCAAAACTGTATATAAACAAGTGAAGCAGCAAGAACTATACTTGAGAATTTAAAGTAAAAGCACCATTGAGTTTCACAATAAGACACCATATAAGGCCAAGGGGGCGGGGAGAGATGATGAGGTCATGTGAATGGAGAATCCAAACAATCAACTATTACTCATGGAGTGACTCTTTTGTGGAATAATTGTGTAGCAGTTTCAAGTCTGAGGAGTTTGCACATTACATTTTTACACATACACATACAAACAGTATATGGATGCAAACGCATGCATGTTTGCAAACAGTAGTATTAGAAAGATAACAGGAGGTCACAAAGTGAATGCAAAGGCAGTCTAATTGGAAAAAGTGCTAACATATTCCAAGTGAGTACACTCTTCATCAGCGAATAGAACAGAGGTCTTTCAGTTAGGTTCCTCAGATGTTTTCTGTGAATAAATAAATCTGTCAGAGTGCTGGGATTGGCTGCAGCTCCTTGCTACATGGGCAAACTTGAATTTGCTGCGAAGTAACCCTAAGATGAGTGACCTGAAATTCTAAAAGATATCTGGGTAGTCTAGAGGTTTATAAACGTGATTAGAACAAACTGGGCTCTTGTACCAGTTATGGTGAGAGGAGCACCGCCACCAAGCAAATCAATAATATGGTAGGTTAATGATTTGATGGTGGTACCATCATTCCCACTTTAATATTGTAAAAGTAACTGTTTTTTAAAAAAAGAGACAACCCAATTCACAAGTCAGCATAGGTTGTGATTGGAGGAGCAAATATTTGCTACTGACATCATTGGAACTTTCTTCCGAACAAATGTACTTAGGATTAGGTGTAAGTCAAAGTGCATTGTTTTCAACCAATTTATTTCCACTTGAATTGAAATAAATTGGCTTACATGCATTTACTTTGGCTTAAGGAAGATTGTCAATTGCACTGAAAGGTACAAGTTCAAAATTCTACATCAAATCCCTCCAGCAATATTAATGTTATGAACACTTCATTCATTTGTGCCTTTCATTAGCACATTATGAAATATAATCTGCTACCCATGAAAAGGTAGAGTTGGGGAGGGTGAAGGAATGGGGCTATCTCTACTCAGTGAGCTCTTTTGGACCTTGTTATGCTTTTTGAAACTTGTTCAGCAGTTTCCAATAATGGGGGAAGAGGAGGACTCCATAGGTAACAATATAGCTTCCCAGCAAAATTAGGGCTACCTCTCAAGGGCCATTCAAATGTTTCAGGTTATTTGAAATAGCTGGAGGTTCTCAAGAAACAGCTAAAGGCCGAGGTATTGCTTCCTTTAAAGATGTCTCCTTCTTCAGCTGTTATGCTTCTTACCCTTAGCTAGGTCAGTATTAGCTACAGCTGTTCCCAGCTCCTGCTTACAAACTGTACCTAGCATAAATCCTATTTGGGTTCCCACTTCCTGCTCATTCCCATTGCCTTAGTTGCAAAGCTGGAAACCTGGTAATGAATGGAATTCTCTCCACATCCAGCAATTGTTTTCAGGGTCTTTACTCCTGCAGTGGCTTCTCTCAGACTCAGCTGTCGAGATTCATTGTCCCTACATTTGGAACACTCACACTGACTTCACATTGCATGCTAACCATGTATACATCCTCATTGCGATAAACCGGCCTCCCCCAACCTGGCGTCCTCCAGATGTGTTTGACTACAACTCCCATCTTCAATGGCCACGATGGATGGGGATGGTGGGTGTTATAGCCCAATACACATGGAGGGCACCAGGTTGGGGAAGGCTACAATAAACTGAAAACAGGGCTGCAGCAGTTAATTGTTTTTAAGGTGGGACCTTAGGCTTTTGTGAACTGTGAACATTTTTGTGCAGCTTGATTTAATCCCTTGATTAAGTCTATACAATCCCAGTACGTGCTGTGATGTTACATCTATACACACAACCTAGCAAGGGCATTGTTATACATATAGTTTATTTCTAGTGGTACGATTTTGGTTGCTTACAAACCTGAATGCTTTTAGCATGCTGCCTCTGTTCAGCATTGCTGACTTCTGCTTCATTATTTAGATCCTAAACCAATCATTTATTTGCATTACATGGCAGTAATAACTGAGTAAGCTACATCTGACACGGAAATACTGGCAGTGTACCAAGTTACTTTGGAGAAATATTGAAGGTTAATTTCTTCTGAGCCAAAGCTTTAAAACAACTAAAGACATAATAAAATAATAGATATCTTGGAATATTATGTCTGCTGCGCAGTTTGGCAGGTGCTTAAGGTTTGGATCAAAATCCAAACAAGAAATAGGGCATTTGGTTGGTGGATTTGTTAGTTGTTTGGTGCTGAACTGGGATAGGACTGACAATCCACAGAATGAGGAAATGTCAGTTAGTCTAATATTTCAAGAAAACAAAGAGACAGTTCTAACATATAATTTGCCATCCACTGGGATAGTTTTTGGATTTATTCCTATGAGTGTGGCTTATGCTGGCTCAGCTTGTCTGAGCGTGGAAAGCTAAGCAGGGTCAGGCCTGGTTATTACTTGGATGGGTGACCCCTTCTCTAGTTTCCTGCATTGAGTAGGGGGTTGGACTCGATGGCCTTGTAGGCCCCTTCCAACTCTATGATCTATGAAATCTATGAAACGTTTGTGAATTTAAAAAACTCTCACTGGAGTGTGCATCTGCATTGCTGCACAAGCTCTATTTATTTCAGCAGGGCTTGTTGAAGACTCGAGAGTAAGCCCCACTGAAATGAATGGTGATTTACAACAGAAGTACTTGCCGGATTGCACCATAAGTTGTAAGAAACAGGAAACAGTATAAAGTTTGATTTCTTCTTCAAAAGATTAAAGCTACTAACAAGCGGATTCCACATTTTGTAAAACATTTCCCCAAATACTTTAATTTCAGATAGGCCAGCCTGCGGTATTATACATGCAAAATAGTGTAAACAAGAGATTACCATTCACAGATGGGTCATCTATTAGGAAAGAAATATTAGCGTTGCACCTGAGGGAGCTTCCTTGCTTTTTTTAAAAAAAGTTATTAATCTAGAGTTGGAATTAGAGACTTTCTAAGAGAATCATCGGCAGTTTAGAAAAATTATTTTTAAAAGAGCAAATTGCCCTAATGCAAAGAGATATTTGTACACAGATAAAGGTTGCTGAATCTGGAGCATAGTTGTTGGCTGAGGGTCTGGAACATCCCTATTGTGAACGCTTACAATGCTGTTCATATGAATAAAATGTGAAAGCACTGTTTAACCAAAGGAAAAGCAAAATGTTCAAAGGCTGCGTCACAAGGCCTGGTAATCAAAACAAGGGAAATCCTCTGAAGGGAAGGGATGTGCAAGTTCAGGAATAAGTCCAGAAAAAATAAATACCTTTACCCAGAAGGGACTTCATGAGCATGAGCTGGAAAAAATAATCTCAATTTGCACGTTAGTCCTCAAACGACAGTATGCACTCTGCTGGCAATGACTAATGGTTGCTCACGCAAGGTACGATTTGAGAACAATTTAGCCATTTGTCAAAATACATAATTAAGATGCAAATTATGATTAAGAGACAAACTCCTAAGTTTGTCTCTTAATATACAGAAGATAGTCCAATGTGACAAACATATCTGAAAACAAGAACCTAAAAGGAATAAACTACTAGTCATACCATAGATTGAGGCACCCAGTCCAGTCCCCTCCTTGATGAGACACTTTGAGTTCTTGCTCCCCCTGCAAAGCATTCAGTTTATTAAGACTTGATGAAGGGAAAGGAAGTTTTACTTTAATGGTAGATTGGCTTAAATATCATGCCTGACAATTACGGAGAGGTTCTACAGAGTTTTACAGGGTCAAGTGAATAACTAAATGTAGTAAGTTTTTAAAACATATGCCTATTGTCTCCACAGTCCTTTACTGGATTCCTGAAATAGTTAACAATGCTTCATATAGTCAGCTGTCTTTGCTGTTACCATCAACAAGTCCAGTTCCGACCTTTTAAATAAAAAAATTGCACATATTGATTTTAAACCATTTTAAAGTGCTAACTTTACCAGTATTTACATCATTAACCATGCTCTTATCATAATATATTAGCTCCTGAAATGATGCCAAGCCTCAAGGGAACTTTCCAGACTCTGGACTTTCCTCAAGAGCACTGCACAGCCTTTGTTTAGCTTTCACTGTACATCAAAACACGATTCTCGCAAGCACTGCCACTGCTGGTTTCCTAGCATTGCTGGTTTGCTAACCAAACACTAACCCTGATCCTTCCATGATGGACAAGGTTCCTACTGCAGCATGCTGGCAATAGTACAGTGCTAGCCTTCTGCACAGTGACATTTAGAGGCAGAAGCCCTCCATCTGGAAGTGCCCTGGGAGCACAATTCAATAGGAATTTCTGCTGTGCACGCCCCACTCAAATAAATAGGAGATCTGCAACAGGATTACAGTACACAGCTTCACTGCATTCAACCAACGAAAGGTAACATGTCCACAACCAGTGCTAAAAGTTAAATAAGCAGCTGTCCTTTCACCTTAAAAGGAGGGAAAGAAACAGAAACACCAATGTATTTCCTACCATTCTCACCTTCTAGCCAAATTTATTGAAATATCTTATGCAAGGATTTTCTTACATGAAGTTTTCTTTCAATACAAACTTCACAGTGATAACGGTGTTATTGTAAGCTGAAACACACTGATTTGAGAATACTGCCCTATTATAGCTAGATGTTGGCAGGACAGCAACGCTGCTCAACATCATAGAGGTGGACAGATAGGTTGGTAGGGAGGATGAAAGGAGGCGGCACTGGGGGTACCATGCTTAGAGAGGGGAGAAAGGAAAAAGGGGGGAAAGGAAAAGCACAAAAACGTGCATTTAATAGTTGAAAGTTTAAAATCAGAATGAAAAAATGAAAACAACGCCCCCAGAAGAGTGTTCTGTTTGGCCCATTTTGTTTCTCCCTGCATATTACTTCTCACAGTTCCTTATAACACCAGCCACTTGACAATCAATACGTCCCCTACAGCAGGGGTGGGCAACCTTTTTTCTGTTGAGGACCACATTTTCATGAGGGTAATAATTTGTCCAGGGCTGCATGTGGGTGGGGCCGAACTCAGTGGCTGGCATGGCCAGAGCCAAAAATAGGTGGGTCACCCCTTTTCTCTTTTTGCCATCCCCTTTTCTCTCTGTCCCTCTTCCTTCCTGTCCAGAAGGCTGCCAGGGAAGGAACATATCACCCTTGCCAGAGGGCTGAACTGATTGCATACAGAAGGCTTTTGAAATTAGGCTGAGGGCTACAGGTTGCCCACCCCTGCCTACAGCTTCTGAAGGAATGTGAACAGCTTCTCCTATCTCTCTACATTTCTGGCAAAAAGAAATGTAGAGATCCCCCCCCCCCCAAGTACTGTTACCCTTATTTGGACCATTGGAAGAACCACATGCTTGACTGGTCCTCATTCATTCAACAGTTGGGACAGCCATTTATATTTTTTAAGATTATGAAACAAAATCAGAGTGGAATACAATATTAACTAATTCATAAGGCAAACAAAAATTCTAGAAAGGGCCAGTGTCAATAGAATGCAAGAGAGTTATTAAACACCATCACAGTTTCTACCTTTTGAATGTTGGTCATCAGGAAATAGGGGGAATGTGGCTAGCATTTCTGAAGGTGTGTACATCTCAGCTTACCATTTGCATATGCTTCATAAGGGCAAGAGTAGTCATTATGTAAAGGTAGGATGATGTAGATTCCCATTTATTGAAATGAAGTCTCCCAGATAGGGTTGTTGCTAGTAATCTATTTCTATTATACCCCTCCTAAGCCCAAGTCTAGTCAATATCATGTATTCAAGACCTGACCATTAGGAGATCGATGGTGTAGAAAAGTTGATTGGATTAAGGCAAAAAGATTTACACAGGTAACTAGTTCATAACAGATTCACCTCATTCCATACAACATGACTGATCAGGTGAAAGCACTGCTAGGAGTTATCCGTCTTATCATATTTATACCAAGTAGGAAAAGACGTCTTCATCTAGTCTGTGCAGTTAAACTGAAAAATTAAAGATTTGGTAGTTTGTTTAGAAGCAATCTTCTCTTAAAACTAGAAAGGCTCTGGTGTTGTGGATTCATCTTGGTATGATCATCTTTTCTATGGCACAGACGACGTGATCCCAGTTTTTGCATAAAATTGCAAGAAGCGTTACTGCGAAAAAGGTGCAAATAATATGGAAACGGCTTCTCATCATGGGAGCTACAAACTTTGCTATGGTGGAGACACACACTAGGATGACAGTCATAAAGGCCAAGACTACATTTATACATTTCCCCAGTAGGACTTTGGCGTTAACAGTTTCTGACTGAAGTGCTTGTTGTTCCTGCTGATGGAGCTCCAGCTTAGAAACCCGTGTCTGGCAAGATTCCAAAGCTTCCTATTGGCAGAAAATAGGAAGGGTAAATGGGTGCGGGGAGAGAAAAAGAATAAGGAACTATTACTTTTATACATGAAATAGATTTCCATTCCTATCTGATCAGCTGAATATCTAATTTATGTGGGTCACCCTCATCTGTGCAATTCCTCTGCCCCCTGGCCACCATGTATACACCTGTAACTCAGGGTGACACTTCATGCATCTGATAAAGTAGATGCCAGTCCTTGAAAGCTTATGCCATATGTTTGTTAGTCTTTAGGGTGCTCTAAAATTTGCTGGTTTTGCTGCAACAGAATAACACAGCTACCCCTCTAGGAATTATTTCTCTGAAGGGGGAGATGCAAAAGTTCTATTTTGGACATGCTGGAGAAAAAAAATGAATGGGAAGCACGAGGCATTTCCTGTTCCCCCTGCATCTCCAAACATCCAATGCTGCTCTTAAATTTGAACTCAAGTCTTCAGGGCCCAAAAGTGTAATGTTCTACCCACTGGGCCACAGTGACTAATCTGGATATAGTATATCTCCAGATGCAAACTTCCAGGGAGGGAAGGGTCAAAACCAGATAGCTAATTGGGAACTCTATGGTATGTGATGCCTCTTCCTATTTTTTGTCCCTCCCATTTCCTTCTATGCTCTCTCTCTCCTCCTGCCTTTGAAGCCTGTGGCTTACGCTGGCTCAGCTTGTCTGAGTGTGGAAAGCTAAGCAGGGTCAGGCCTGGTTATTACTTGGATGGGAGACCCCTCCTCTAGTTTCCTGCATTGAGCAGGGGGTTGGACTCGATGGCCTTGTAGGCCCCTTCCAACTCTATAATCTATGAAATCTATGAACCAGCATGAGCTCTACAAGGTAGCTTAGGACTCCATTGAAACGAAAATGAGCCTACATATATTTTTACATATATAAACTGTATTTGTTAGTAATCTTTCTTTTCTGTTCTTACCAAAGACAGGGTAACACTGTTTTGTTTCTTTTTGGGTTTTAAGCAGCCCACATCGGGATAGCTGCTGTTGTACTAAGCTTCAGTTAACTCTGCTTATATATACCGGTAACAGTATTTACCCAACAAGTAATATTCGTTGTAAACACATAATAACAGAGTCCATTGTTTAATGTTTGAAGACTGTTACCTGAACATCTCGTGATCGTTCATAGGCCTGATATGCTACTTTTTCTTCAATACTCGCTAGTTCTTGTTTCAAGTTGGCTGTCTCGTGCTGATGGAGGTCTGTTAGATCATTCAGCTGGTCTTCTAATCGCTCATACCTTCATAACAACACAAAAATATTTCTTAAACTGGCTTTTATATGAAAACTAATTAAAGCCTTTCCCTGAGCTGAAATCCTAAAGTGTACTGGGTTTAGAGAAATAAGCTATCTTGTATGCAAGCTGAGCATAGTAGATCTCTTAGAAGTAATTTTGTTTTAAATTACGTAATTGTTTCCTATCAACACTGCAGTTTCTAAGTTGTAATTTTTTTTGCATGCAGTTATGGAAAATAACTCAGATCTTGACAGAAGATTTAATTTCTTTCCAAGAGTGCTCATAGGATAAGACTGCTAACTCGGAGATATTTGCAAATACATAGTATGCTTTACACATCAACCTATACAGGCCTGTGGCTTACGCTGGTTCAGCTTGTCTGAGTGTGGAAAGCTAAGCAGGGTCAAGCCTGGTTATTACTTGGATGGAAGACCCCTCCTCTAGTTTCCTGCATTGAGCAGGGAGTTGGACTCGATAGCCTTGTAGGCTCCTTCCAACTCTATGCTCTATGAAATCTATTGAAAGAAACATACAACAAGGGACTATGTTTAAAATCCTGACAAACACAAAGCATAGAAACTTAAAAGTCAAGAATTTGTATATATAAAAAATAACCATAAAATATAGTAAAATAGATTAAATTTTATAATGTAATATAAAAATTTCCAGAAATGTTTTTTTAAAAATTATATATATAAAACATGTATAAGACAACAACAATTACGTAGACCTGTAAAATACAACGTCTTAAGGGCTGAAGATGATACAAATGTCCTTTCAGACTTGAGGACCTCTCTCTCTAGATGAAGTAATATTAGTGCCAAAGTTTTTTTTGTTTGGTGCTTCCAGAGAATGTCCTCACAGCATGTATGTGAGGACATTCTCTGGAAGCACCAAACAAAAAAAACTTTGGCACTAATATTACTTCATCTAGAGAGAGAGGTCCTCAAGTCTGAAAGGACATTTGTATCATCTTCAGCCCTTAAGACGTTGTATTTTACAGGTCTACGTAATTGTTGTTGTCTTATACATGTTTTATATATATAATTTTTAAAAAAACATTTCTGGAAATTTTTATATTACATTATAAAATTTAATCTATTTTACTATATTTTATGGTTATTTTTTATATATACAAATTCTTGACTTTTAAGTTTCTATGCTATGAAATCTATTAACAAATATGGTTGCCTCTGCAAGTATTCATGGCAGGAACCCTTGTACATGTGCCTATACAGTTCATGCAGCCAAAAATCATGTAGTTGCCACTGAACATGTTACAGTCGAATGGGTATATGTAAAATGTGTACAAAGGAGGAGGAGGAAAAGTACCCCATCTATGGCATCAGCTCCCCAAGGAGGTGCGCCTGGCACCTACCCTCTATTCCTTCAGGTGCCAGGTGAATACCTTTTTATTTTCCCAATATTTTAATGGTTAATTTTATATTCTTTTATTATCTCTACTTTTATTAGCACCACTGTACCTCTAGACTGAATTTATTTTGGCTGCTTGTTTTCATCATGTTATATTTTAGTATGTTTGTGTTTTTATATTATTTTAGTTGATATTATTGTGTTGCTTTGTTTTGAAAACCATCCAGGGAGCCTTTTGGCTGACGGGCGATGAATAAATATATTAAATAAATAAGTAGTAGTAGTAGTAGTAGTAGTAGTATAGTATGAGATATGTTGGCTATATAGCAGTATTTGGCTATAAAAAGTACCTTATTGCCTAGAGTCAATGCAACAGGCATTTATTACCAGACAGGGTAACCACTGAGTCTGAAAGCTACAATCACTGGCCTGGTTCGCAAGTAATGCTTATCCATGGTTTATTTAAACCATGGTTTGTTGCCCTACCCAGGGTTTGTCTGGCAGACAGTCGTTCAACCATGGTTTGTTCCTGGGCTGTTTGTTTCCCTCCTCTTTTGCCCATCCCCTTCCTGTAACCCAGGGCTCTCCAATCTTGGGTCCCCAGATGTTGCTGGCCTACAGCTCCCAGCATATCCAGCCAGCATGGCTAATGGCAAGGGATTCTGGGAGCTGTAGTCCAGCAACATCTGGGGACCCAAGGTTGGAGAGGCTGTAACCCAACTGCTTTTGCGGGACTGCAGAACTGGCATGGAAAGAGGCTGGGGTTGTTTTTTTTACTGCTCTTGCCTGCTGCCTCTGTAGTGTGGCAAAACAACCCATGATTCTGGGTTTGGATGTAATGCTTACCTATGGTTTAAAAAGCCACAGTTCACAACCCAACGATAAACCATGGGTTCCCTTCATGGGTTGTTTGTGGCTAACCCATAGTTAATCCATAGTTCTGAGTTTGCATGTTATGACAACCCACAATTCAACAAACCATGGGTTGTCATTTCTTTTTTTTTTTTTTTAATTTTATTTATATTTTTTTAAAAGAACACACATACAAAAAAACCCCACATAAACCTACAAATCATACACTACAGGTGCACCCGTCACCCCGGGGCCAAAACCATTTCTATCCACATAATCCATTATTAATCTATATTCCAAAAATACATCATATCATGACATGGCTTACTCCCTTTCCCCTTTACTAAAACATAATCTAAAAATGACCCCCATATTTCCTTAAAATTATTTTTCTTTAATTGTCCCCTTTATGGGTTGTCATTTCATGCGAACCAGGGTTTGAATCACTGGGGTTTCATATTCAATCTGCCGCTTGTGGAAGCCACAGCTCATTGTGAGTTAAATAACCCATGATGAGCTGTGGCATGTTGTCCGAACCCGGTCAATGAAACCTTACCGCTGAAGCCCAGAAAAAAAGTGGAAATTGGGCCTGTGACTTTATGCTGATTGCTGTCAAGGGTGGAGATCAAGCACATTTCAGTTCACTCTCTTTTCTTTGTTGCATCGCTTTGACCCACCTACATTCTCATTCACCTGCACAAAACAATTTCAATGGAATAACAAAATGGCATACCTGTATCTTTCCTCCTGAAGTGTTTGAGAAATAAATCCATATTCTCTTTTGAACTGGACTTTTAAACTCTCAATGTCTTCTGCTAATTGGGATTGTGCTTCCTTTATTTCCCTCAGGTTGTCCAAGAGCAAAGAAAGCTTTCCATGGCTGTCCAGAGCATTTGTCCCTCCATGGCCAAAGGACTGGTTTCTATTACTGTCTGCAGAGCCAGATGTTCCACTTGAGCACTCATCATCACTGGTGTATTTTGGCTTGGCCACTATGGTGGCACTGCCACCGTAGGCTCTAGAAGTAGTTTCTGGCCTGAAGTCATCCAGACTGCTCTTTAGATGAGCAATATTGTCAGCACTACCAAACTTATTCCGGATCAGGTTTGCAAACTCTCTGGATTTGCTGAAAACAAACACTGGCGGTGTCAAGGAGACACCTGGAACACCTGTTTTGCCGCTCTCGTTGCTATGGCCTGTGGAACGAGATTTTCCATGGGCATCCTTTAGAGAGTGTTGGATTTCCTTCAAGCTGTCCTTGGACGTATCCTTGGTACTTTTGGAAGAACCATTTTGTTCAATGTCCTTGAGCTTTTTGTGATACTGTTCCAATTTCTTTTGCAGCTGGGCTATGGAATGGGCAGACTTTTGGTTCTTCTTTTCAAAGACTTGTTTAATTCGCCCAGCTTGCTGTTTGTCTGCACTGTCCACCAGCTTCAAGTACTCTGCCACATTCCCATCACGAGCTGTTTGTTCTATTTTGATCTGCTCTGTAACTTTCAGAATCTTTTGTTTCAAACTGTCTGCACTGAGTTTTACTTTGTGAAACTCAAATGCACCATCAGGTACATCAAAGTTGAGGTTGGTGTCTGAACCTCCTCGGCGAATATTAAGAGGCAAGCTCAGAGTATTCATGTCATGTCTGTCCACCTATGAAGGGATTAAAAATTGAAAATGAATGAGGGGTGTCTTTGTGATATCACACACATGCACACACACAGAGAGCCTAAGTAGTTATTCATGCTATCATTCATAAATAATTCTAAGCAGAAATTAAATCATGACCACAAAACATGACAAATCTTGTGGGAAATATAATTTTGTTGCAGAAATCGGGTGGGGGCAGGGAGAATGAGACCCAGTGTACATCTGACAAGAAAGCATATGCAACAAGTCCTCTTATGACTTTTGGTTGTGCCCTTAGTTGGTAAAGCTATCCAGCAGCAGGGTGGGAAAGCTGTAAGACAAGAGGGATGCAATCCTATTCACAGTAACCTGGAAATAAGCCTCATTGAACTGAGTGAAACTTATTTCTGAGAAGACATGCATAGGATTGTGCAGTAAGAGACCCAGTTGTAGTCTAATCTTCAAACAAAAAAATAAAGGCTACCATTTCCAGAATTGTTGAAGATATTCAAAATTCCTGGTTGAGTGCTATCAAGTTTAATTATATTTTCACATCAGCCTGGTGAAATGTCTTTAAAATGCAACCTGTTTTTAAGCAGAAAAAAATGACCAAGATACTAGTACTGTGTCCAAGTTATAACCTATCAGATACTTTGCACATTGGACCTGATAAGCATGATCACATGATGCAATAAAGGAAATAAACATTATTAACTGTATACTTAATTGCAATAAGGAATACTGATTATCCAAGAGTGTTTGTCTAAGCAAGCAAGAATTCCCATAGATGATAAAACATTTCTTTATACAACATTTCTGTTCATGATGTGTCCATGTGGTAGACACTATTTTACTAGGATGTATTTTGCAGTGCAGATGGGATATAATATGCTCATCACAAAAGATACATGCGCAATCAGCTGTTTTTAATTAAGAATTCTCACCATAATGGATTCTGAATACACATAATAGCTAGTCAGTTCTGACTTCACTCACTACTGAGAAGGGACAAGTGCCACATTACAGGACCAATGCCAGTTTGCTGTTTTTGAGGTTTTGTTTCTTTAAGAGAAAACAAGTTCAGAAGAGAGCAACAGATATAAATGGTAGAGTGGGGCTCTTAGCTCTCTCCCCATCCTAAACCACTTCTTCTGCCAGCTCCTTCCACTTCCCCATAGGGCTCAAGATGGATGTGTTTGAATCCAATAGAGGGAAAAGCACTTGTGGGGCAATTTGGAGTAGAGAAGTAGCAAGTGGGGAAAGGATTAAGCTCACCTTCCCCTCACCATGTCTCTGTCCCAAAACTACTTTTAAAAAAGTGCTATGGCTCTAATGCACACATTTGCACATAACATGGGATTAAGCACATAGCAACTCAGTGCCAAAAGTAGAACTGTCCTCAGATGTTCATAATTTAAACTCTCTTGTTCACCTCACCTCTGGGCCTTCTGTTACAAAATGTCCAACAGACAGAATTGAGCAGAGCCTTGCGCACCCACTCATTTCCTAACGCAATTCAAAACCCTTGACTCAACGCAAACTGAGACTAATATTGTGTGCTAACTGAGTTGCATTTATACCAAATCTAATTACGGTAGCAATGCTACCCAGGACAAATTGTACATGATTCCAAGGATGGGTGGATCTGGTTGCAATCCTAGTCTTTAATATTTATTTCCCTTACTGCAAAAATGTTCTAAAAAATATCATATATAAGTAGACATGGGCCTGAACAGGGGTTGCTCTGATCTTCCTCCTCCACCCCCCCCCACTCGCTGAAGTGTTGGAACCTGTTCTCCTCACAAAAGTAAATTGCTCCCCAAGCTCTGTTACTTCCTATGACATCCTATAAAACTGTACAAAAGGCAAGTGGGGAAATGGGCAAGAGTTCATTTTCACCAGGGGAGGGGGAGGAAAGGAATCACATTGATTTAAGTAGCACAAGGCAAATTAATGCTTAGGGTGCAAAAACGAAATCTTTTGAAAGTGTATGTGTCCCTGCCCCCATTTATTTAATTCATTACATTTTTAGACCACCCAATAACCGGAGTTCTCTGGGCGGTATACAGGTAAACTATATACACATAAAATAAAAAGCAATGATAAAAAGAAGCGCATTAGACCGCATTAGAATAAAACCAGCAGCAAAGGGTAAAAACAACGCAATACATAGGAAGAGCAAAGTAAAGTCGGCAGCAAGAATAAAATAGTGCTAAGATCTAAAATGTTTTAACTGTGGTTGTTGTATTTTAAAATGTTATGTTGTAAACTGATTTGAAATGTCTTTTTAGATATAGTCGAGTGGTCTATAAATTGATTAAATAAATAAATGTCGAGAGAAAGCCGGGTCAGGTACACACACCCCCACCCGACCATCAGGGCCGCTGCCTAGGGCATAAACAGACCAGTTCCGAGATCAACCGGTCACTCACATCCACTTCAATGGGATACATCTGCATACCCCCCCTGACAGCCACCAGGAGTTGTGAAAACACCCTCAAGCACAGAGAGGGGCGCCAAGATGCCTGATAGAGACAACCCTGGGAAGCTCCCGGTGAACAAGCTGCAATTTCTCTTTGCCTGGCAAGGCGCGGCTTTCGAGGAATCTAAGGTCATTCCAGGTAAACCTTGTGCTGTACTGCTGCTGCTCATTCTATCAGTTGTAATTGGAAGCATGTGCGCCTTGTTACTGCTTCGTGTTTGTTTTGATACGCTCAATTAAATTCTGTTTACCTATAGACAGCGTAGTAGCGTTTATTCATAAAATTCCTTCATTCACTGTTCCAGCGTCAAAATTAGTCGCGGCTTGCTCCTGAGTGTCGGGAAGCCGCGTAAGAAGGGTCAGCTTTGCTCCAGTTAACCCTTTAGGTCCTGAACCTGCGCACCGGACTGGCTGCAGTCCATTACGACAAAAACCAGCATTTAAAATGCCTTGGAGAATAAAAAGGTCTTCACTTAGCATTGAAAGGTATTTGCAAAGAAACGGAAAATTCTAATGCCCTTGGGAAACATTAAGGACATATCTACAATACTCTTTTCTGACTCCTAATAAAGAGTGAGGAGACCCAGCAATCAGAGGTTGCTGGAGAAACAATCTTCTAAGAACTTGTGGCAGAGGGAGTGTTTACTCATGTGTGCTACTACTATGGATGTCAGAAACTGGAGATGCCAATGTTGTCTTTCTGTTGACAGCTCACTTATTATTTGTTAATAATAATGATAGCAGAAGGTTGATAATCTCCAGTTTATAATATTCATGGTAAAATGTCCAAATGAGATGTGGAAGTTGTGCAGTATGTACTTGGGTTGGATCCAGAGCGAAGTTAGTTGAACTTGTCCCATTGATTTCAATGGGAACTAAGTTCAATTAGATCCAACTATTATCTTTTCCTCTTCTTCAAAGCCCAAGCCCTTATTTTTAGTGATTTTGGTATGTTTTTTCAGAAACACGGCCAATGGTATTCAGTGGTTCTTCATCTTTCTAGGATAGCTATCTAACATACTCTCCCTTTCATTTCCTCAAGTGAATTTTCTACCAAAGCAGCTTTGTCTGCATTTTTAGCTTCTTTTTCTCTGTGTATGGTATTTCCCATGATACAGAGAGATGCCCAAAGGAATATACAATGTCTATTTTTGACAACATACCTCCAGCAACAAACTAAAATATGTGTGGTCTACTCTTTGCACGCATGCCTCCACACATGCCTCTTTGTGAGGAGGGGAAGCACCACACAGAGGGAAAATAAACTTACTCAACCCAGCCATGTCAAACTGCGCCAAATGCCACTTCTTGACTACAGATTCCTTAATGCGAAATTACTTTTAGTTTGGAATAGTTGCAGCATTTCATGAAACCATAAATCATTCCCCCACATATGGACAGTACACAAATTAGTCATTTACTTATGATTAGAAATCTATACAGCTCTTCCCATTTTCTTGTATTTTGAGAGAAAGGAATTCTTCATATGCAGGTTTTGACTCTAGAAGAGATTGTAAGGACATGGTGTTAACTAAAGTAACGAAAAAGAAATACAGTATTGAATATCTATTAAAATCTGCCCAACATGTGAAACAGTTAGATGAGTATCAGGAAGAGGCCCAGTATTCTCAGTGCTCCACAAGCCAAAACATTTCTGTTCGAAGTACTCTATATAGTGAAGGCCAAATTTTTGTTCACATGTTGCTTGCAAAAGGAAATTTGTTGTAAAGATAAATTATCCATCCATACTTTTTGCTTATTTGCAGGAGAGAGAAAATATCAGTGGGATAATGCAAATAAAGATACAGTCATGCCTTGGACTGCAAGCATAATTCATTCTGGAAACGCGCTTGTAATCCCAAACACTCTTATATCAAAGCGAGTCTCTGGCGGGCGTGAGCGGGGCCGATTTCGGCCTGCTACGCCCGCTCGAAGTGAGCGGTTACATCCCTACCTTGTATTGCAAGACCTTGCTTGTTTATCAAGTCAAAAATTTTAAAAATTTTTGCTTGTCTTGCAAAACGCTCTCAGACCAAGTTACTTGCAATCCAAGGTATTACTGTACAGTCAAAGGAAAATTAATCATGACACTGGCCCCACTGAAATCAGTTACTGATTCCAATGGGACTGAACAACATGTAACTTTATCTGTGCTCATTAAAGTCTAAACTAAAAATGCTAGCATTTATGCAAGAATAGTTTCACTGTTACTGACTGTGGAGGTCCAGATTTACCTGAAACAGAATATGCAATGTGCACGCACCATGCATGATGCACACAGCGTGTGTTCTGGTGACCCAGACAGAATGCCTCATTTACAATGTAGCAGAGGATCAAACCAGGTCACACACACACACAACACACACACACACACCACCATTTCATTCCATGCTAATCCTTGCTGTGATGTTGAGAACAGCTTCGGAGAGCTGCACAGGAAAGCAGCACTTGCAGCCCATGTCCTGAGTCAACTGTTAGCAAATTACCGTAGATTGTAGGATAAGAGAGGCAGCTCCAGATGTGGCCTAAGAGCTTCATCAGCACACAGTCTGTTGCTTGTATTTGCATTTCTGGCAACAGCAAATGTGATGATTATATTTAGAGAAATGTTTTTAAACACTAATTTTGCTGTGTCCATGACGTTCTGATTGCTGCTTGTTAAAATGACTAGCAAAATCAGCATACTTGCAGGTCACTAAGCCACCGCTTAGTGACCTGCAAGTATATAACATTGCTGGGTTAGGCTGTATCTTTGAGACACCTCCTGTTGCAGCATGTTTATACTCTTGTTGCTGGAAGCTACCTATGTTTGCAAACGGGGTGAATGGATATCTCCTGTTTATTTATTGATTACATTTATGTACCACCCAATAGTCAAGGCTTTCTGAGCAGTTCACAAAATGCATTTACGGTATAAGTGTACAATCCTCAGCCCATCTCTCTTCTCACCTCCTTCTGCAAGAGCAAAGCTACCTCCAGGCCAGGGGCAGTGATCATGGAGGCAACTCTAGGAACAGCATTCTATTAGCATATACTGTTCATGTAAAAGAAAGACAGGTTCTTAAACCACTGAAACTACAAATTAAATTGTGATCTCTCTCTCTCTCTCTCTCTCACACACACACACACACAAATAAGAGTTAGATCACAATTTACTCTGTAGTTTCAGTTGTTTAGGAGTTGCATATTAATGTCTATATACATTTTAATGTTCAGCTTCTTGAAATACTTATTTTGGTAATTCAGACTAATTTTATCCAACATTAGGTTAGTGGAAAATGGTACAAGAGGTAGTGTTGTTCTGCTAGAGGTTGTGCCAGTGCTAATACAGGGTTCCCCACCTGATGCCCCCCAGATGTTTTGGACTACAACTCTCAACATTCCTGACCATCAGTCAGGCTGGCTGGGGCTGATGGGAGTTGAAGTCTAAAACATCTGGAGGGCACCAGTTTTGATAAGGCTGTGCTAGCGGAACAACTAGTGCAAGCCCACGCCTAGCTCAATGAAGTTGTAATGAGTTGTGGAACAGCTTGCACAAGTGGAATCAGACTACTGGGTTTGACACTTGTGCAAGGAGTTTCCGGGAGTAGGTTTGCATTCATAGAATGAAACCATTGGTCATAGCCAACAGATCTGTTTTTAAAATTATAAACAGAAATCTTAAACCCAACGGGTTGTATCCAGACTTAGTCATGCTAAGAGTAGACCCATTGAAATCAATGAGACTTAATTTAATCATGGCTAACTTGTGCCATTGATTTCAATGGGTCTATTCTAAGCATGACTGAATCTGGATCCAACCCAAAGTTCTCCCCTTCTCCTTGGCTTCCATAGAGCAGGCCTTAGTCCAAGAATGGGGATCCTATGGACCTCCAGGTGTTGTTAGACTCCAGTTCCCATCAGCCCCACCCAGCATGACCAATGGTCAGACATGATGGGAACTGTAGTCCAACATCATCTGGAGGACCATAGATGCATCACTCCTGCCCTAGTCTTTTCAGCATCTGAGTGTTTACTCTTTGTTGTCCATTGATAGCTGCTGCATGTTGCTTCCAGCCTCTGTTATGTTCTCTGCACTTAATATGCATGTTCATACTAAGTGTGCATGCTGATCAGTGCCAGTCAGAGATGTTCCCTATCTGCTACTGCTGTCACCAGAAGTAGTGGTAAAATGGGAAAGCAATAAAGGGAAGAGCCAGGAGTGGCATATCTTGTGTAAATTACCCCCAAATTTATCATCCCTAAATCTTGACACCTGAGCTGCAGGCTTCTTCCCAACTCATGTTCAGGCCACAAATTGGCCGGGGCACAGAGAAGGGGCTTTCTTGCCCTGTCCTTCTCACAGCAATCCCCTGCGTCCCTTGAAAAAGACTGTTCTGAGGTTCAAGGGACACCCACCCCCCATGATACGGAATGTGACATGGGAGACTGCTGATAGTGGCAGCTGGGAGTTGGCCGCAATTGGGTGGGGGCATTTTCTACAAGCAGAGGCTTCTTGTCTTTCATCCTCAGTTATTCTTATCAAATATATTCTCTTACACAGACGAACTGCATGCAAATATTAATGCCACCTGGCATCATGAACTGAATAAAATACACTGACACGCAAATGCACAGTTAAAAAAACAAAAAAACAAGCACAGAAATGTACTGTATTGTTACTTCAACTGCCAGCAGATGGAGCTGCTACTTTAATCATTGTCTCTGAAACAGAGGACCCTATGACTCAAATAAGGCCTATGGATAATCTGATCAAGACTGTGATAGATAATCTGATGAAGACTATGTCCTTTTTGGTTTTGGTCTCAGAACATGCATATTAGTTTTTGAACTTGCAATAATTAAAACAAAACAAAACACTCTGCACCTTTTTCTTTTCTTTTTAGACATCTGAACTCACCAGCAGAATGTGAAGACCACAGAAGCAAAGACACAACTCCAGCTGACTTCAAAGCAGGAAAGAGGGCCCCAGGCCTGTGCATGGAAACTCCTTCCCTGCCATGAGAAGTTAGACTTTCCACATCTTGTCTGTGTGTCACCCATGTCTGAAGACATATGTTTTTCAACAGGGTTTAGGGTTACTGCTGGTTACATTGTCCCTGGTATATAGGAGTGTGTGTTTTATTAATTTTTTGGCTCTTTTCGTGGTGTGTGTTTTATTAATTTTTTGGCTCTTTTCGTTTTATGCTGTCTTAATACTGCATGTTATTTTGCTGTATTATTATTGTGGAGAAAGCCCAACACAGGTCCACACACACACACACACACACACACGGTTTTCACCCAAGGGAGGGGGCAAGGAAGGGAGGATGAAGTCATCGGAGAAGTAGCAGACAGACCATCATCCCCAGTAAAGGAGAGTCTCGGTGGAGATCCACAAAACCAAGGAAGGACCATCAAGGATCATCAAACTATCAGGGCAGTCTCAAAGAGCTGCAAAGTACTAGTACGTCACCTTCTCCCCGGGCAGGAATACGCCCACCTGAAACGAAGGGGCAGGCATAAGCCCCCACCTGACTTGGAGGGCGGGGATAGCAGGAACTCAGGGGTAGAAAACCCCTCTCCCTTCCGGTTTAGGGTTGTTGGGAACCAAGGGTACTTCGGGGCCAGATTCATCTTCCAAGCAGCAGCCCGAGTACGCCCTTCTCATCCACGGATCGGCAGACCCGGAGCCAGGCTGACACTGACTAGACGCAGAGTCTTTGGTCTGAGGTAATTGACTAGATTCACTCCGCTAGCCTAAGCCTGTTCATTGTGAAACCCAGGGGTCAGCTAAGGTTGTGTTGATGCTGTAGTATTCCTGGAAAGCTGTTAGTTCCGCTCTGTGTTTTGTGTAAACAAATAAAAGCCTTATTTGGACATTTAAAGGGCTGCGGTTTCCTCTTGTGTGCGAAAGCCGAAAGCCTCGTAGGTGATTGCCAGCGCTCATACGGACTGTATCTCAGTGCCGGTTAACCCTTTAAGCGCCGAACTCACGCAAAGGATCCTGTTGGTGATCCTTCACATGGTGGCAGACGACGGGACAATTGGAAACCACATTTAACAGTCGGAACTAACAGTGTCTAGGGCAGGCTAGCGGATTGCTGGAAAGCACTCAGACCAAAGAAATGAATAGCCTGAGCCAGGAACAGCTAGAGCTAGGGAGCAGCCCAGAGACCCCAATTAGAGAAGGGAGCCAGATCTCCACAATGGAGTGGGTAGTGCGGCCGAAGACTGCAAGACAGGAAGGGGGGGGAGCCCCCTCATCTTTGCTGGTAGGGCAGGAACCCAAGCAGTGGGGTAGCCCAGCCTTACAAGTAGCGTCAGGAGAAGCGAGAGGAGGGACCCCGAGTTGGAGGAAGACCTCAACGGAAGGGTGGCTGGTGGAGCCATGGGGGGAGGAGGGTTAGATGCCCTCTTTCCCCAACTCAATTGGCAGCAGACCAGGGAGTTGATGCGGCATCAACAGGAAATGATCCAGCATCAACAAGCAGCGCTGCAGATGCAGCTGGAGTTGGCCAGGCTGACCGCGGGCACCGGACAAGGGGGACCCCCTACACCCTAGGGCACGAACACCCTGACCCCTAAATGGGACAGGAAGCAATTCCCCACCTACCAGTCCGGGCAGGAATAAGCCCACCTGAAACGAAGGGGCAGGCATAAGCCCCCACCTGACTTGGAGGGCGGGGATAGCAGGAACTCAGGGGTAGAAAACCCCTCTCCCTTCCTTGTTGATCTTTTTCACCCTGTTCGAGGCTGCCTGCCTGGAGCAGAAGGTGCCGGACAATTTAAGAATGTCTGCCTTAAGGACTCAGGTCAGCGGGGAGCTGGCGGATCTCCTGGGTATTCACACCCAAACTGCCCCCTTGGACTATGGGGCATTCAAGGAGGCTGTAAGGGAAAGGTTTGCCCTCACAGCCGAACATTGTTGCCGTAAATTTCGTTACGGACAGCCTTCCCCAGGGGACACGTATGCCTCCTGGATGGCGCACCTGGGGCAATCCGACGCGTGGATTGGGGCCACCGGGAAAACCACTTTGGCGGAGGTGCGGGAACTCATGATTCAAGAGCAATTTTGTGCCACTATCCCGGAGGATTTGGCTACGGCGGTGAGGGATCGGGACCCCCCAAACTGTCGGGAAATGGGCAAGTTGGCCGACCAAATGGGACTATATCGGCAGCCCAAAGGGACAAAGGGGGGCAACCTCAATCGTGGCGGGGCTAAACGGAGTGCAGAAAAGGGCAACCCCAAACCTCGGGAGGGAGCCCCAAGCAAACCCAAGGAAAGCCCCAGCGCCAGTGGCTGTTTTTATTGTAAAGAACCAGGGCACCTCAAGAGGAGTTGCCCCAAGCTCCTCGCGAAGAACCGGAACTCCAAGGCATCCCCGGGCAAGGTGGGAAGGATGCTCACTCCAGAGTTCCGCGAACCGGAGGAACACGAGGAGGATCAGCAGTCCAGCTCGTCCCTCGAGGAAGAAGCTGAAGACGCGGCGCGGTCCCTGAGGAGCGGAGGACAGCATTCCCTTGGGGCCATCTCGCAGGCATCCCTGATGCGCATTGCCTCACCGGAGCAGCTGCGTTGGAGCCAGAACAAATTCTGTGAGTCCATCTCAGTGAACAATGTTTCCCATGTGGGGTATAGGGACACCGGGGCGGACATAACTGCTTTACCTCGGAGTAAGGTAAAGAAGAGACAGCTGTTAAAAGGGCGCACCTGCTCCATAAAGCCCTATAACTCCCCCAACATAGCTGTTCCCCTCGCCCGGGTCTGGGTCAAGTACAGGGGATGGGAGGGGGAAGTGGATGTTATAGTACATGGACAACAAGAATGGGGGATCATCATTGGGAACGACATCGCGTTCCGGGCTGCCCAGGTCAAGGTGGGGGTGGTGACACGACGTCAGGCCAAGCAAGACCCTGCCCCGCAGCCTCCCAGCCCCCCGGTCCCCCTTCCCGGTCGCGGTAAAGTGACCCCGGCAGTCAGCCTTTCTCCGCCGCTCCCCTCTGCTTCGGGGAGGGAGGAGGACCAGGGGGGGTTTGCCCCAATGGCCCGAGATTTTGGGGCTCAAAAGGTGTTCCAGGAGGAGCAGCAGAGCGACCCGTCACTCCGAGAGTGCCGGGATCGGGCCGGTCAAGTTTTGGGGGCAGGGGACCAGTCAGAACAGTTCTTGTGGGAAGCAGGAGCCCTTTACCGAGAATTCTGCCCAAAAACCGAAACGGGTCCCCAGCCGAAGAAAAGACAATTAGTTGTGCCTGCAAGGTACTGCCAGGCTGTGCTGCAATTGGCCCACGATGTAGCGTGGGGAGGCCATTTAGGACAGAAACGGACATTAGCCAGGGTGACAGAAGGGTTCTATTGGCCCATGGTGGCGAACGAAGTCCGAGAGTATTGCCGGTCCTGCGATGTCTGCCAGCGGGTGGGGCATAACCGGGACCATCCGAGAGCCCCCCTTCAACCCCTACCCATTGTGGGCACCCTGTTTGAGCGGATAGGGTTGGACATTGTGGGACCCCTGAATCCCCCCACCAAGACGGGGAAGAAGTTTATACTGACTGTTGTGGACTTTGCCACCCGCTATGCCGAGGCTTTTGCCCTAGCCTCCATTTCCACTACCAGCCTGGCTAAGACTCTCCTTTCTCTTTTCGCCCGCCTAGGAATGCCCCACACGGTGGTTTCGGACTGCGGCACGGGATTCATGTCCAAATTGTTTTAAAAAATGTGGGAACTGGGGGGGGGGGGGGTGGAGCATCTGACTTCGGTGCCCTATCATCACGAGACAAATGGGCTGGTGGAGCGTTTCAATCAGACTCTTGAGAAAATGATCAGAGCTTATGTGGCTAAGCACCCCGGGACTTGGGATCAAGCTCTCCCCTAACTGTTGTTCGCATACCGGGACTCCCCCCAAGAGAGCCTGGGATTCTCCCCCAATGAACTGATGTTTGGGAGGGAGCTAAAGGGACCTTTGGCTCTGTTACGGGCGGAATGGGAGGGGGTTGCCGCAGAATCCTCCATGCCGGTGCATGCCTTCATGCAGCACCTCCAAACTGTCCTTCGGGAGGTGCGGGAGACGGCACAACAACACCTCGGAGCAGCACAACAGCGGCAGAGCGCGTGGTACAACCGGACGGCTGTGCCACGGACTTTTGAAGTGGGGGACGAGGTGTTGGTTCTGCGCCCCCAAAAAACGGACAAATTGTGTTTGAAATGGGAGGGTCCGGGGACTGTGATTGGAAGGTCAGGGGAGGTGAATTATCAAGTGGCTTTTCCTGGACAGCCAGGGAGGCAAAGGTATTTCATGTTAACATGTTGAAATTGTATGTGGAACGGGGAACGAAGGTGGGGGGAGTGCAGGAATGTGCGGATCAGGGAACCTCTGATGGGGATTTGTTGGCCGAATGGGGGGAAGGGGGAGGAATGGATGAGATCCAACTGCCCCCCTCTCTGTCGGAACAGCAGCGGCGGCAGATTACCCAGGTCTTAGAGGATTTCCAGCCTATGTTCTCGGACCGTCCGGGATGCACCACACTCACACAGCACACCATTGACACAGGGGATAGCCCCCCCATACAGTCCCTACCCTACCGGGCAGGTGGGGCCCCATGCCCAGGTCGTCACCGATGAGGTCCAAGCCATGCTGGACCTTGGAGTCATTGTTCCCAGCTCGAGCCCCTGGTCCTCCCCTATTGTGTTAGTGGCCAAGAAAGATGGGGGTGTCCGGTTCTGTGTGAATTATCAAAAAATAAACAAAGTGACTGTCCCGGACCCCTACCCCATCCCCAACATGGATGTGCTATTGGAACGACTTGGGGGGGCCAAGTACATTACGACCCTGGATCTGACAAAGGGTTATTGGCAGGTCCCGCTCGATGCGGATGCTGCCTTGAAGTCTGCTTTTGTGACCAACCTGGGGTTGTTCCAATTCACCACCCTCCCCTTCGGGGTCCGAAACGGTCCGGCTACCTTCCAGAGGCTGGTAAATGGGATGTTGAATGGGCTGGGGGAGTTCGCCTGTGCATATCTGGACGATATAGCCATTTTTAGCTCCAGCTGGGAGCAGCATTTGCAACATATCCGCCAGGTATTTCAGCGGATCCAGGACGCCGGGCTGACTGTAAAGGCAAAAAAATGCCAGGTCGGGTGGGGGGAGGTGGAGTATCTTGGACATAAGGTGGGGGGAGGTAGTGTCAAGCCCCTAGAAGCCAAGATCGAGTCGGTTCGCACCTGGCCCCAACCCCAGACGAAAAAACAGGTCCAAGCTTTTTTAGGGCTGGCTGGCTATTATCGTAAGTTTGTGCCCCATTTTAGCCAGCTGGCCGGCCCCCTGACTGATTTGTGCAAGAAGCGGCAACCCGTTAAGGTCCAATGGTCAGCCGCTTGCCAAGCAGCGTTTGAGGGATTGAAAGCCTGCCTGATGGCAGCCCCTGTGCTGCAAGCCCCAGATTTTGAGGCCCCTTTTGTCCTGCAGACGGATGCCTCGGAAGCAGGGATGGGAGCCGTCTTGCTGCAGGAACGGCCAGGGCAAGGGCTGTGCCCTGTCGCCTTTCTAAGTAAAAAACTTTTGCCTCGGGAGCGGAACTTGGCCACTGTCGAGAAAGAATGCCTAGCAATAGTGTGGGCAGTGACCAAGCTTCGCCCCTACCTGTGGGGCCGCCGGTTTTGGCTGCAGACCGACCATTCCCCCTTGTGTTGGCTGGACAGGGTGAAGGGGTCCAACCAAAAGTTGTTGCGGTGGAGTTTAGCCCTGCAGGATTTTGATTTTTCAGTCGAACACATCAAGGGCAAGGACAACATCGTGGCAGATGGGTTGTCCCGGGCTTTCTCAGTAGGAGATAGTTAGATAGGGATTGGGGTGGTGGACCCCAATGCCATCTTTCCCCAAATGGGAGGGTGTGGAGAAAGCCCAACACAGGTCCACACACACACACACACACGGTTTTCACCCAAGGAAGGGGACAAGGAAGGGAGGATGAAGTCATCGGAGAAGTAGCAGACAGACCATCATCCCCAACAAAGGAGAGTCTCAGTGGAGATCCACAAAACCAAGGAAGGACCATCAAGGATCATCAAACTATCAGGGCAGTCTCAAAGAGCTGCAAAGTACTAGTACGTCACCTTCTCCCCGGGCAGGAATAAGCCCACCTGAAACGAAGGGGCAGGCATAAGCCCCACCTGACTTGGAGGGCGGGGAGAGCGGGAACTCAGGGGTAGAAAACCCCTCTCCCTTCCGGTTTAGGGTTGTTGGGAACCAAGGATACTTCGGGGCCAGATTCATCTTCCAAGCAGCAGCCCGAGTACGCCCTTCTCATCCACGGATCGGCAGACCCGGAGCCAGGCTGACACTGACTAGACGCAGAGTCTTTGGTCTGAGGTAATTGACTAGATTCACTCCGCTAGCCTAAGCCTGTTCATTGTGAAACCCAGGGGTCAGCTAAGGTTGTTTTGATGCTGTAGTATTCCTGGAAAGCTGTTAGTTCCGCTCTGTGTTTGTGTAAACAAATAAAAGCCTTATTTGGACATTTAAAGGGCTGCGGTTTCCTCTTGTGTGCGAAAGCCGAAAGCCTCGTAGGTGATTGCCAGCGCTCATACGGACTGTATCTCAGTGCCGGTTAACCCTTTAAGCGCCGAACTCACGCAAAGGATCCTGTTGGTGATCCTTCACAATTATATTTTAATTGATTATAAAAAGGGGGGTCTGTTTCTGTTAGGTGCTTTCAATGATGGAACTCTCTCCCGAGTGACCTCCGCCATGCCCCCTCTCTGCTGAGCTTCCGCCGCTCACTAAAAACATGGCTGTTCAGGTGGGAATACGGGGTGGGCTAAGATTTTAAAATTTTATACTGTTTTAAATGTATTTTATCCTGTATTTTATCTTGTGTACATCGCCCAGGGTGGCCGGTTTGCCTGGTGATGGTGGTGATGATGATGATGATGATGATGATGATGATGATGATGATGATGATGATCTCCATTTGGAGAAAAAGTTTTGGGATAGAAAATTTGTCATAGTAAACAAACACTGCAATCCTATATACCAGGGACAGGGAACTTTTGGCCTATGGGCTAAATGTGGAACTCAAAGACCTTTCTCATAGATTCATACCTCTGGACTCTCCCCAGGTCATGCCCCATCTTCCCAGGCCTGTTCTGGGATATTATTTACTCTGTCCTCCAACTACAAAGCTGATGAAGGAAACCTTGCACAAGTCAGGAAAGGAAAATGCCTGGAAGCAAATGTCTTTTTTTTCACTGCTTACTGAACAAGGAGGTGCATCTGTAGCTCCACCCACTTTCGTCTAGGGCACACCAATAGCTGGAATGTGATCCCAACAGGTTTCAACTAAGGTAATGTGCACTTTGGCAGTAATAAGGTCCCCCACTCCTGCTATACAGACTTACCTGGGAGTAGGTCCCATGGAGCTCAATGGGACTCACTTCAGAGTAATCATACACAGGACTGCGTTTGAAATAAATAAATTTCAGTATCCCTCACTGGAAATTCTGTGGTACTCTCTTGTGCACAAAAACAAGTCTAGATATCCTGCCAAGATGACTGCCAGACTGTATCTGCACCCACACTATTCAATTTCATTTCATTCTCTAGCCCAAAATCATTTTTACACACTTCCAATACACACAGACCCACACATGTGTGCCTGGTTATTTTTAAATGTATGCTGAATTTCTGCAATTACACCTTTATGCTTTGTCTTTGTTCTATTTTTCAGGAAAGGGGTTTACTACTGGCCAGAGCCCTTTGTTCATAGTTATGCAGACAGAAGCCCCAATCTAGAGAAAATTAGTTGCATTTAATTCATATTGAAATTAGTAGAACTTAAGTTATCCCTGATTAGCTTGTCTCAAGGAGGCTCCTTCCTGTACCCCAGTCTACCCCATTCAGCATCCCACCCACCCCAGCCCTCTGTGTAGTATTTTGGGAGGGGGATTGCAGGGAACGCCGTGGGGAGAAGGAGTGGGGAAGTTCACTTCCATTGCCCCAGTTGCACATGCCTATATCTGGATCCATTCCAATAAATTTTAAATTGGTTCACAGAACAGCATACAGACTTTGCCAATCAGTCCTATCCTCTGGGACTATATTAAGATATAAAAAGAAGTCAAACTGAAGATAAAATAATCTCAGGAACCCTATGACAGTCTCTTAATCACAGTAAGTAGCATGCCGTTCCTTCCTTTCCAAGAGACATGATACAGTATTTCATTATCCAAATGTCAAATGAAGTGAGATACATAAGGTCCTACATAATATTTTAAACAAATTATATAGTCCTTATAAGCATTGTGTTTTACTATTCACTTTCCATTACATCAATTACAAGTTAAATCTAAAGTAAAAACCTTACGTTCTCAGGTTTTTAAAAATTCATATGTTATGCCAGGACTTTTGTTTTATTACGTAATATTTAAGTTAGTAATGCACCGTGGCTGAAAATTCATTAAAGGCGCAATCCTATGCATGTTTAGACAGAAAAAAAGGCCTACAAGTTACAACCCCCAGCATGCCCCAGCCACCATGACTGTCTGGGGCATGCTGGAAGTTGTAGGCCTTTCTTCTATCTAAACATGCTATAGGATTGTACCCTGAGTCTGCAATCTTATACTGATTTATGTGGGAGTAAGTCCTATTGAATTCAATGGATTTTTAAGTTTTGTACTGTTTTAATTGTGTTTTATACTGTGTGTGTGTTCCCCCCCCCTTGTGTTTTATTGGATTGTACATCGCTCAGAGTGGCTGGATGTCTGGCCAGAGGAGCGATTCATAAATATACTAAATAAATATAAATAAATAAATAAATAAAGTAGACATGCATGGGGTTGCACTTTAAGTATCCCACTTAACCAAAAGACTCAAAGATTATTATTCTAGAGATAGCCATCATCTCATACACTCAATACTGTTTGTTAACAGAGTTCTCAAACTCTGTCCTGACTGGCGTTCCAAGGTCAAGGAATCCTTTACAGTCACAACCTTGATATTAACCAAAGAAAAGATGAACAGCTTGCAGCTAGCAATACAATGTTTGCTCTGGGTCTCATGTTAGGATCAGGCAGACTAAAATAGAAGGGAGACCCAGGAAAACAAAGCCCTTTTTAAAAACATGGTTTGAGATATTATAGATTTTACCCATCAACCAGAACCACCCCAGACAATGCATTGCCCATTTGCTTTTTCTAGGGAAGCTCTGAGAATCATCCCATATTATTATCTACTTAATCAGAAATTCCAGTGAGCAGTGCCTGGCTTCCAGTTCCTCAGAATGAGATGTATTCTTCACAATTTTGACTCAATTGCCCTTTTTTTTTTAACCTAGCACACCACCTCAGATTAATCTCCAGCTTTGTTAATATAAGGACTATCCTGTTTGTCTACACATCTTCTCTATGCTGCCTTGAGAACCTGTGTTTCGCCCAAGGCATGAGGCAGATCAGTGTTACAGCTGGCCTTTGTGTTTTCAGAAATGGAGATCAACCATTGATTCAGTTTCCCAAAATGCATTGCTAGGTGTTATCTGACACCTGCAACACCTACCACTGGCTAATTCAGACTGCAAATTTCCATTTTGAGTTTGGGTCTATCTACACCTCATGGCCATACACCTGGCCAATTTTTTGGGCTTTGTTTCTTCTCCTATACCCTGCTTTTTTGTCTGCTGAAGAATTCTAGGGAACTTGAAAGACTGCACAATGTTGTGGAATTTTGTTGTTTTCATATGTTGTAATACTACTTACAACAAAGAAAGATGGAACAAGATATATAGTCTTAACATGTAGGTCTGATTCAAACTATTCATTGCTTGGGAATGAGGTTTATAAATCATGAATGGGATGAAAAGACAAAAAATACAGAGTTTATTTTCCATCTACCCAAAACACTAGAATTCAGTCATCCAGTAACATTGATTGGTGGTAGGTCAGTCAGCACAAACAAAAGGAAGTACTCCTTCATACTATGCATAGCCAGCTACAGCTGTCTCCATCATGCCCTACTTGTGAGCTTTGAGTGACAGGCAGAGAACCCACTGGACTGGATTGGTTGTTGGTATGATCTAGTCTAGCAAGACATGCTTCTTGTACCTTTAATAGTTACGTAAAAGCAGGCATTTTGGCAGGTGCAACTTGTCATGCAGGGGGTGAAAACCTGTGTACATGCTAAGAACTCCTCTTCAGCAGTTTCCTTTACTGGTAATGGGGGCCGTGAATTCCTCTTCCCTTCTTTGTAGGGCTTATTTTAAAATAGATAGTCTCCAGTTTCTACAAGTCTCATATTTATTATTTATTATCTTTCTCCCCGCCCTTTTTGCCTGCAAGGAACCCAAGTGCGGCTTTACATACTCCTCCTCCTCCTCTCCATTTTATCCTCACAAACAACCCTGTGAGGTAGGTTAGGCTTGAGAGTCAGTGATTGGCCCAAAGTCACCTCTCTAGAACTGTTCTATTCCCAACTGGCACTCCCCAAAGCCACGAATATGGAGATGTAGGCATGAATTAGTAAAATAGTTGGTTGCTAGCACCAAAATAAATTTAAATTCAGATTCAAAACTGACATCGATGATCGAAACACTTCAATCGAAATTTCAAAAGAAAACTATTACCATGGTTGAGAAAATTGATTTTTTGTTTTTTTAGTCTACTTTTTATAATTTTGTCTTAGCTATTTAAGTAATTTTAAAATTGTTTTTAAAATGTTGAGTGAAAAAAAAATTCCGATGTTCTTATTGTTTGTATTTTATATTGTATTTTATTGTGTTTTATAATTGTTGTAAACCACCCAGAGAGCTTTGGCTATTGGGCAGTATAGAAATGAAGAAATAATAATATAATAATAATAATATAATAATAATAATTCTAAGAGAAACTTTGATTTGTAATCCTGCTCCAATGTGCAAACACAACCAACTTCCCTAGCCTTAACAAACTCACTGGGTGACTTTGGGCCAGTCACTGACTCTCAGCCTAACCTACCTCACAGGGTTGTTGTGAGGATAAAATGGAGAGGAGGATGAGGATTATGTAAGTCGCCTTGGGTTCCTTTCAGGAAAAAAGGCGGGGTATAAATATAATAAATAAATAAATATATCCATCATGCAATCCACATGCTTTCCTATGTACTTATTAATGTTCATGCATCCCCTCCTCACCCCTTTCACTGTACTGTCTTCATGCTACTGTTACTCACACCAGCCATTCACAACTTCTTGCTTCTGCCAGCTTTTGAAAGGCCAAACTGAAGTAACATAGCATGAATGCCAGTAATAGTTTGTCTTAGTTCGTGAGACAGGTGTTTTATTGAGCTTATATTAATAAACACTTTGCAAGCTAAGGGTCCACAAACTATACATTTTTGTTTAGAAATTGGTGCCATTTTTCCAATGTGAGTATAGAGATCTTTGTACATAGCTGAGTAGCCACTGTTGTGCTTAAAGATCTGTTCATAGGGGAAATGATTAATAATAATAATAAAATAATAATAATAATAATAATAATAATAAACACAGCAGGAATGCTTCCCCCTCCCACTCACCTATTCCTCTCTTGCATCTGAAATCCTACATACAAACTTACTGAACTGGAATGCATAAAAGTCCAATATCCTACTGGTTCTGTTCACTGGAAATCTACCTTACAATGGGGATAGGATTCAAAAGTTGACTTGTGCACATTCCTATGATTAAAATTATTTATTTATTTATTTATTTATTTATTATTTAACATTTATTTATCGCCCATCTGGCCGGCAAACCGGCCACCCTGGGCAATGTACAAGAAAAAACAGGATAAAATACATTTAAAACAGTATAAAATTTTAAAATCTTAGCACACCCCATATTTCCGCCTGAACAGCCAAGTTTTTAGTGAGCGGCAGAAGCTCAGCAGAGAGGGGGCATGGTGGAGGTCACTCGGGAGAGAGTTCCACAGTACGGGGGCCGCCACAGAAAAGGCCCTAGTCCCCACCAGTCTAGCTGCTCTGGCTGAAGGGACAAGGAGAAGGCCGTCTGTGGCAGATCTTGTTGAGCGGCCTACTTGGTGTTGCTGGAGACGCTCCTTGAGATAGACTGGACCGGGGCCATACAGGTCAAAACCAACACCTTGAATTCGGCTCGGCAAGCAACTGGTAGCCAGTGCAGCTCCTTGAGCACTGGAGTGATGTGATCCTGCCGGCGGCTGCCTTTAACCAGGCAAGCCGCCGCGTTCTGTACCAGCTATAGCTTCTGAACTATCTTCAAGGGTAGCCCCACGTAGAGCACATTACAGTAGTCTAGGCGAGAGGAGACCAAGGCATGAACCACTGATGGGAACAGGTGATTAGGAAGGTAGGGGCGCAGCTGCCGTATCAGATGGAGTTGATACCGTGCCGCCCGGCTCACAGCTGGCACCTGGCTCAGGTGCCAGCTGTGACTCCCATGGACAGCTGGGAGTCTAGAATGACCCCCAAGCTGCGGACCTGGTCCTTCAGGGGTAGATGTACCCATTCAGCACCAGGTCAACCTCCCCTAACCTCCCCTTGTCCCCCACCAGAAGTACCTCGGTCTTGTCGGGGTTCAGTTTCAGCATGTTCCTTCCCATCCAGCCCACTGACTCCAGGCACTTGGACAGGGTCTCAATGGCCAACCTCGGTAAGGACTTGAAAGAGAGGTAGAGCTGCGTGTCATCCGCATACTGATGACACCGCACCCCAAACCTCCTGATGATAGCTCCCAGTGGCTTTAGGTAGATGTTGAATAACATCGGGGAGAGGATGGAACCCTGCGGCACTCAGCTTGGGTATCCTTGTAGCTGCTGATGAGTTACTGTATTATGCACTTTGTTTGGGTGGTTTGCAGTCAGGGAGTGGAGTGCATAATGGGCCAGGCAGCTGAGGGGGCTATGTGGGGAGGGAATAGATCTGACATGGGACTGGAAACTGATGCCTGGGGAGAGGTTAGTGCTGCTACTGAGCCTGGAATGGCTGATGGGTTGGCAGGTGAAGGAGCCACTCCATTCAGGCAGATGTAAATGATGTAAAGCAGATTTTGGCCTACCGGGCTGCCCTAGGCATTGACTCAAAGGGCAGGAACGAACAATTCATTCCTCTAATTGCTTTTGGCAACTGGTTTCAGAGATCAGCTACACCAGGGAGGAAATGATGCACCTCCACGCAAGCAAGTTCAGCCTAGTGTTCCTGCACTGCCATTCCCACACTCCACCCCTGGAGGGTCCCATGAATCCCCATGATATTCCAGGCAGTTCAACTCAATAGTGTGGATAACACTAGCTGAAACTGAAACATGCCATTTGTAACCTGTACTCAGACTGAAGCATATAAACCCAAATTTTATTACCAAGATTAACATTTCATTGTTTACCATCAAGGCAACAGCATATCCTTGAAGCAGCAACAAATATGTTTTATTTATACCACACTGTGCTTTCTAAACATTTTATTTCAGAATCTAGCATTTTCTGTTTTAATTGCTCATTGTTTCTGCTTTATGCCACAGTATTGTTTTAAATTAATACATCAGAAACATTGCCAAAACAACAACTTGAAATCAAGAGCTGAAAAAGCATTTGGCTAATGTAAATAGAGGTTGTGATTTATGTAAGCCAAGGAAAAGAAGGCTTAAAGAACCAGATTATCTTGGAGCTCAACTAACAGTTGATTAAAGAAAGGAAGTCAATTTCCTCATTTAGTTTCTGCGGAAAATAATCATTTTGTTACACATTTAGGATGCAATCATAAACATACTGGGAAGCCCCAGTAAAACTTACTTCTGAGTAAACTCTGAGAATATATTATTGGTATGTTACTTCATGTTTTGCACTCTATTTATTCAGAACTAAGCAAACACAAAAAAATAATTAGGCCTAGCTCTGATCTGTCCTTGTAACCTTCCTGATTGAAGCAGAGCATATAGTCCTGAAAATCTACAAAACGAAGAGTACTGGCTATAGCAACATAGGTAGCTATTACAGACAATCCTTTCCTAATCTCCTCTGCAGAGCTTAAATAAACCAAGCAGACATTTGTTCAACCTTAACATCTCATTTTAAAAATGCTGTAGCTAGTCCAGATTCATGTTAGCTTAGTTGTGATTTTAAAAGGTGCAACACCTTGATCCTCAAAAATTTGTGCTGGAGATTGGGATTGGGCAGACACCCAATCAGTATTCTATGCTAAATACTTACTTGCTGTCTCCATAAATCTAACCTCAGTTTTAATACAACATGCAGGTTTATCTTACAGCAGCAGCAAGTGAAGGCTATGTTGGGAATGTGCCATCACAGATCAGACAACAGACATCAGAAACAGACTTGCAGATTTCTTTAAAATTTTTGAAAAGAGTCAGTTTACACACTAATTTGTAAGTTATTCAGTACTGAGTAATCAACTGATGAGAAATAAAAGTGATGTACAAATCCCACAGTTTGTCTAGGATTAACTGAAAGAAAATTCTACACAAATATGGTGTAGAATGATGTAGTGTAGAAAGATAATATGCTTTAGGATGTACAAATTGTTAATTAAATCCATTCCATCTCTGTTTGGTTGTCTGTTTGGACATCTCTGATTGTCAGGTGTCTTTCGTTTTGTTGTCCATTCATTGACGGAATCGGAGATTTTTAAACAGACGTGCACATTAGCACAAGTGCACATTAACGCTAATGCACATTAGTGAAAGTGCGCATTAGTGAAAGTGCAAATTTGTGCAAATCACCCCTCCCCAAGTAAAAAAAAACAGTATGACAGTCTGCAAGTCTGCAGTTTCCACATGACTCGGAAAAAGCAGGTTCACTGCAGAATCCTCAGGTTGGATTCACAGAAATCCGAACTCATCTGAACCTATTGTGGATTTCTCTGACATCCCTAGTTTACTGCAGCATACCTTGGCATGTGAAAGTTCACACATTCAAGCATAAAAATACAAGATATATATATATATATATATATATATATGACAGTTGATACATGACAACACATTCCTATGTGCAACCAATGTGCACAATGAAGGCCTGTGGCTTATGCTGGCTCAGCTTGTCTGAGTGTGGAAAGCTAAGCAGGGTCAGGCCTGGTTATTACTTAGATGGGAGACCCCTCCTCTAGTTTCCTGCATTGAGCAGGGGGTTGGACTCCATGGCCTTGTAGGCCCCTTCCAACTCTATGATCTATGAAATCTATAAGTGTATGGCACCCAGCACACTTCGTTATTTGCGAGTGTATGGGTGAGATAAAGAAGAGTCAGACACAGAGTATATGGTTTCAAATCAGGGCCACATTTATTGAATTGAAGATCTGTGAAGGGCGAAGTGCGGTACTAACCTAGCCCGGCCATTGGCCAGGAAAAAACCAATATTTGGGCAAATACATCCTAACCGCACCGGAGGCGGGTTGGTCCGCCCCGGCCAGTTGCCCTCCATGTGGAGCTGGAGGGCTTTACCATCGTCGCCTTACTTTGACGCCTCCAGGCACCCAATGTAGGCGAGAAAGGCAAAACCCCAAAGACGTCCCAATCTCCCTCCTGGCAAGCTCAGGGCATTAGCGAGGGCAGCCTTGGGTAAACGTCAGTCACCTTGAAAGGTGCCACTGGATGATCACCAAAACTTAAGCCATACTGCCTAATCCCGCACTTCCCGCAAATGCGACCAATTTAGCTATGATCCCCCTGGTGGGATCAAGATCGAATTCAAAATTCCCTACCCTGATTCACAGTGTAGAGTAGGCGAAACCCGCCCATTGCCCCGGCCAATTGAGACAATGAGCCAAAATTCCTACTCGGCCCCGTTAATGGGCGACCAGAGGAGCCTACACTGCTAACAGGGCGGGATGGGAGGGAGCCGGAAAACAGCAGCAAAAGAGACCGTGGGCGGGAACGCAGGTGCCTAATTAAGCCCTTTCCTGTGTCCCCGCCTAGTTGAGCCATTGGCTCAGTACCTGTGACCAACCTGACCTGTTACCTAACTCCTCTTCCTCCCCCACTCGCAAATCTTTTCCCCGGCCCCAGATGAGGGGCCCGTGGAAGTCTGTTGCGAGTGTATGGGTGAGATAAAGAAGAGTCAGACACAGAGTATATGGTTTCAATCAGGGCCACATTTATTGAATGAAAGATCTGTGAAGGGCGAAGTGCGGTACTAACCTAGCCCGGCCATTGGCCAGGAAAAACCAATATTTGGCAAATACATCCTAACCGCACCGGAGGCGGGTTGGTCGCCCCCGGCCAGTTGCCCTCCATGTGGAGCTGGAGGGCTTTACCATCGTCGCCTTACTTTGACGCCTCAGG